>BMAV01019419.1:0-52904 GCA_019973955.1 Trichonephila inaurata madagascariensis
TTCTTGATTTGGAAATTTGGAAAAAAATCGTGAAAAAACAGCTTGACTTTGTTTTAAAAGGGTTGGTTGGATTGGGTCGGAAGTCAGATCGACCAAAGGTAAGTTAGACCGCCCGGAAAATTTGTTCCATGCCTAAAAAGACTTAGTAAATTCATTGCATGAGTATAAGGGGATGTTAATTATATTCCTTTTAAAAAGTGTCTAATTTTCCCCAATAATAACTAAGGGAAAAGACAATCCCATGAATTGTGAATAACTTGTCATAAGGGTTTTGGAATGCCTACCAAACCCAAAAAATTTAAACAATTTAGAAGGTCTTGATTTAAACTTTTAATTTTTAAAAAAATTTTTTTAATGTTATTTGAAAAAGCTTTTGGAATTTATAGGTGTTTTTTTTGTTTTTTTAAATATCGTTGGAATTAGTAGGGGGGAATAAGCAGTTTTTTGGATTTGTGCTAGGTGTGAATTAAATCTGTAGGTGTATGAGGTTTTGTGTGTGAAAGGGGTTGGAAGGTATTATGTGTTGTCTTTTGTTTTCTTTAGTAAGGTGAATACTCACAGATGTTTAACACAATTGATTGAGCCATTTGATGTATTAAATTAGTGAAGTATGATTATTTTTTTAAATTTTTTAAAACCCCTAAAAATTTAAAGGGTGTGTGAATTACAAAAAGGGGAAAAAAAGAATCAAGTTTCGGATTTAAGTTTAGTTGTAAAGTGTATTTTTATAAATTTTGGGATTTATTTTTTTTTTTCTATATTTTGATTGTATTGGTTACTTGGATTCTGCCCTGGTCAGTCTCATTGATAAGACAACCTTTCGGTTGGGAAAAGTTAAGAACTGAACGCCGAGACCAGACGTCGTGAAATGGCCCCGGGGGAAGGGGTTGTGACGTCTTCGATTGGGGGAACCCCACCCATCTATTCATAAATTTTATGGCCCCAAACAGACGTTGGGTGACAAGCACGTCCCTGGGGGGATTGTTTATTGTTCCTCGGACAAACGCGAAATGAGTCTGGGAAATTTTCAATTAAAAAAAATCCGGTGACAATAGGTTGAATAGGGGAAGCCTGACAAAACGTAACCCCCGAGAATGGGGGGTATAAGGCCCAGGTGGGGTGTGATGAATGGGAGTTTCAGAAGTTGGATGAAATTATGGCGCCCAGTTCCAGACAACGAGGAATGTGTTTGTGGGCACAAATGGGAGACAATGTGGCCCAAGGATGAGGGCAACCTTTTTGGGCCCGCCAATGGGAAGACGAGGGGGGGTGGTGGACCCGCCCTGGGTTTTAAGGGGTTAATTTTGGGGGAGAAAGGGACGGGGAGGGAAAAAAAAAAGGGTAAACCGGGTAACACGGGCCCATGCAGAGAGCCATGGAGTAAACTGGAGAGGGCCCAAAAGCAAGGGTTGTCGATGCCTTTTGGGAAAAAGGATTGACCTCCCGTGAAAAAAACTCCCCCGGCGGGATATTTATTGGGCTTTTTTGTAAATATGAAACTATTAAATACTTTTTTTAAATTTTTTAAAATGAGGCTGTGACAAATTTTTCTTTTTGCTAACTACTAACGACTTTACATTTTAGGAAAAATGAAAAAGTACCTTTTTTGATTTTACTATTGAAATACAAATGATAAAACTAAAATTTTCTGATTTTGGGGTCATAAAAATATTGCATTATTTTTTTTTTGTTTTTTATAAGATTTTAATTTTTCTTAAACAGATTCCATTGGTAATTTGTTAAAAAATACTTGAAGTTATTAGGGTTTTTGCTTTTATCGGGACATAGATTTTACCACTGATCAATGATGCAGGGACCCCAACAAAATGTTATTACGGGGTTCCCCCCACGGGGTGCCATATATAAAAAAAAGGGCCTCTAATGGAATTCGGATGCAAACTCAGAGCTGTTTTGTAATTTCATTTTTTTTGTTTTAACCACAATTTTACCTGCAGTTCGGCTTCAGTCCCAAAAATTGTTTTCCCCAGAAACTCGAATTTTAAAGCATCATACGGGCCCAAGAAAAAACGCAGTGCGGTAGTTGCTCAAAAATCAGTGAATAAGCAAAACAGACAGATCCAAATACATGTTGGGGAAAGCGAGGTGGTCGTAGTTTGTGTTTTTTTTCAAATTATATTTTCCGGGTTGATAAAAGATAGTTAAAGTTTTTTTGGGAATTGGTGTTAGTATTGTATATCTTTTTTTAAAGGTTTTTTTTTTAAACTCGGGATATTTATTTTTGGTTTTAATTTTATTGCAAAATACTCATTTTAATTTGTACACTATGGATGTGTTTGGCATGATTTAAAAACCCTTTTCACAAATAGTAGCGTACCGATTAAAATTTTTCCACCTTTTTTATCTTTCCCCAAATGAATCTAAATTAAATTAATATAAAAGTTGTTGTTTTTGTCGACCATTTACCAAAAAATAAAAAGACATGAAATTTTGCAATATGCATTCAAAAAGGGAAAAACCATTTTCCGATTTTCTGCAAAATTAAAAATATTTTTACTTGGTAGGAATTTTTTCGACGAAATAGTTATTGAATTTTCTAATTTTTTGGGGGAAATAACATTAACTCACGAAATTTTCTATTTAGGATTTTAAAATTTTATTGGGGTGTTTTTGGGAAATACAAATGGGAAAAGGGGGGTTTTTCCAAATTATATTTTGTGTTTGTTTTGATATTTGTGTTTTAAATCGCAACCATTTTTTGGCAACATTAGCACTTAATTGCCAATTCACCGTGAAAAAAACTCGAACAAAATCGGGGTTGAAAAGTTGCAAAAATTCCCCAAATTTCCCTTTTTTGGAAACGTGTTTCATAAAAATATTGATAATTTGTTTTTAATAATTGGTTTTGATGGCATAAAGGTTTTGTTATAGCTATTGTACCCCAAACCTTTTTCCATTGTGGCTAAGTCTGGGTTAAAAAAAAAGAAGAAAAAAGCACACACAATCCCTTTTTAAATTTTCTTGCACTCGAGGTATGATTTTTAATAAAAAAAAAGTGGAAATATACATTAACAAAACCCCAAACAGTTTCATTTGTTTTGTTAACGGTATTAAGTTATTTTAAATTCTTTTGTCATGTTATGGATCTAAAATTATTTTTTCATTGTTTTGTCTTTATAAAGGTCCAAAGGGGGTTTAAAATAAATTTAAAAAGACTCTTTTAGGTTCAAAGGGGTTTAATTTTTCAATGCTTATGGGTTTGGGGGCATTTTGTGTTTTCTTCATTGTCTGTTTTTGGGACAGAAATTAAAGCCCACTTTTTTAAAAAGTGCCTACTTTTTGAAAAAAATAGTAGCCATTTTTTAACATTTCAGAACCACCCATTGTATAACTTTATAATTTGCGGTTTTTTCCCAATAGGATTTCTTTTTATGTAGTGGACCACTAATAAATATATTTTTTTATGTCTTTATTTATTTCCCTACCCCTGAAAAAAAAACTTCAAAAAAAACAATCAACAAATTTAAGGGGTTTTTTTAACAATTTTCAAAAATTTGGTTTTGGGGTTTTTAAAAAATCCCCACCCTCAGGAATTTTTGTCATTTTTTTTTTTTCCTTTTGTTATTTCTGTAACTAAAAACTTTTAGTAAGAATAATCCATTTCCATAATATTTTTTTTTGTTTTTTCATCCTTTTTTTTTTAAAATAATTTCCCTAGAAGTATAAATAATGTCCCCCAATTTTTTTTTGCCCAAACCCTCCGAAACTGCATACAATTTGGGGACTGCTGCTCTGTAACCCCACATCAGTAATTTTGTTTAGCATCACTTTTAACGGGGGGGTTCCCCTTTTATCGCATTTAAAATTTTAAACCAAAGATTTCAAAAATTTTTTTTTTGAAAAAAAAAAATGGATGGAAAATGGGGGCATTTGCATGGCGTTTGGGCCCGCGGGGATGCTTTTAAAATTTTGCCCGGGGCAAATAAATTTTCCATGTGAAAAACAGTCTGTTCTAGATATAAGCCACTCTGTTTTTAAAAATATGCCCTTTAAATTTGTTGATAACAATTTCTAATGCTAATCGGGTTGAAATTACAAAAAAACTCCATCATTATCAACACTTTTTTGTAATTTCTGCTGCAAAAAAACCATGTTTATATTAAAATTTTTCCCGGGGATTTTTATAGAAAATATCTTCAAGCCTCCCCATTTTTTGGTTTCCTGTGTCAATTGATGCAGTTTGGGAAATTAAATATTTTTATTAGCATTTTTTTTTTTTTCCTTTTTGTTCCTGATTTTTTTTTTTTTTTAAAGTTTTGAAATTTTATATGTTTTTGTTTTTAAAATTTTTTTTTCCTTTTTTGTGCAGTTATAAATTTTTTAAAATTTAAAATGGGTTTTTTTGAATTTTTTTTTTTTAAGTGCAGTCAATTTGCTTCAACTTCTTTAAAAAATAATGCCTTGCAGGAAATCAAACTTAGGTCGTCATCACCCAAAGGGAAAAAGGGACTGCAACGAGGGCAATTGCACTGGCTTGGAAAAAATGGATATCAACAAAAGAAAAAAAACAGACGAAATTTAAACACTGCTGAGGGGGGCAGCAGAGCAACATGCAGCCAGACTTGGGGATGCACCGGGGGCCATCTTTGTGTTTTACAAACATAAGAAAGATGTTAACCCGAAACCCCGCACATTCTTCCCAAAAATGACTTTTGGTGAACAATCAAAAAAAGTCAAAAAACCCTTTTCCGGGTAAATCCAAAATGGATGAAAACTAAGGGTTTCCGATGTTCCCCCAAAAACCCAAAAATGATGGAAAATGATCCATGGGAAGCTCGGAATTTAAGGGAAAACAAAAGGAATGTTTTTTTGCCACTGAAAAAATTAAACTTTCCTGGAAAAAGGGGAACTCGAGCCATTAAAATTTTGCTTTGATTCCTTTGGGGAAACAAAACATTTCCCTTCCTTTGGAAATACAATTCAATTTTTAAAAAACGTTTTTAGAAAAAAATTATTTGTGAAACACACCTCTGATTTAAATAGAAATATCCGTAAACATTGTAAAACAACCCTTCCTCAAAGGGGAAACCCGAGGGAAGAGCCATTTAAAATTTATCTTTTAATATTGAGGCCCCCTTTTAAGAACGATGTAAATAAATTTAGGTTCATAACATAAGGACAAAAATAAGCCGTAATAACTTAAAGCATTTGGTTAACAAATTATAAATAATATCATCTAAGGGAAGTTTTGCATATATATATACATATTTATACTTTTTTTTTTTTTATAAAAGATCATACCTTCAATGCAAAAGTTTTAACATTCTGAAAACATATGCTTTCGGTTAAACAAGACTGAGCCACAGCAACGCGTGACAGGGGGCACAGCTAGTATATTCATAAGGATACAAGTCTAATGATGGATTAACCGGAATCTTTGGTTTTCACTCTGACAATGAATCGAGTTTCTCTGATATTTTTGTTTAATATAAACGGAAAATTTTTAAAAGCTTAATATTTTATGACAAAAAATATTAAACTTTTTCTATGTAAAAAAAAAAAAGAGTAGACTTCCAAAATTAACTAGAAACAATAATTTTTTTTCTCGTACTTGAAAGCTAAATCAGATTTAAGTTAAACTCATTTAAAAACAGAAATAAGTATATATCCTTCCGTAGTATAATCCTATATATATGCATATAATGTATAAACTCGACTCAATTCATTACTAAATTTATGCCAAATAAAATAATGAAAAAGTGGATTTCAATTACATATTACTGCTATATGTAATTATTCATATTTCAATGCATATTCTTACATATTTGAGTAAGCGATTCATTTTTTTTGTACCTAATGAAATTCGAGGTTGAACAAGACAAAAATTGAATTACATACTGCCTGTGTTACAGTATGACGGGGCTTTATCGCGCCTTCTAACTAAAAAAACTTTGGGGAAATCTTTGGGGCCAGAATGGCAATTCTTTCCAACCAACCCAAGAAGAGAACGCGATTATGCGGATTAGGAACGTGTATGTATTGGAGCTTTAGTATTCGCATGGGGTTCTATGAGGAGGTTTAAAAGTGCTAGCAAAGTTCTAAGGAGAGTTCGAAGTGAGTTCGAAACCAGAAGATCGTCCATTGGCCGGAGCAAGTTGGATCAAGGATTATATCGACAATATAAGGACTGGTAGCTGTTCGCCGTGGATCAGCGGTAGGAAAGATTAGATTAAATTTTTAATTTAGAGGGTTTCAAGAAGTTGGGAATTCTATAAATATAGATTTGGGGTTTATTGCGCCAATTGTTAGAATTATAGTTTATGTTCATCATCCCTGATCAAAGCCTGCTAGACTTGTGTTGTTTGCTGAATATAAATTAAAATAAACTAATTTTAATGGAATCTCTGGTGGTAATTTTTTACCCCCTAAATTTAAAGGTCACGTGGATGATGAAGAGATGATACCCAGCCCGTGGGCTTCCAAAGTTTTAATTAATCTGACAAGGAGGGGCTGACCAAATTCATTTCGGTCAAACTTGGGTATTGAGAAAAGGTGTTCAATTTTTAATGTAATTCCGTCGAGGGGGCCCGTCAATTCGGAAAAAAAACCCTTTTTTTCCCCTTCCATGAGTGGCTCAATCTGTAAATCCCCTCCTTCGTTGGGGGTGGACCCATTCAATTACCCGAAAAATCTTTTCCAATTTTTAGTTTTTTTTAAAAATTAAATAAATTTATTTATGAAAAGGGGTTTTTTAAATATTACAAAAATTTATGTAGTTAGTATTTTTTATAAATAAATATAAAAAAATAAATAAAATTTTTTATTTAAAATAATTAATCAAAAAAAAATTTTTTAAAAATTTTTAATTAAAATGGATTATTCTTAAAATTTTTTAAATTAATTTTTTGGGAAATAAGTAATTTTTTAAATTAAAATATTTAAAAATTTTTTAAAATTTAATTTTAAATTTAAAAATTAAAAAAAATTTGATTAAAAAAAAAAAAAATTATTATTGTTAAAATTAGTAAAAAAATTTATTAAATTAATAATTCATTAAAATTTAAAATTAATATTAATTAAAAAAAATTAATTTTATTAATTAAAAACTTTTTTAATATTAATTAAAATAATTCATTATTATTAATTAAAATTATTTAAATACATTTATTAAAATTGTTTAAATAAGTTTATTTAAAAAGGACTTATTAAATATTTCATATAATTATAAAATAATTAATTTAATAATAATAATATATTTTAAAAATTAGTTTATATTATATATATAATATTTCATTTATAGTATATTGTATTTCACATTATAAAACTATTTGTAAATAATTTTTATGTAAAATATCATTTAATACTTTTTATATATTTTATTATAAATATTATTTATTTATATAAAAATATATTTATTAAACATTATATACATTTTATATAATTAAAGTAATTTTTTTACTTTATAAAATGCAAAATAATTGCGTAGGATATCATTTAATATTTAATAAACCTTTCATAAATAAATTTATTTAATTTAAAGATTAAAGGAATTGGAAGAAAAAAAGTTTTTCGCGTGATTCGAACTTGGCGCAGGAACTTGAACGCAGGCGACTTGCTGACCGAGCCACTGGGTCGGATGAGAGAGTTGAAGCTTAATTGTATAAAAGCTAAGCATAAATTTCGAAGGCAATTTTCTTCGAATTGACTGGCCATTCGGCGGAATTACATTAAGGGTTGAATACCCTAAAGCAGGGGTCGACAACCTTTTGATTCGGAAGAGCCAAAAATTACAATTTACAAAATTTCAAAGTTTTTAAAGAGCCACAAAACTTTTTCTCGCCAACAATAAATAGTACTTGCATAAATAAAGTTTTTTGATAGAAAAAACCAATATATTTATTCATAAGAAGAAAATATCTATTTACTTATATATAAGTAGTGTTTTTCACAACAAATTAGATAATATATATATATGGCATTATTAGATAATTACTTATTATTTAAGTAAAAAATTAAAACAATTAAAGATTTACTTACAACCCTAACTTGTACTTGAATAATAAAAAGTCGAACAAACAAATTTAATGGGAGCAATGACTTTGCATGATTTTCCAAGGAGAAAATTTAAACTTTACTAAACAATGTAACTTGTGCTTAAAAATAATAATAAAAAAAAACAATAACATACATTTGAGCAAACAAATTCAATGGGAACGTTGGCTTCACATGGTTTTAGAAAGTTTGAATAAATTTGGCTTATAACTTGTTTTTTTAAGCTTCAAACACGACTCTAAATTTTCATTTGTTAGATGACTTCTTACGTTACTTTTGTGACGGGCTCATGCATCTTTTCTTTAACATGACCTCTGGGTTCTTTGGGGGCCAAGATTAATGGCAACTCTTTTCCAACCAAAACCCAAGAATCGAAATGTGAAGGAGAAATGCAAATAAGATAGCTTTAAATAACAGAAGTTTCAGTAAGTCGTATGGTAATTTGGGGAATGTTATGTGTGAAAGAGATACAAGCTTGAATCGACAGCCAATTGTGAAGTTACCTTGAAGATAAGCCATTAGGTCAAGGTGCATACCACTGCATGTGCGTCCAGACGCCTCTTCATAAGAATGAAACTAAATTTAGATTAAGGTAGGATTGCTTATTTGATATTAGGACTTGTAATATTATTAGAAGTGAGAGTATTAAGGCGGATTAAGTATTTATAGTGATCTAAGTTACGCGATTCGGTTTAACTATTACTGTGTGTTTGTTCATTGTGGATTCACGCCTAAATAATATTATCTAAATTGTTAAACACTTAAGTTTCATTCTTAATAAAGTCATATTAAGAATTAAAAATGTCTATTCCTTTTGCAAACCCTACACCTTTAGCTCACGCGGATAACCAAAGAAACGGTGACCTAAGGGGGTCGGTTTCACACTTTTAATTATATTCATGCAAGCGAACGATTCCTCGCACAAATATGTCGATCCGAAAATAGTCAGCACTCCCAATGTCAACTTCTTCACCTCACTATAGCAATCTGGAAGACTATTCCGTGCTTCGAATATAAGTGCTTCAACTAACGGCATTTCTTTTAAAGCTGTCAACTTTTGTTGCGTTACGTACATAGATTTCTGGACCTCCAACTCTTCCAACTTGCTTTTCAACTCTGTAAATTTTCCACTCCACAAAGCTTTATTTTTTAAATCGATCAATTGCATTTCTAGAGATCCAGTATCAATTCCAAATGGCTCAATGTGGATTTCGTTACTATTTGTGTTGTGTGGATTTACTATGAATGCTAGAGTGGTTTTGTTGGTTTTGAATTGATCAAATCTGTAAGCAAACTCATCTTTAATTACTTTATAACGGTGCTGAGGTAATTTGTGTTAAATGTTGCACTTGTTTTATTGCGATATTACTTTAGAAATTGAAAATGAAGTAATTTACCGCAAGAAGAATTAATTTTTTTCTTCAAAACAAACCAATTCTTCTACCAAAACATAGGCTGGGTTTCCCTTTCCTTGCAGTTTTAGATTCAGCTCATTTAAGGTATCCGACTACGTTCGGAACCGTGATTTTGCAAAAGCGTATAAATGGATAATATTTATGATATTTAGTGTCACTTACATTAGAAAATGTATATAAAATTATTTTAAGAATATTATTACAATAAAAAAAATTATTTAAGTACAATATTATGACAAAAAATGAACATAGAATGACCCATTTTCAAAATATTCTCCTTCAGTGAAAAATGCTTCTATTATAATAATATTTTGCCTGTATATCGTTCAGAACTCTGTACAGAGGCTCAACTAGAATTTTTGAAATACATAACTTAGAAATGGGTCTATCCACGTTTTATGACAACAGAGGGGAGAAATTTTAAGAAAAAAACGCCTATAATTATTTCAAATGGTTGTAACTCTGAAAATAATGTGAATTTTTCAAAAATCATATTTGAGCCTCTGAACAGAGGTCTGAGATAAATACAGGCAAAATATTAATATAATAGAAGCATTTTTCACAAAAGGAGAACATTTTGAAAAAGGTAATTCTAAGTTAATTTTTTGCCGAAATATTGTATTTAAATAATTTTTTTTATCAAAATGTCCTTAAAACAATTTTATACATGCATTCTAATCTAAGTGAAACTAAATATCATGAAAATTATCCATTTATTCACCTTTTCAAAATCACGGTTCTGAACGTAGTCGGATACCTTAACCTGGCACTTCCCTCGCAGGATATGTCATACCCACCGATTACCTTTTTTCAACGCTCCTTCTAAACCTTTTTTGGAAAATGTATAGTTTCTCGTGTAGCTGACATTAAGGACATATCTTTGAGGGGCCTTAGCTTGAAGGCGAATTCTAAATATATATCTTTCGATACCGCCTCTTCGGGTATGTCATATCTTGCGCGTGAATCGCCGTTAGAGTTCTGAATGCATGAGCACGTTTTAAATCTTCCTAATACTATGGCGTATTATTGTAGCTATGATGAAGAAATGTGATATTTAAGTAACTTAATACAGACAGTATTTAACAGAGATATATAATACAACAGTATTTTCGGATGAAGAAATTCTGTTCGTGATTATGATGAGGAAGAATCAAATGATGAAGAGTATAACAGCAAGTAGGATTCCTCCACTGAAATCGATCCAGATTTAGAAGAGGGAGACACAGTTAGAAATACATGTTTTATATGTATAGACACATAAACATTTGGGAAGAACGTGACTTTAAAGGAGACAACTGGTACACATCCACTTTCAGATGAATTTTTGAAAAGAAAAAAACCTATTGCTGGAACAATAAGAGAAAATAAAAAAGAAATTCCAAAATAAAATATAGACGGTATATAGCTCTTCAGTGAAATAACTTCATTCAAAGATATTTTTCCTGGTAAAAAACAGCCAGCTGAGATATTAGAAATTACAGTGAAAAATGATATTATACCCTGTTTTCCCAATTTCACTCTAGCATTAAGAATTTTTTTAACCTAACCTGTTTCTGTAGCTTCCGATGAAAGATGTTTCAGTAAATTAAAATTTACTTGAGAAATAATATGGTACAAGAAAGGTGTCAGTTTTGGGCCCATGGTCTCAATTGAACCCAAATCTCAGCAAAACTGATTTAACGAAACTATTAACAAATTTTTTTCTCGGGCCCAAAAAAGTTAAAGTTAATAAAATCTGGTTTATAAACCCCTAAAATATTCGGTATAACACGCAATCTTTTTACGAAGAAACCTAAAATGATATGCATTTTTTTTTGAGGTCCTTTATTCGAATTTTTTCCAAGTTTTTAGAAAAAATGTGTACTTTAAATTAAAACCCCCCAAATTAAAGGAATGTTATTTCTTTCACAGAAACAGTATTTCGATATATGTAAAGTCTTATCTTTTTTTTATGCTCATCTAATTTTTATTTTTAAAGGTCTCATTTTTAGCTTTATAACGCGACCTAAATTTGATCTTATTTTTGGTTAAAAATGCTCGTTATAACCCCATTTTAGGTATAGTTTATTTCTTAGTAAAAGGGCAGATTTTATATACTTTTCTTTCCGAGATTTGTGCCTTAGAGGTATTTATTTTATTAGATTGATTTTTTTATAAATTTCTGTTGTTTTGCATTAAAAATTTTAAAATGTTTATTTTATTTTAAAGGTTTATTTTTTGTTTGAGAGTTTATTGTTTTGTTATTTGCGCTATTATAATATTACCTGTCAAAAAAAGAAGTTCTGCACTTTAAATTTTATTTGAGTTATTATTAATGTGTTTTACTTTTTATTCCTATATAAGTAAATGATTTTTTTATCGTGAACGTTAAGTATTAGTCAAAATATGAAAAGTTCTCAAGGGGGGCGGCACATTAGGTGTTTGCACGAGGGCGGCCGATACCCTAGGATCGGCCCTGTACGTAATCTGTACAAAGATTGATAAAATATCTTAAAAATTACGGTTTAAAAAAAATGTGTTTTTCGTTTTTTTCCCCCCATTTTGCAAGAAATATGTAAGCATTATTTTATTTTTTTATTTTAAAATTACCGTTGTTTGCAATCGATATATGATGTTTGAATGCATTAATTTAAAAATGAAGCATTTAAATGATGATTTAAATGAAGCATAAAAATTAAAAAAGAAAATTTTTTTTAACTTTATCAAATAACGCAATGCGAAATTGAACACTTCTTCCTTTTATTTTTGAAAGTCTTTTCTCTGCTTTTCCCGCAAGGAGTTGTGGCGCCATCGGTAAAGGTGCTTCTTCATAGACCATAGTACCCGGGTTCGGAACTGACGTTTAAATTTTATGATTTTATAAAAAATAATCCAAATTTTATTCTCGCACTTAAAAACTTCGCCATCAAGTTTGTAATTGGAAAGATAATTTATTTCGTCACGGTACCTTTTTCTTTTTGTTTACAAAACAACGATACTTTACATAATTTAAGATTTTTTCTAAAATGAATCGATATCGATGCGTGTAAAACGAACTGTGTAATTTCAAGCATCATAGAATTCATGTTAAATAATGAAAAAGAAAATGAAATTTGGTGAAGAATAATTATAAAGCGAGGCCCGGGAGCATGCGCGCACTCGATACTAACGTTAGTGGTCACGCGGGGTGACTGAATACCCCAATACTTTTTTTTTATAATTATTTTTTTGTACCCGATAAAAATCGTAATTCCAGTGAATAATTTAATTAAGAGAAAGTAATTACCTGCTTTCAAGGACTTTTCAATTTTTCTTTGATAAATTGAGAACGAACCCGTTAATACTGAACTAAAATGTTTCAAACGTGCATGACCTTACTAAAGGACACAAAGCACAGACACTTTTCGTTAACATTACAGGAATGTTCTTTGCAGGGAAACTATCATATTTTTTCAAGTTATTGTAGCTTTACTGTCCTTTGATGATTGACAAATAGCATGTTGAACTTTTTCTTGCTTGTGACGTTTTGACAGGGCGAAGTATGTTTTGTTGTACACTTATTGCTTCATATTTTTTTGATAAGGTTCTTTAGGTAGCATTTGAAAATTTTCCCTTTGTCTCTGGTTTATCACTTTTCTCAAATTTATTTTCGCTTTCAAGATTAATATGCATTATTTCAGCAGGTTCTTCCCTTACTTGATCAGTTTCAACTTCCTTCAATAGATATGACAGTCACCCATTTCTTTTTTATATTCTGCTAATTTACATTTATAAAACCATAATAAATCGTAAAACACAGCAATCACACACACACAAAACCGCTAAGTTGTTTACAGGGGTAAAATGTTGCATGCTCATAGAAAATATTTTTAAACAAAAGTGGTCGTTCTGGGAACTCAATCAAAACAAGTACATTAAAATTGTATGAAAACGTTTGTCACTCCCAAAAAAGAGGGAGATATGTGACAAGTATATTTTAGTTCTCATTAAGACTGCCATACAGGAGGATATGACAGGGCCATTGGTTATGAACAGTTTTCTCAGAATTAACGATTTCGTGAGCCTGGGATGACTCTGTGCCCCACGTGATCGCTCCCGCATTAAAAGTGTATTCAATATAAAAATATGGATGTTAGTTCTAAAATGAATTGTGTAAAAAGTTTTTCATTATGCCTTATGTGTTTGAGCATACTCATAAAAATAAATCTTGGCCAAATAATCCTTCAGCGTGCTCTCTGTGCTTTGTGGCTTGCCTCGGCCCCCACCTAAATTCCCCTTATCTGGATCCAGTTTGCAAACAAAAAGAAGTGAACAAATATGAACGCATGCTCAAAAAACCTATCTTCTCCTCGGACACTCTCTCAGACTTCTCTGCCTGACTCTCACGAGACAACAGCATGCGCTCTTCCCTTTATTCAATTTTCATGCATTAACCTAAACAGTTTGTTAGTAATTTTTATAATGTTGCAAATTAAAAATATGTTCAAATTTTTTTTATTTTGAATTAGTATTATTTTTATGGCGGGGATTAAACCTTAATTAGATTCCCACATCACGCCATATGCTTTGCCAAATATCATGAAACTCTTTTACACTGAGAAAAGCGTAACAGAAATACATTAATTGCAATTTCCCTAAATGGAAAATAAACACAGAAGAAGGGGGTGGAGCTAACCGTAACAATAAGTTCGAAGATCAAACAGATGATCTGCAAATGATTTTCTGCTGCCTGGGTGAAAAGTTAAGTTTTCCTTTTCTTCCTACAGCTAATGTACAGTTGTTCAATAAGGAAATAGCAGATGAACAAATCATTTATGAAGATTTTCAGAATTTTAAGACATCCCTAGTTTGCCAACATCACTTTGTCTCAAAATTTCCTGAATTTCAAGAAATCAGGAAACATCTGAAGCATCTTCTCAGTTGGGGATTCATAAGCCCTTAATAAAACAATTTTGTGTTCTGTACTCATTCTATTTCCAACAAAAATATTTACTAGGAGAAACGATTCACAGTTTTTTAGAACTGAAATTTATTCATGTAAATTTTACTCGTTAGGAGAAAACACGCTAGAAACAACGCGAATTTTTTTTTTATCATTTCATTCAAATGTTCTTTTGCGAACTGAACTGATTTCATTCACTTCTATTTAGCGTTATGTAGAAATATTCGTTGTCATGCTGCTAAAAGATTATTCTGCTGCGAAGGAACAAATGATTTGTACAATATTACGTCTCAGATTGCTGACCAATTAAAGGAAATTCAAGTTCATAGGGAGCGGTAGACCAGGACGTCACCTGTATAAAAGACTGCATACAAGGTCATGATCCATGCGAAAATGGAATAATCCTGTTATAGCCCACCCATTGGCAAAGATCGTTTTCAGTTTTTCAAAGTCGCGTCCTGGCAAACTGGAAAAAACGTGGCATTTTGTCCGATAGCAACAAAAATGGAAAACATGCAAAAAAGTTTGTGAACATGATCGTTATGGCCCAGGCTTGATTGTGTGGATAGGCATGCACAATAGCAGAACACCGCTTCACTATCTTTGAGCGAAGACTTGGAACGTGGAAAAACCATATTTCAGGCTTTTCTTCCCAAAAAGGAGGAATTTTCACGCTTACATTGTTTGCTTTGAATTTTTCCTGATTCGAATTTGCGAGAGCCATTTCATTATTTTTACATTGCAGAAAGATTATTCTGGATAATGTTCTTATTTTTAGTGGTGCTGTACGTCAAGACTTTCTGTTTCGGGACGATAATGCATGGCCACACAGAAACGTTGAGGTATTGGTCACACTGCAAACTGAAAATATTCTCCATATGTAATGACCTACATATTCTCCCGACCTAAATCTTATTGAATATGTGTGGGATGCTCTTGGCATATGTGTCGCACAAAGAACCATCCTTTCCTGTGCAGCGCAAGAATTAAAAAATGCCTTGGGACAATATCCTCCAAGGACTCCTCGATAGTTAGTGAAGAGCATGGAGAACAGATACAAAATGTTTTATGGTGTCCATGGTCATCACGCATCTTAACTAGGTACTCACGTTTGCATCATTCTGACTTGAAGCTCAATTTTTTGTGGCCATTTGGAAGTCATCCAAGGAGTAACTTTTTATTTTTAAGTTTCTGATTCTTTGATGTGGCAATTTGTTCTATACCATTGGTACCATTTTGCACTATAATAAATGTCTATTGTCCCTACCAAATATATACTTAGTTTCACTTCTTCGATAATTGCCTATTCTTAATTATTCCGAAAAACATAACTGTTCCCTAGCAATTGTCAAGCATTGTAATTAATATCTGCTCATCATTCATTAGTAAATTGTACATGTATTCAAACATTGCTCATTTTCATACGACTTTAAAATAATCCTAACTCAAATTGTGTATTTTGCTGGACCTAACAAATACTCGAATTATTCTGCGTGATGTACAATGGAATATTTGTCGATAGGTATTGTGCTTGAAAGTTTCAGTAGTTCAAATGGCACCAAGGAGAAAACTGCATTTTTCAAAATGGCATCAAGAGACAAAAAGCCGTGGTTTCTAAAATGGACAACATGGGAAATATCAAATCAAAAATTCGAAATTAAATGCAAATTCTTTCCAAATTTTGGATATCCATACCAAGATTCTATCAATCATACAAATAACAATTATTACTTTCTTACCTTTTATTCAGAAGAAAATCCATCATGTTTTTATGAAGAAAACGTTTCTGAAACAGCTACAAGAAAAACTAAAAAATCGATCCAATATGAATGCTTTAGGATGATGAACTAACAATCTCCATTTCTCTCGAACACAAATTATTTTCATATTTCGAACATCCATACAGAAAAATTTTCAATCGTTCACAAAGCAATAATTTTTTTTCTTGCCTCTTTCATTCAAAATAAGAAGTATCCATTTGTTGAGAAAAATGTGGTTTCCATAATGGCTTAAAAAAAAAGAAAAAATTCCACTCATTTCTCCACTTTATGCTTTCTAGAAAAATTTCTTGCACAACCTTCCAAGATGACCATCAGAAAAAAATCCAGTCCAAGTAGTGTTACTATTTCCCTAAATTTTGCAGGGTTGCCTAAAAGATTTGGCGACATAAGTGGGGCGTGTAGGATTAAACTGTTTTCTGATTTGACTATTTTTGTACTATGTTATATTCCATAAAAATTTGTTAAATATATAATTGGGACTCTTGACATAATGTATATGTGAAATATTCATTATGAAAATAATTTTGTGGTAGCACCGAAATTTTGAGTGAATATGATGAACAAGCTTTAAATTGAAGATGCTTTGTGTTGTAATGATATGAACACTTGGCTTCGAGGCATTATGGGAAGAAAATAGATTTTAAATCAACTGAACTAAAAGATATCAATTTCTGTTGGTAAATAATCTGAAATACTTTTCTAAAATGAGTTTTTTAAAAAAGAAATACTATCGTGATTTCCAATTATGTACATGAACTCTCATTAAACATCTTTACTGTCATTAAATAATCATTTGAATAGAGGTCTGAATTATAAGTATTTTACCTCTCTAAACCTGTCATGGTCAATCCAAATAGTATCACAGGCAACTTTAATGACACAGCATTCGACATCTTAGCTGGTTTTCTGCAAAGGTATTGGTGGTTAAAGTGTAGTATATAGGGGGCTATACTTGGCACAGTCCTTTGTTTTGTTGACTAAAACCGGTCGCCAAGGTACTTTTTTCGGAATTATTTATTATTTATTTTAGAATGAATTCGATACATCACCATGACATTTAGAAAAAAATCGCTGAATTCAGAGTGGCCCCCTATACTACGCTTGAACCGGTATTGGTTTTTTATCCATTTGACAAATTCTTTGTAAAATTAATTTTCAAAAAATTATTTCTTAAACTTATGTGCATCTATTTAAAAGCGATACTTGTATATTAGTGTCACTCCAGCCTAATTGGTACCACATTGTCATTTCCGCTAAAATCTGTCACTGATTTGTTTTCTATGTATAGAACATGTTGTTTTGATATGGTGTGATGCACACAGTGCCAGTTTTTCTGTGGTTACGCTATACATAAGTACTTTAAAAGCATTTACAAGTTGTGCCAAATACCATAAGCTGCAATATCTTTCAGATGAAATGGAAATACTGTTTATATTCATCTGGGATGCAAAAATTTGTCTGCCATTTTTGCATTGTGACTGTTCGTACATTTTTGGAAATGCTGTTCATGTCAACTTGAAATGGATGTAAAAATATGTGCAATATTTTTTACTTTGCTAATTCTGAGAAAGTACTATAAAATGCAATTATTTCAAACTTTTTGGGTTGAATTTTGATTAATTTTTGTGATGGATAAAAATAATGAGCATTATATTGTTTCCAAGTTGGCATTCAAATAATTTCGGTATTTGTGTAATATCACATCCTATTGGCAATATAAAATGAAATGAAGTTCCTAGTTGCCAGTTCGGTGCTTATGACACATAGGAAATTGGGGTTGCCAACTTAGCAAGTTATTAATAGTTGATTGTGTAGTGAAAATTCATAAGTACAGTAATTTCCTATTTAAAGCTTTGATGAAATAACAGGGATTGATTATTAAATTATCTTGTCATTGCAAGTCATTTTTTAACTGATTATGTATTTATATCTACTATAAAGCATAGGTTTCTAGGCAACCAATCTTGTTTGCCTTGCAGAATTGATTCTTTTATTAACGTTTAGCATCATGGTAATTAAATATTAAACTGGAGTTCATAGTGTTCCACTTGCAAATAATAATAATGATCTGTATAACTTTTCATTCATGTGTTTTTTTTATATACATACTTAACAAGAAACAAGTTTCAATAGAAATATAAAATGACTGGTGGGCTGCACAGTTAAAACATGTCAGGCCATGGTCTGTGTGTTGGCGAGGCCTGCTCTAAACAAGTGTCTTAAACATGCAATTTATTCAAGTCAAACATTTCTAAAGCTTTGTAAATTATTTATATATAATCTGAATTCTTGAGCTTATTCATACATACATTATATAATGAACCAATTTGTGGTTAATGTGATAGCTGTTACTTTTATTCAGGATAAGAAGCCTTTTTTAATGATCTTGAACAACTT
Source organism: Trichonephila inaurata madagascariensis (assembly GCA_019973955.1). NCBI lineage: Eukaryota > Metazoa > Arthropoda > Arachnida > Araneae > Nephilidae > Trichonephila > Trichonephila inaurata. Next base: position 18,525 of record BMAV01019419.1, read on the forward strand.
GGGGGGTACTTGCGTATTATTGCAACGAATGCCAGCATTCAAGATCTTACCCAGTTGGCAACCAACCTCATTTTCGCATGTGTCATATTTGGTGAATTAGCAACCACATGCTTTGGGGTTGTTTAACAAAGATTGTGCAAAACCATTGCATTATTTAATTTTGGCAGATTATAATTGTGATGGGGATTCAAATATATTTGCTTACTCTATAAAATGTATTTTGAATAAGTGTCATGTTCTGATGCAAATTTGGGTCAAATTGCAGTACATGGCTTTATGTACTGTAATTAGGTTAAATCAATTTTCTCATTTAAGGATTTTTATCTGTATACTGGTTTTTATAGCAATATTTTGAATTTAATTTACTTTCTAATTTTAAACTTTCGAGAATATCTTATATAAACAAAACAACCTTTTACAAGTCTATTAGACCCAGTTTTTTTCTAAAATTCTAAATCGTAAGGTTTTTACAATGCATTAATCTTACGATTATTTTTGTCTATTATTAAAAACAACTGATTTTATGTATTTTATAACACCCTTCCTTCTAATTTTCAGATTCCCTACTTTCAATCTGGTTTGAAAAATAGTGTTAAGGATTAAAAAAATCTCGGGAAGTAATTTTTTAAATTGTAAAATAATACTTTTATTATCTTTAGTATATTTTTGTATGACAAACAAAATTTAATGTATATATTTTATGTATATGTTTTTGGTAAAACAAAGCTAAGTATGCAATACAACATTTCTAGTTTTATCAGTTGTAGTTGCTTCTTTGCTGTTTGTTACTAGCGTGTTTTTTTTTTAAAAAAAGTCCTCATTGATCTCAATAAATGTCATGTAAAACTGCATATTATTCAAATGACTAATAGTAAGAAATAATGGTTTTCAAACTGGCTGCAGAGGAAAAAAATATTAATCCAACAAATGTACATGAGTTATGTATATGTAGATTTAAGTAACTGTGCTTTTAGCCATGTCGAAAATCACTTGCCTCATTCTGAAGGATGATCTTTTTCAACCAAAAGCTACATGTTTTTTATTGATTTGAAAGTAATTTACCCCCTAATGTTATTCATCAATTTACCAAACCTTTATCTTGCAACACACAAGATACTTCATATGCTCAAGTGGTGTATCCCTGAATCATGGTAAAGATACCACTCATAGCCACATCAATCTCTAAAGTATATAATTTTAATGCATTTTGGACATTTCTCTAAATGCTAGAACCTGTTTTTGTGCTGTCCTTTTTTATGCGATTTTATTTTTGTGTGACCACATAAAAAAAATTTCTGCAGTGTTTTGACGAATTTGCTAGTTATATGTAAGAATTCATGAAATTTTTGAATATTTTTTTTGTGCGGTTATTTTTATGCTGTTTTTATCAACTGCACAAAAATAGGTTCAACTGTATTTGTTATAATTGTTTCAGATTTTATTCTTCTATACAAGATGTTTTGTTAATACTTTGAATTCTATGTAAATTTCCAAATTTTATTTTCAAATTGCAATCAAATGTTATAAGGAAGAATATCTTTAAATGTGGTTGGTAGAGTGACTTTTCTTTAGATTTTGCAAATGTGATAAACTTTGCATTTGAAAAAAATGCATAGTTCACTGCCTTTATTTTTTATGACTATAAATGGTTTTATGCCATCTTTGCTGAAATTGAAATATATCAAATTCTAAAGCTCATTCCATCTTGAAAATCAATAGTTGCCATCAACCATTCAAAGTCTTTTCTTCAATTTTTGTTATTCAAACATAATTGCTAAGATTTTTATCAATTATTTATTTTGCTAGTGTATATAACGAGACATTTGTGAGAGTTTAATATCGAAAATATGCAAAAAATCTGCAGTCTTACATATTGTAATAATTCCCCCCCTCAAATTTTTCATAAATTCATATGAAATTTTATTTTAGTAGTTTGTTTAGTGAGGGCCTTAAAAATGCGAAAAGTAAATACTTATATACTATAGCATAATTCCAGGCACTCTGTCAATGTTAGCAATATAATTCTTTTGTAAATCTTTATAAGTAAAATCAGAGTTAGATTGGTAATTAAATTTCATAACATGTCTCTTAATATATTGTATTTAAATTAATCAAATGCCTCTATAAACGAACCATATTTATCTGCCGATTTTATAATGAAGTTATTTATATATTTTTTAAATTAACAGTATTGTTGTTATTAGAAATAGTTAATCTAAAACTAGTACCTTGACGCATAATATCTCATCAAATTTTGTCTTTGATTATACTACCTGTACTTAAGTAATCTGTTATTAAATGCTGATGATAACCATCAATAGAATCATGATAGTTTTAACATTTAAAAAAGCATTATATTTAAATGCTTTTTTAACAATGACATTCCTAACAGGAAAAAGTGACAAATGTCAATTAGTCTAGAAAGATTAACTGTATCATAAGTTTTTTTCATAAATAAGAAAGTGCAGTAATTAGTTATTAGATTCATTAATATTTATATTGAATTTATGAACTACAAAATTATTAATAGCCTTAATGATGTGTAATACAATATACTATTTTTTCTCTCTGTATATATATACAGTGGGTAAAAAAATATTTGTACACCTACATTTTTGTTTGCAATTCATAAAAAGAAGCATTAAGAAATAAAGAAATTGGTATTGCCAGTCAGAGTAAGTTTAACCATCCAAAAGAAACAGAAAAATTACAATAATATAATAATATAAATAACAATGCTTTTTTGTAACAAAATTAAAATATCTCGTGTCAAAAAAGTATTTGCACACCTGCATGAGTACACAAGAAACAAAATATATAAGCAAATTTCAAATAACTAATATTTAGTATGCATTCCTTTATAGCATCTCTCTATTACTTCTTGTAATCTTGCTGGCATTGATTCAATTAAATTTTCTGTAACAGTAGGGTCAGCATTCGACCATTCTTCATTAAGGGCTTGTTTAAGGGCAGATTTGCTAGAAATCTTCATTTTTCTTATTTTTAAATCCACAGAACTCCACAAATTTTCCAATGGATTTAAGTCTGGTGATTGTGGTGGAGTGGCCCCCTCAGGGGGCTCACCTTCTTTAGGTGAGTACGGGTGTCACCATCCCGAGGTACCCTAGTGATCTTTCCCTTTTCCCAAGGGGTGTACTGGCTTTGGTAAACATGGGCTTCACGAACCCGGGGTACCCTATTGATCCTTAACTATTTTCGATCTTACTTCTTGTCACCTAATTTGTCCTTTATTTCCTTTTTGCTCTCAGGGACTCTCCTTCGGATGAGTACGGGGGGGCCACGTCCCCGAGGTACCCGAGTGAATTTTGAAAAGAAAGACCAAAAAAATATTTGCTTGGTTAGTGTTTAAGTTACAGGTCAATATTTAATATTATATTTAGTTCAGTTAGGGGTTGTTTTGTGGTTAATTTTATTTGGATATTTTTAAGTTTAATTATTTTCTACTCTTTTAATTTAGGTTTATTCATTTGGGGTATTTTAAACAAAAAGAAATTTACATTCTATTTTACAAATGTCTAGCCTGATTTTTGAGTCTAACCTGCATGTTTGCCGTGTGCGGCGACTGGTATCGGGGGAAAGTGGAGTCTGGGGTTCCTGTTGCGTGCCTTTCAGCTCATGCTTCTTCGTAGACGGGAGGCAGGAGTGAGCCCGCTCCTGTCAATCGGCTGGTGATTAGTTCTGAGGATTCCAATACGGGTTCTTACGGAATACCAAAGACGGTTGCTTTAGGGTTAGTATTGCAGTTAGGGGTGAACTGGCGGATCACATCCCGAGCCTGTAATACTATACTCCAGTGCCACCTCTGAGGTAAGTGCCGTGCCTGACGCATGTCAGATGACTGGCGGGCTGCCTCCCCTTGTTGGACTCCGTGGTGGGTGGAGGCGCACTGGGGTGAACAGCAAAAAATACACATGAAACCCAGTAGAAAATTTCCTTCAGTGGAGCATCGAATAATCGAATTTTCAGACTCTTCTCGTTTTTTTATTATTATTAAGACTCCTGAGACCTTTACTAACGTTTCACCTTTCCTGATTGAGAAAGCTATAGCTGGTAGTATAGGGGAAGTCAAGTCTATTCGTAAGATGCGCTTCGGGGACGATCTTCGAAGTGTCGTCAGAGAAAAAGGCGACAGCCCTTTTTAAACTACAAAAGCTTGCTCACTTAGACATTACCGTGGCTCCTCATATCAATTTGAATTTTTGCTTGGCGTTATTTCGCCAGCGGAGTTTGTAAACGTGTCGACTGAGGAAATCTAAGAAAACATGAAGGCACAAAAAGTCTGATGTCAGACGGATAACGATAAGGCGGGATGGACAGGTGCTGAACACCAAACACCTCATCCTTACCTTTTCTACGCCTGACCTCCCACAGACCGTAAAAATGGCCTATATTAGATGCCCAGTTTGACCGTACATACCAAATCCGCTCCGCTGCGCTGCTTTCAGTGCCAACGATACGGCCACTCGAAAAATGTCTGTCGGGGCCAACCTACCTGCCCTCGTTGCGGGGAATCAGGCCACGACAGTTCAGATTGTACCAAGAAGGAGCAATGTTTTAATTGTAAAGGTGAACATCCGGCATTTTCACGCTCCTGTCTAGTATGGAATAAAGAAAAAGAAATTACAGATGTAAAAATAAAAGAAAAAATTGCCTACCCAGAGGCACGGCGTGTTGTTTTGTCATGCACGCCTGTCTCTGGTAAAAGTTATGCTAGTGCTGCCCGTAAGAGCACTTCAGATCAAGCGATACAATGCAACAGGGAAAAAGATAACTGACTCAAGTGCAAGAGACACCCGTAAACCGGAAATTGATTGCTGCCACCAATTCACCAATTAAAAGGCGATTGCTAAGCCAACAAGTAAATCACCTCCGGCCAGCAATTACTTAAAAAGGACGAAAGGCGATTCGCCAAAAATACCAAAGAGCCGAAGTGCTCGTCAACGGGATCAAAGACCAACGATATCAAGGATACCGAAGAAACCATCGAGAGACTTCCACCGAAAAATTGAAGAAGATACGGTGACCAGGGTGCTCGAGGAAGAACCAGCTCTCCATGGATTACCAAACGGGTCCTTCGACTTCTAGCTCCAGAGGAGGAGCGAGTGCGGTGCAATAATGGCCTCCTTCATTTCCTGGAACTGCCTTGGTTTGAGGACTAGACTCAATGATCTTAAATCCATTATATCCACGTACCAGCCCGCATGTGTTGCTCTTCAGAGAAGAGCTTCTACTTCTGAAGAGTACCATGACAATGCGAATGCGTGGTTATAATTGTGTATGTCGGGATGTAGATGGCGATACATCTCCAACTGGAGATGTATGCCGCTACATCCCATGCTTTATCCCAGCCAATGTCGTCACACCGCATATTTGGAAGGCTGGCTGGCTGTACCGGATTCATAATATCCATTCTTTAATCACAGTCTGCTGTGTTTATTGCTAGTAGTATTGCCACGAATGAATTTGAATCATTTACTCTGTCAATTGCTGGCTCTTTTTATTTTTTAACCGGTGACTTTAACGGACACAGCCCTCTGTGGGGCACTTGGCGATAATGCAACTCTCGTAGGGCGGAAAGCAAGGTCGGAGCAAGTTGATATCCCGCAGTCACTGGCCTCTGTCTTCCTCAACAACGACGAGAAAACTTGCTTCCATGCCCACGAGAACATTTCACTCCTCGATCTGACCGTCTGTGCGCCAGTTCTGCTACCGATGTTGAATTTTGAGGTTGATAAAGATCTGCAACAGTGATCATTTCCCTCACCTAGTCTCGCTTGTTAATGGTGCGGGGACGGCTTCGTCCCCGCTATCATTTTCATCAGCACAGACTGGATAAAATTCACACGGTTAGCAGTTATCACAGACACAATGGTTCAGAACAGGGCAGTTGATACCGTTTTGTCACTAGAAGGTATTCGGAATGCTGCCGATGCAGCAATTTCAAAAACATCGAATCCTACTCGGAAGCTGTGCAGACCATGGTGGAACTCTTCCTGCCAACAAGCCAAAAAGGAACAAAGGAGAGCGTGGGGTATTTTCAGGAGATACCCCACCACTGAAAATCTCACGTAGCGTTCAAACGTGCAAAAGCGTTAGCTCGTAGAATACGTCGTCAATGCCAGAGAATCTTGGATCAAATGTGTCTTCAATCCCCTGCATCGTCAACACCAGCCAACAGTTATGGAGAAAGGTCAAAGCAGCGAAAGGCCTTTATCGGGGAGTTTACTCCCGATATTGGAAACATCGGCTGCGCTTTGTATTCGTCACCTGTCGATGTGGCCAACTTGGTGGCAAACTTTTCTACTAGTGTGTCCAGCTCCGATTCATATAGCCCTGTATTTCAGGTGGCTAAGAATTGTTTTGAACGGACACCTATGAAAATTGAAGAGGGCCTTAACATCAGCCCACAACACTAGTCCAGGTCCTGATGGAATATCCTATGAATTGCTTCGCCATTTGAATGAGGATTCACTAGTAAGTCTCCTTTACCTATTCAACCAAATATGGAGGGAGCAGGCCCTCAGGGGGCTCACCTTCTTTAGGTGAGTACGGGTTTCACGCTCCCGGGGTGCTAAGTGATCTTTTTCCTCTTCCTAAAGGGGTTTACTGTCTTTGGTAAACATAGACTTCTGAACCCAGGGTACCTAGTGATCTTTCTCTATTTTCGGCCCTTCTCCTTGCCATTCAAATTTCCTTTCTTCCTTTCCCGTCTAGACCACAGACCTATACTAAAAATGAACTATGTTCAAATTTTGTTTTTCTATTAAAACTTTCTTTTATTACTAACATATTATGGTTTTACATTTGTATTGTGTTAGTTTAGTTCCTTCTTTTCAAGTATATTTTCTTTGTCACTTTGGCATTCCTGTTTCTTTATTTGTTTTCAAAAGCTAACAACGTTGGTTTTCCGACCCATGTTTGCCGTGCGGCGTCCGTAAGGGGAAAATGGTGTTCTGGGGATCCTTTAGACAGCACACTTTACTTCTCCAATATGGAGGTTAGTGGCCTGGGGATACCTCTGCGTTCGCGCCCACGCTTCACTGTAAACCTTGGTGGCAGGTAAGGCCCGCTCCTGTCAATCGGCTGAATAGTACCTCTCTTCGGTATCCCCGAAGGGCTGTAGGGTTAGTGCTGCAGATAAGAGGGTGTCAGGTACACCCGTTGGATCCTCACCCTGGACTGTATCACTATCTTCTGGGTCAATACTCTGGGTAAGCGCCGTGCCTGGTTTTTGGCCAGTGAGCCGGCACACTGCCTCCCTTGTTGGACTCCGTGAGTGGGTGGAGGCACGCCAGGACGAAGTGTGTACGCGTTATTATGGATCCCCAGCTGCTGTGCGGAGTAAGGTATGAGTACCCAAAAGAATTAACATAATTGACTGCTACACATGCACGATTTTAGTTTTATCTCTACCCCTAACAATGCCATGTCTCTGAAATCGCCATTTTGCCATTCAAAAGCTCTGATTGGAATAGGAGGTGAACCGAAATCTGTGAAACGCTTACGTTCAGGGATCTTCTTATCGAAACTATATCTGCCCTACAAACAAAATTCACTCTCCTCGCGAAAACTTTTCTTGATTCAACAGTAAACATATCTCCTCATAAATCACTAAACACTTGTCGTGGTGTCATTTCCGGAACCTGATTTGTTGACAACCCCTGATGCGCGGAAATCCTTGATGGATTTTTCTGGTCAGGGTGTTATTCAGGTAAGAAGAATAACAATAAAAAAGAAGTTCAACAATTATTCCGACAAAACATTTAATAATAACTTTTTAATACTCCTAAATTACCCTAACAATAATTAAAGGCAGGATACCTGGGTGTAAGATACGCACATATATTCGAATCCTCTGCGCTGTTTAAATGCCAGAGGTTCGGTCACTCTAAACTTCCTGTCGCGGTCCAATTAACATGTTCTAGATGGCATCCATTGGGCATTCTTCCACGGATTGCAGTTTAGAATCAAAAATGTATTAATTGTTCATCGCCTCACTCTGCAGATTCTAAAAATTATATTACAAATGGAAAATAGAGAAAAACAAATACAGGAAATCAAAACAAACAAAAATATTTCTTTAGCTGAAGCTAGAAAATTACTACCCCCCTCAGATATCTCAGACATATGCTCAGGTTGCTAAATCTTCACCGGTATCTTCTGCTGGAACAGGATGAAAATATCACTAAAATAGAATGTCACCTTTAAAATTATTGCAACCACTTTCATCTCCCCGAAACCAGATATATCACAATCCCTTCCTGCTGTTACCACAACATCGTCTTCTACCCGGGTAAATCCGCGTCCCACCTCTTCAATAGCAGCTACAGAGTCAGAGCCTCAGCCACCAACTCTCCTGTGTCCCGATGCCATGCTTTCTGCAGCCGACTAGTGGCCAATAGCCCTAATGAATCATCTTCGTCAATCGCATCGCATCCCCATTCGACCCCGATAATCTAGCCCTTCTGCATCCACAACAACGCATTATCCAAAACAAAACTCAAAAACTGCGAAAAAGAAAAAATTGCAGAAACCTACAAAACCAGAAATTAAAATTAAAACTGACACCTAGCGTGCCCAGGAGAATTTCTTATATGAAGATGATGATAAGATAATTTATGAAGAGGAAGAATTAGAAGAATATACAACACGTTCATTAACCCCGACCAGATACAGATTAAAATTTTGAATTCATATTTGCAGACTTGGTGGAAAATCCTCCGCAAAAGATCTGTTTACTTTAATTCAGAACTGATTTTTCGCACTGATTTTTGAGATTTTACTTTTTTTTACTCTTGACTCTTTTTAAAACTTTTTTAACCATTTAACGCTTTCAAATCTTTAACAATTGTTTGGCGCGAGTATAGCCAGAATTGGCTCTTGCGCCATAAAACCCCAAACTCAATCAATCAGTAGCGGGAGAGCAGATGTATCCTACTCAATGGCAAGAAACCGCATTTGATTCCTATTCTTAAACCTGGAAACGATCCAAAAAACCCTCTCGGCTTCACTGGAACGTATGGTCAATGCCCGTTTCGTTTATCAACGAAAGAATCAAGCATTCCTCTTTTAAAGTGGCTTGTGGGAAACCCCTCCCCAAACTATCATTCAAAAATAAGATTAGAAAAATGCGTTTTGGGGGAATCATCTTTTTCATTTTCTCTGATATCAAAAAGGCATATGCCCGTCTTGGCGCTATAAATACCCCGCAATCTTTTTTTGGTTTCTGGAAAATTTTCAATTTTCTTTCAAATTTTTTTAAATTTACCCTTTAAAAGTTCGTTTGGGTGGCACTCTCTTCCCCTCTTTTTTGGCTAGGGATTTCCCTCCGGAATCTTTGGGTGTCACCCTTTTTTTTGTCATATTTCATCCATTTTAAATTTTATCCCCCTCTATACGGTTTTCTTTTTATGTTGTGACTTAGATCAGTTTGAAGGCTGGGATATGCATGATTGAAAGTTACAAATTGCCGTCCTTTCTAAAATGGTGTGACACCAACGGTCTTTAATTTCTGCCAACAAAGTTGCCGTGCTTTTGCCGCAAACGGGGTATTGATCCCCACCCCAAATACGCATCCGTGATGTACAAAATTCCTTTGTTCCCAACTGATTCCTCGGGGAATTTTTTTACCGCCGGCTCCTTTCCTTCCCCCTTTTTACAATTGCGGAAGAGGTGAAAAATTTTTTAAAAATTTTTAAAAATTTTTGCTATCACCTCCTGGGGGTGGATCAACATCATTACTCAGGGTATCAGGCAATCGTACCTCTCGTATTATCGGATGTGTTGTATACGGATCGCGTGCCTCTACTCTGAAAAACTTTACCCCTTCCCACCATGGGGGCTTTGAGAATCTGCTCGGGGCGTTTGCCATCACCAGTCGGTCTCTATGAAACAATCACTTCCCCCGTCTTAGACGGAAGAAGGTTTTCTTGCGTATTATTGTCTTGCTATACCATTCGGAAAATTGTAAAAATTTACCAGCATGAAGAATTTTTGATCCCCGGCCGTCTAACACCCACCATTTATGGTGGATGAATCTTGTTTCTGCCTACCTAACGTGGATATCCAAAAAAACTTTTTGCTTTAACCTTAAACCCAAGTTTCCATATATAACCCTTTTTGCCTCATACAGTATACCCCGGGAAACACCTATGTTTTCCGTTTTTACTTACCATCGCAGTCATTTGAAATTTTTCGCCAATCTTTACATATTTCGAAACGTGGGGGGTTTCCGGTGGAATGGGTTGAAGATATTACGCACGGTTAGGGAAAAAAATTTTGGAGGTTTCCTGCAAAAACTCGCCATTGTGCTTCTTAATCGACCTACCCCGAATTTGCATCTTCTGACGCAGGTTCCAGGCCTTTAAAACTGCAACGTTCCCTTTTTATCCCTCTATTCTTCACTAAAAACTCTAATTCGTAACATTTCTTTTTAAAGCGTCCCAGAATTTCCCTTAGTTGCTTTTTAAAAAGCTGAAAATTTTTTTAAACTCTTTTTTTGTTTAATTTTTTAAAACTAAAAAAAAAAAAAAAAAATCTTTCAATGTATTTTTTAATTTAGGAATTTTTGGGTTTAAAAAAAGGGTTTTTTCCCGTTACGTTAAACATAGTAAAAAAAATTTTTAAAGAAATAAAAAAAAAACCCCTTATAATTTTACTAAAAACAGTTACTGATGAATTATTATTTTTAAAAAAAACAAAAGCAAATTTTTCAAAATTTCACATTTATAAAAAAAATCACAAAAAGATAAACATGCTGTTTTTTAACCCCTCGTCACAGCATACATACTTAAAAATTTTAAAAAAAATTTAACAATTATACAGAATTTTTTAACCCCTCAGGGGCTCACCTTCTTTAGGTGGTACGGGTTTCCCCCCCGAGGTCCCCTATGATCTTTCCTCCTCCTAAGGGTTTCTGTTTTTTGGAAAACATGGGTTAAGCCCCGGGGTACCCTAGTGATCTTTCCTTTTTTGGCCCTTCTTTTTGCCAAAAATTTTCCCCTTTTTCCCTTTTCCCGTCTAGACCGACCAATTTTACACGATGAACTATTTTCAAACTTTTTTTTTCTATTGAAAAATTTTCTTTTTTTTACTAACATATTATGGTTTTTTTTTATTGTGTTAGTTTGTTCCCTTTTTTCGTATATTTTTTTAAATTTTTTGTTTGTTGCTTTATTTATTTTCGATTCACTTTTGTTTTCTAAACCCCCATGTTTGCCGTGGGGCCCCGGGGGAAAAGGGTGTTCTGGGGATCCTTTGCGTTCCTTTCCCCCGCCCCCATTTTGGGAGGAGGTTAGTGCCTAGGGATCCCTTTGCCCCTTTGGCCCCCTTTTCACTGGCGGGTGGCGGGGCCCCGCCCTTCAATCGGCCCCCCTCGGGGGGCTCACCTTTTGGTGAGTTCGGGTTTCCCCCGGGGCCCCTGTGATTTTTTTCCTCTTCCTAAGGGGTTTCTGTCTTTGGAAAACAGGGGTTTCCCAAAAAACCCAGGGCCCCCTAGTGATCTTTTAGTTTCGGCCCTTCTTCTTGCCTTCTTTTCCCCTTTTCTTTTTTTTCCCGTCTAGACCACAGACCAATCTTACACAATGAACGTTTCAAAATTTGTTTTCTTTAAAAAAACTCTTTATTACTAACATATTATGGTTTACATTTTATTGTGTTGTTTGTTCCTTTTCTATAATCTTCAAATTTTTGATTATGTTGCTTTATTTTTTTTTCGATTAACCCCGTTGTTTTTTAACCCGCTGTTTGCCGTGGGCGTCCGTGGGGGAAAATGGTGTTCTGGGGACCTTTCCCCTTTGCCCACGCTTCTAGATGGAGGGGTTGGGTGGCCCGGGGATACCTCGTTCCCTTTAGCTTCACTGTAGAGGGGTGGCGGAGTACCCCCCTTTCTGGCTGGAAATTACCTCTTCGGTGTCCCCGAAGAGAACTGCTAAAGGGTTTAGTTGGGATGGGGGTGTCGGTTTTTACCCGGGGATCCCCCACCCTGGACTGTATCACTATCTTCTGGGTTCCCTCCAGGTAAGCCCTGCCTGGTTTTTGGCCATTAGGCACACTGCCTCCCTTGTTTTGGGCTCCGGGTGGGTGGAGGCCCCCAGGATGAAATGGTTTCGCGTTGTTATGGATAATGCTCTTTTCCCGGGTAAAGGTCATTTCCCCAACCTAAACATTGACAACATTGCTAATGTTCACGCTTTTAATTTTATCTTTTCCAAACATGAAATGTCACAAAAACTCCGTTTGTTATCCCCCAAAACTATAATAGGAATGGTGGAGCCGGGAAAACTATTAAAAACTACGATCTGGTGACTTACTAATCAGACTACGCGTTACGTAAATCATTTTTGTTGGTAAAAAACCTTTTTAGTTTTCCACTTTTTGTAGCTCCCCAGATCGAATTTTGTCGAGGGGTCATCTCCGAACCAGATTTTTTGTTCGTCTGGAAAAAGAAACGGAAGGACTTTCTGACGGTGCCCCGGTCGGGGAATTGCAAAAAAAGACTCATCCTTTTTTCCCTCTTTAATTTAACCTTAATAGCCCCAAATTACCCTCAACCATTGCTGGGTCCTAAATTGTAAAGTCTTATATACGAAACCTCTGCGCTGTTTTAAATGCCAGAGGTTCGGGCCTCAAACTTCCTGCCCGGGAAAAAAACCTGCCTGGTGTGCATCTGTAGGACATCCCGCAGATTACCCTGAACTAAAACGTTAACTGTTTACAACCTCACCGCCCTTCCAAAAATTTGCCCGGAAAAAATGAAAAACAAATACAAGAAATTAAAAACTAATAAAAATATAACCTACTTAGAAACCCGAAAGTTAAAGCCCCACCTTTATCCCCCAGACATATTCCCCCGGCGCTAAAAATCAATAACATCCTCTTCTACACAGAGGGTGAAAATATGACAAAATAAAGTGCCCACCTTTAAAACTACTTCAACCGGCTTCATCCATCTCGAAAAAAAATAAAACTGCATCTATTCTACAGTTTCGAAATCGTTTTTCCACTCAACCCGCCTTTACCCCGACATCTAAAATTTGAACCAAAAAACCCCTATTCTATATTTGACTACCTTCCCATCTGCAATATTATCAACAAAAAATAAAACTTTGTTCCCAATACCATTCGCTCACTACTACTGCTTCCGCTGGCTAGCAAATATTTCATATTAAATTTTTAAAACCGATATACTTTTTTTTCTACAACCCAAAAACCATTTTGCACTATCAACGGGGTTCCCCATAAATTTTCCCCCATCAGGTCAGCAGATACTGCATCAATAATAAACCCTCCTAACACTTCTAAAATTCCCAAAGAGATTAAAAAAAAAACTCAAAAAAAAAAAAGGCGTGCAAAAGAACAAAACAAAAATTGAAATTAAAATGCACCTCCAAACCAAAAAAGCACACCTATAAAGGAATCATCAGACGAGGACATTTTTTATACGATTTGAAGAAGGGGGGAATACCAAAAAAATAATCCAATAAAAAAATAAATATTTTCGGAAGAATGGTGGGACTAAGCTTAAAAACTAAGAATACTCTCACACACCCCAACCCAAAAAAAAAAATGGAAATTAAAAACAAATTTTTTAAAACATTTTGCAACATACTTAATTGTTTTTTTTAATAAAAAATTTTACATTTCTGTCATGTTTTAAATTTTTACTTTATCCGTTTTTTTTAAATTTTTTTATTTTAAGATCTTGTTTGACATGTTGGGGTAATACATCACCACAATGTTTTTCCCCACTTTTGACTTTTAATAAAATGTAAAAAAATATAAATTTTTTAAAATTTTTTTAATGAATTTTCATACTTAAATATAACTTATATCTTTAATGAAAATTTTTTAATTTTAAAAAAAAAATCTTTTATGATAAAACAAATTTTTGGGCCAGTATAGCCGAAATGGTCCCCCAATAAAACAAAAATCACTCACTCACCATTCAGGAAGGGAACCATTTAATTTCGAATTACGATAATATACCAGCATAACCAAATTTAAAAAAAGGTTAGAGCTAATAATGCACCCAAACGAAATTTTTCCCAACCCAATAAATATATTTTTGGGAAAAATTCCAAAAAATGTTATAACTTTCTTAAATTCTGTTCTTACCGACTTTTTTTTCAACAAATTTTCATTACACTTTTTTAGATATGTAGGCTTTATTTGGTTTAAAATTTTATTGGAAGCCCCGCTAAATTTTTTTTGGGGGACTCCTGCTGCTCTTGCCCTTTGGTAACGACACCATTTCTCAGATCCTTCGGGACCTGTCCATGCAATGGATTTTTTTTTCCAGATACACAGTGGAAAAATGCGCTATTACACTACTCATCATCTTTTGTAGATTACCTACATTGCTTCGAAACTTTAAATAGTTCTGAATTCTGTCAATTAATTTATCAGTTAATTTATATTTCCCTCCCAAACCTTTCATCTTTTTTTTTAACTGACGCAACCCCCCCTACACGTTTCTGTACGACCTATACACTGAATTTGGTTTGTATTAATTATAAAAGTTTTAACAGATTCATATCCTTTCGAGTCCCCATCTCCGTAGTATTATTGTACTGCACATCCCTTACATTTGATCTCTCAAATATACGGTGGCCCCAACAACTTCCATTTTCCCCCAAAACCATAGTTTCGAACATAAATGTTTTGATGATTGGTTTTGTTTTTCCCGGCATATGTGGCAATATTGCGTCATAATTTAAAAACAAAATTTTTCCTGTCAACTGATGGCATTAACACCATTAAAAGAGGGAAGCCTCTGCGTTAAAATCCATAAATAAATATTCAATTTTGGTGAAACTATTTGAGCCTTTGATTTCACTTAATGCAGCGTTGATTTTTCTTGAGCAACACGTTCAGTTGTTTTTCAACAGTTTCCCTTTCCCGAAATCGGCTCTTGGCCAATAAAACCAAAATCACCACTCACTCAACGTTTCCTTTCTTGATTGGGGAAAAGCAATTTTTGCAGGAAAGGTAAACCGAGAAAGCGCAACTTTTTGCCAGCAAAAAATCCTTTCTCCCGATTATCCTTACCCCCAAAAAACAATTGAAGAGTTTATAAGACAAGAACCTTTCTTTCTCTGTCGTGGGGAAACCTTTTAAAGAAGCTTTTTTGCACTTTAGGTTCATATGTGACATAATCCACTGACAGAGTCTTCTATAAGTTCCCCAAAAAGTCAGGGCAACAAACTATAAAAATGAAATTAAAGTTGTCAAGTGACAACTATTGTATTCAAAGTTTCAAACAATCTTTCTGAAAAATTCCAAACTTGTATGGCTTGATTAAAATTTTTTTGGACCGGATTCAGTAGAATTGGTCTCAGATTTTTCATCATTCTCATTAACAGCAGCACGATGGTATAACGATTTCCAGTAAATGGCCCTTTTTAGACCTCCCAGATCTTGATTTACCCATAATTAATCAATATTTTTGTTTTAAAAAGGGCATTTTTTTTTTTACAAAATATATCAAAATAATAAGTTAAATGAATCAGTAGCTAGAACATAAGCAAATCGAAAATGACAACAAACCTGTAAATTTTACTAAAACTATTAAATAATTTTAAAAAAAATACCACCATATTCAGTTTTAATATTACCAAAATTAATATTTTATTAATAAATTCAATAAAACCCAAAAAGAGTAAAAATCTTTCAAATTCAAAGCACTTCCGGTTCTTTTTTTGTTGTTCTCACTTGACAAAAAAACTGCTATAACTTCTAAATAATTGGAGTACAAGAAAAAAGTAAGGTTTTTTTTAGAAAAAAAAAATTCAAATTTTAAAAAAATATCAAAAAAAAAATTTTTTTACCTAAAATTGATGATTTTGCCTAGTAAGGCCCCTTTAATCGAATCATTAAATTAAGCTGTGAGCTAGGTGCTAAAAAGCATTCAATTCTAATGCTTTTTTCCAATTTAGTTCAGTGTTTACAAAAAAAATTTTTTAAAACCCTTTTACGTTTTTTTTAATTAATTTAAATTTATTTTAAATATCAAACAATTGAATATATTATAAAAAAAAAAAATAAGCCTCCTCAAAAAAATGCTTCACTCTAAAAGTCAATAAAAGAAAGTAGTCAAATTTGAAAATGCAAAAAAACAATCTACTCATAAAAGTATAATGAAAGGAAAAAGGGCAAAATTTTTTTACCGCAATGATACAAGGACAGGTATAAAAATTTTTTATATAAAAAATGAAAACACACTTTTTTTAAAACATATTTCCTTCATTTTCAAAAAAAAAAATTACACACAAATTTATTTTTTTTGGAAAAAATTTAGAATAATCTGAAAAATTTTTAAATTTCTAAAATAAAAGCTGACAAAACAATTTCTTGTTTTCTTCTTGCATTCTTGTCTTTTTTTCTTTCTTCCTTCAGATCCAGCTTTTTTTTTTGATTTTTTTCTATATAAAAAAAAAATTTTTTTAAGTTGATAAATTGTAAATATTAGAATTTTAAAATAAGTTAGAAATTTTTTTCACAAGATATTTATTAAAATTGGAACCCTTACAAAAAAAAAATCAATTTTTTCTAGTTAAAATTTAAAATTTTTTCACTGTAAAATTTCATCATTTAAAATTTAAAATTTAACAATGTAATACATATTTAGAATAATTATAGTAACATTTGAATTAGTTTGTTTAGGGGAAACTCTTTTTTTCGTAAAATTTTAACCTATAAAAACAAGAGCTGTAGGGAAGAAAATAGTCGACAAATGACTGAAAATTTAACCAAATGAAGGAAAAATAAAGAACAATCTAAGCATAAACGCATAATGTTGGCAAAAAAGTGTAACTTAAGTTAGCAGGTATGTAAATTTTCATATACAAATGAAAGGCACTCTTCTTAAACACATTTCATTCTTCTAAAAAAATGCTTTCAATTTGAAAATGCGTCATATAAACATATTATTATTTCATATAGTGCCAATTTAAGCTCATTTCGGGCCCTGGGTGCCCGCATCCAAACACCCAATGGATAAACCGGCACTGGCTTCATGATTAACATAATGACTATGAAAAAAATTAATTTTCAAAATCACTACAAAACTAACAGAGCCATTTAAAAAAACTTTAAAAAAATTGAAATTTTGATTTTTAAAAAATTTTCCCCAAAAAAAAAGATTACTGGAACGACTTTTTTAAGTTAATTCTGTAAAATCCTTTTCTTTTTTGGGTTACCTGTTTGCTCAGCTTGTTTTTTCTACAAAAATAAATTTTAAGTTTATCTAAACTGCTAAATATTTAAATTTTAAAGTTATTAGGGTTTTTCCAAAAAAAACTCGACTAGAATAATTCACAAAAAAAAAAAAATTATTGTTGTCATAAAAATTTAAAATTTTTTTTTCCACACTTACAAAACTTAATCATTTAAATATTTGAATAAACATTTTAAAAAAATTGTTGTACTATTTGAATTGTTTTTTCTTTTGGAAAGATCTTTTCAAAGTAAGAATTAAACAACAAACATTAGTTTAAAAATTATATAATATAATTCAATTTATAACTAAAAATTTTTGAATACTCAAAAATTTATAATAATCGAATATTGATGATTCATAATTTTAGATGAATCGAAAAATGGAATTTTAATAGGGCAAATATTTTGAAAATTGAGTATTTGTCCAATTTCATTCAATTTGGATAACCATCTGCTATGACATCAAGGAATATATTTTGGGATGATCAGAATTGTACATCACATAATCTTACTAAATAAATTTAAAATGTGATGTGTTTATCTGCTATAAAATTTAAAACTGCCTCACTAGCAAAAGTATATGAGGGGGAAATCACTTAAAAAATGACATGGAGCAACAGGAATCTTAAAATAAGTTAGTAACAAAATTAATCGTGCATGAAATTAATGCGGTAGAAAGGACAGTAAACCAACTCAATTTTTTTTTTTAAATATTTTTGGCGGGTTTTTCAACCTTCAACAACTAATCCTTTGGGAATCTTTGGGTTATCATTCGCGTTTTTTCCCCATCCCTCTCAAAAAAAACCCAGAGAAATTGTTAGTGTATATCAAGATTAAGTTTAATAATCGAGGCAGAAAGGGAGCATCTGAACGGTGAGACTATGATAAAATTGGATTACGCATCATAAAAAGGGCGTTTGGCTACTAGACTAAATTAGTGAATCAAAATTATTAGGATAGGATTGATTAAGCTAAACTAAGCTGATTTCGTGCGCTTATTCACGTAAGGTAGTTGCTTTCTTTATATCCTCAAGGGTTCCCTTTTTTAGATTACTTTTTTGGGAAAATTTAAATTTATAATAAATTGTTTATCATGGATAGAATCTTGGTCATTCATCGTTATCTCACAGCTTTGGTAGACTAGATCATGAGGAAGGTTTAAAGGGGAAGATCAAAAATTTTAAAAATCAAAATTTATGTACTTTCGGAATAATGTTGATGTTGGTTTTTGTTTGATTTCAACCACACAACCTGCCTATCAACACTATCTGTCTTTATTGACTGCTGGGTTGAAAAGGTGAGCTAAAAAAAACAAACTTTCTGCCAATCATAGAGCATTTATTGCTGTACTACGCTGCTCATGACTTGTGGGAAAAAGGTTTCTGCAGTATAAATTTAGTAAACTAAACTAAACTCAGTGGTAACATCCACGAAAGGGAAAGGCCTACTGTGTCCATTATTTTCGTGATCTTGGCAGCTGAAGGGGGATCGGAATCCCTATCGTAATTTAAAAAAGGGTTTTTTTATGTTCCTTTTCTAAAACGTTCACGCCCGGGTGCCCAGGATCTTTTCTCTTCCTAAGGGGTTTACTGTCTTTTAAAAAAAGGGGTTCACGAACCCAGGGGACCTAGTGATCTTTCTCTATTTTCGGCCCTTCTTCTTGCCATTTCAAATTTCCTTTTTCTTTTTCCCTCTAGACCACAGACCTATATAGAAAAAAAACTATGTTCTTTTTTTTTTGATGAAAAAAAATTACGTTTTACTACTAACATATTATGGTTTACATTTTGTATTGAGTTAGTTTAGTTCCTTTTTTGTATATTTCTTTAAATACTTTGATTATTTTTATTTTTATTTGTTTTGATTAACAACGTTGGTTTTCCGACCCGCATGTTTGCCGTGTGCGGCGTCCCGTAAGGGGGAAAATGGTGTTCTGGGGATCCTTTGCGTTCCCTTTGTCCACGCTTCTCCCGTAGGGAGGCCCCTCAGGGGGCTCACCTTCTTTAGGTGAGTACCTGTTTCACGCTCCCGAGGTGCCCTAGTGATCTTTTCCTCCTCCTAAGGGGTTTACTGTCTTTGGTAAACATGGGCTTCACGAACCCAGGGTACCCTAGTGATCTTTCTCTATTTTCGGCCCTTCTTCTTGCCATTCAAATATCCCTTTTCTTCCTTTCCCGTCTAGACCACAGACCTATAGTAGAAAATGAACGTTTGTTCAAATTTTGTTTTTTCTGATGAAAAAACTTATGTTTTATTACTAACACATTATGATTTAGATTTTCTATTGCGTTAATTTAGTTTCTTTTTCGTATATTTCTTAAAATACTTTGAATATGTTTCTTTATTTGTTTTCAACTAACAACGTTGGTTTTCCGACCCGCATGTTTGCCGTGTGCGGCGTCCCGTAAGGAGGAAAATGGTGTTCTGGGGATCCTTTGCGTTCCCTTTGCCCACGCTTCTCCAGTATGGAGGAGATTAGTGGCCTAGGGATACCTCTGCGTTCCCTTTGGCCCACGCTTCACTGTAGACGGGTGGCAGGAGTAAGCCGCTCCTGTCAATCGGCTGGTAGTACTTTTCTTCGGTATCCCCGAAGAGACACTGCTGTAGGGTTAGTGCTGCAGATAAGGGGTGTCGGGTTTACCCGTTGGATCCTCACCCTGGACTGTATCACTATCTTCTGGTGTACTCTGGGTAAGCGCCGTGCCTGGTTTTGGCCAGATGACCGGCACACTGCCTCCCTTGTTGGACTCCGTGGTGGGTGGAGGCACGCCAGGATGAAGTGGTATACGCGTTCTTATGGATCCAATGCTGCTGTGCCCGGGTAAAGGCCTCGTATTACCCACTCAAAACATCGATAAAATATCAACGAATTCAAGATTTCTACTAATTTCCTTACCAAATAATGAATTGTCAAAGAAATCGCCATTTGGTATACACAAAGCCCTCATTGGAATAGGTGGTGAACCGAAATCAGTAAAACGACTGCGTTCCGGGGATCTACTAATTGAAACGAATTCTGCTCTACAAACAAAGTCTTTTCTTCTTGCAAAATCCTTTCTAAATTGTCCTGTTTCTGTGGTTCCACACAAGACACTTAACTCTTGTCGTGGTGTCATTTCTGAACCTGACCTGTTGACCACTCCTGAACCGGAAATCCTTGATGGATTTTCTGAACAGGGTGTAATTCAGGTCAGAAGAATAACAACTAAAAAAGACACATCAATAATTCCCACCAAACATATAATTTTAACGTTTAACAGCCCCAAACTACCAACAACAATAAAAGCCGGCTACCTTAATTGTAAAATCCTCCGTACATTCCGAATCCTCTTCGCTGTTTCAAGTGCCAGAGGTTCGGACACTCCAAACTTCATGCCGTGGTCAACTTTACTTGCTCTAGATTTTTGCGTCTGTTGGACATGCTTCCACAGATTGCAGTCTAGAGCTTAAATGTATTAACTGCTCTCAAGCCCATTCCGCCGATTCAAAACCTGCCCCAAGTGGGAGAACTGAAAAGAAATTCAAGTAATCAAAACCAATAAAAATATACCTTATTTAGAAGCACGAAAATTAATAGTTCCACAATTATCCCAGACTTATGCACAGGCTCTCAAACCCTCAACTGTAACCATAACAACACAAACTGATGAAACCATTACAAAATAGTATGCCCGCCGTTGAGTTATTACAACCATTGATACCTGTTCCAAAGGAAACAATATCTTCCAAAATTCCTACAATTTCCAAATCATCAACCATAACTCAAGCAAACCTCTTACCATCCACATCTTCTGTAACAGTTACATCGTCATCTGAATCTCAACCATCTGTTCCTTTAATAGATACTACTCCCACCCCATCTAATAATTTATCTACATCTACTACGTTTCCTTCATCTAATAAAGCACTCACTTCAACCACTGTATCAATGTTTACACCCTTACCAACTAAAACATGTCCTTCTATTGAAACTGAAACCTCTGTACCCAATACCATACCTTCTACATCCCAGGATGTAAAACAAACTTCAAAAAGCCGCAAGAAAAGACGTCCAAAAAGAAACCTTACCTCCGAAATAGACATAAAATTGACGCCTCACAAACCTAAAAAAAGCACACCTATACAGGAATCATCAGACGACGACATGATTGTATACGATGTTCCAGAAGAGATGGAATCACCAAAGGAAAATAAATCTTTTGGAGAGATGGAAAAATTTTCGGAAGAATGGTGGCACGTGGATTGGAAACGTGAAGAATACTCCCACACGTTGACTCCAACCCGTAACAGAAAAAGTTGAAATTAAAAAAAAATAATAATAATAATAATAATAATTTTTAAAACATCTAGCAACATACGTAATTGAATTTTAATACAAAATTTTACATTTCTGTCTTGTATCAATTTTATTTTTACTTTATGCATTTCTTGACATGGTGGGGATAACACCCCACCACAATGCATTTCCAGCTTTTGCCTTTTAATAAAATATAACGTATAAATATGAACTTTTAAAAACTATTTTAATAATTTTTTAATATATATTCATGTTTAAATATAAATTATATCTTTCATTTAAATTTTTAAAATTTTTTTATGGAAATTAAAACAAATGTTTGGCGCAGTATAGCCGAAATCGGCTCTTGCGCCAATAAAACTAAAACTCACTCACTCACTCCCGTAGGGAGGAGATTGATTGCCTAGGGATACCTCTGCGTTCCCTTTGGCCCACGCTTCGCTGTAGACGGGTGGCAGGAGTGAGCCCGCTCCTGTCAATCGGCTGGTAGTAACTCTTCGGTGTCCCCGAAAGAACTGCTGTAAAAGGGGTTTGTGCTGCAGATAAGGGGTGTCCCGGGTTTACCCGTTGGGTCCTCGCCCTGGGCTGTAGCATTATATTCTGGGTGTACTCTGGAAGCGCCGTGCCTGGTTTTTAGCCAGTTGACCGGCACACTGCCTCCCTTGTTGGACTCCGTGGTGGGTGGAGGCACGCCAGGATGAAGTTGTATACGCGTTCTTATGGGTCCAATGCTGCTGTGCCCGGGTAAGGCCTCATTACCCACTTTTTCATTGACAAAGTTTCAACGACTGCCAGATTTTTATTACTGTCACGAAAACAATGAGATGTCAAAGAAATCGCCCTTTGCAATACAAAAGCTTCCCCGTAGGAATAGGTGGAGAACCGGGAAATCAGTAAAACGATTGCGTTCCGGGGATCTACTTATTGAAACAAACTCTGCTCTTCAAACTAAGTCCTTTCTTCTTGCTAAATCGTTTCTAAATAGTCACTCTAATGATAAGTCCGCACAAAACTTTAAATTCTTGCCGTGTTGTTATTTCCGAACCTGACCTGTTGACCACCCCTGATGCAGAGATTCTGAATGGATTCTCTGATCAGGGTGTTATTCAGGTCAGAAGAATCACAATAAAAAAAGATACAACAGTTATACCAACCAAACATATAATTTTAACATTTAGTAGCCCCAATCTACCCAAAAGCATTAAAACTGGATATCTGAACTGTAAAATCCGTCCATACATTCCGAACCCTCTGCGCTGTTTTAAGTGTCAGAGGTTCGGACACTCACAAACTTCCTGCCGCGGTCAACTGACTTGCTCTAGATGTGCATCCGTTGGACATGCTTCCACAGATTGCAGTCTGGAGCCTAAATGTATTAACTGTTCTCAACCCCATACTGCTGATTCAAAATTATGCCCAAAGTGGAAAATAGAGAAACAAATAAAAATATTTCTAACCCGGAAGCACGTAAATTAATAGTCCCACAGTTATCTCAAACATACGCTCAAGCTACCAAATCTTCTACCATAAATAATGCTACTCAAACAGATGAAAATATAACAAAAATAACCACAACAAAAATGACCGCCATTAAAATTACTTGAACCACTCCCTAAAACAAATATATCAATATCCACTCCTATTTCCACATCATCTGCAACGAAGCCCAACTCGTGCCATCCACCACAGAAGTTACCATCTCTGAACCTCAGCCACCTGTTCCTATACCCAGTAATGCACTTTCCACCACAAACAATATGTTCACCCCAAAAGGCTTAAATCCATGTCCGCTTCCTCATCCAACTCAAAACTACTCAACCCCTTCTGGCCCCCTTTTTACATTAATAGAGAATTTGAATTAAAAAAAAAAAAAAAAAAAAAGGAAAATTTGGGGGATGAAAAGAAAAGAATTAAAAATTTTAAAAAAATCCCCAAACCCCCCTTTTGTATTACAAAAAGAGGAAAAATGATTGTTTACGAGGGGAAGGTGATATTGAATCGAATCCCGATTACGTTAAAAAAAAGGGAAAAAACTTATTACAAGAGAGAATTAATGTTAACCCGACGAAAACAAAAAAAATAACTTTTCTCAATACCTGTCAAATTTTGGGGGGGAATTTACCCACCAATTTTGAATTTTTAAATATAGAAAATGAATTTTAAAATTTTTTTTTTAAGGGTTTTTTAAATTTTTTTAACAGAAATTTTAAAAACCCTTTTTTTAATATTTAAACATATGTTTGGTGCAGATACCCAAAAATTGGCTCTTGCGCCAATAACCCCAAAAAAATCACCACTACCCGCCGTACAAACAAAAGCCTTTTCTCCTCGCAAAAACCCTTTTTAAACTCGTCATTATTTTAACTCCGCACAAATCTTTTAAATTTCTTCCAGAGGTGTTTTTTTGGAACCTGACTTGTTGAATACCCCCGAGTCAGAGATACTAGAAGGATTCTCGGATGGGGTGTGATCCAAGTCAGAAGAAAAATTAAAAAAGATTCAACAGTTCTTCCAACAAATTATTTAATTTTCCCTTTTAAAAACCCCAAAAACTTCCATCTACAATAAAAGGGATATCTCAACTGTAAAATATTCCCTTTTACATACCGAACCCTTTGCGCTGTTTTAAGTGCCAGGGTTTGGGACATTCGCAAACTTCCCCCGGGGGACAACTTAATGCTCTAGATGTGCATTTTTTGGGACATGTTTCCCACAGATTGCAGTCTAGAGCCTAAATGTATTAACTGCTCCCCCAACCTCATCCCGCTGATTCAAAACAAATCCCCCAAGTGGAAAAACGAAAAGCAAATTCAGGATATCAAAAACTAATAAAACATATCATATGTGGGCCCGAAAAAAAATGCCACACTTAGCCCAAACCTTGCCTAGGTTTAAAAAACCCCCTCAAATTGTAAACAATTCCACCCAACCAGATGAAAAAAAATTCTCAAAAAAAAAAATGCCCACCTTTAAAAAATTACCCGCCACTTTTATCCCTACCTAAAACAAATAAAATTAATTTTCCACACCTGCTATTTCTAAATCATTTTCCCCTAAACCCTCCCCACAACTACTCCCTTTACATCTTTAATTGCAGAGTAGTGTCACACCCTTTGCCACCAATTCCTGTGTCTGATGCCGGGGTTACCGCAACCAAAAAAAACGATCATCCCTATAGAGCCATCTTCATCCATAATATCCGCTTCCTCATCCAACTCACTTTCCACTCCCAAATATATTTTTAAAAAACTAAAACCCGCCCCTTCTTACAACCTCTAAAAAATTTTTTACTGCAAATTTAACTGAAATTCAACCATTGGGGTTCCCCTTACCAGAGTCTGTCCCTACTACACCCAAAAATAGTGAACATTCAAATGCATCGGGAAATCCCAAAAAGCGTAAAACGAAATTCAAGAAATAAAAGAAAGCGCCCAAAAAGTACAGAAGCCAGAAATTGAAAAAAAATGGCTCCACATAAACCCAAAAAAGCCAGCCCCCCTCAAGAGTATACCACTGATGACGAAGACATGCTTATGTATGACGGGAGGAAGAATTTGAATACGATGTGGAGAAAGATAAAAAAAATTAATATTTTTTTAAAAGAGGTTACTCGCAGTTCATAACACCAAGCAAATATCAAAAGAAATAATTTAAAATGCCCGGGAGATCGCGGGCTTTTAACAATGTCTATAATTGGGGAAAAACACTTTTTTTTTTAATTTCATGTCTAGCTTGGTGGAGGAATTCTTCAACCAGTCTTTTTAAAATTTTAACTTTTATGCACTTTTTTCGATTTTCCCTTTTTTTAACTGAAATTTAATTAAAATTTCTAAGTATTTTATATTTCTATATTTTTTTATATTTTAAATGTATTTTAAAAATTAAATGTCTTTTTGAAAAGTGTTTGGGCCAGTTTGGCCAAAATTTTCCCCTTGCGCCTTTAAAACCCCTCAATAAAACCACTCACCCCACTTTTCCCACTAAACATTTAATTCTAACCTTCAATAGCTCTTAATTACCATTAACCCTTTAAGCGGTGAATTATTTTACCTGAAATGCTTCCAAAAAAGGCATATTTTTTCATTGCATATAATTAAGTACTATACTTAATAGAATAAGAATATTAAGAATTTTTTTTCACTTTTAATGTGCTTTTACAACATTTTTTATTTTACAATTTTGGACACAACACCCCCCAAATGTTTGTTTTTTTTAAATACATTCTGCATGCAGTTAAGAAGGGTTTTAAAAAATCTGCAAAAATTTTCTCATACTAACTGTGAATTTTGAAGTTTACAATTTTCCAAACAGTTCAGAAGTCTTTTGTGTATGGTACAATTTGAAGCATTGGTGTAATGCAAAAATCCTACATCACAATCAGGGCAGAAATAACGTGTTTCTTTTTGGGTTCTCTTTTCCCTTCTCATTTCTTTTTGAGCAGCAGACTGCGCATTGTCTTGCAGGTCTCAGTTTTTTTTTCTTTTGGGAGCAAATTTTTTCCCAAAAAATGTTCCCCTGTCAATCTCAGAGGATTAGGGGTCCAAAAACCCGGTCCCTCCACGATGGAAATATAGTCCCGAATGATATTTTTCAATTACACAGTCAATTTTTGGGTCGTTTTTAAAATTTAGTTACGTGTTTTTTTTTTCCGTTTTACGGTAGACAACAAAATGAGTTCCATAAAAAATGGAAAAAAATGGAAAAAATCTTTCTGTAACATTTTTTTCCCCTTTTCTTTTTTTAATTTCCAAAAATTTTCAAATTTTTAACCCGGGCTACTCCTCCCAAAAGTTTTTTTATTATAGTCCATGACAATTTTCGGTTTTTTTTTTCATTTCAGAGCGGACTTGAATTTGTTCCATTTCAGTATTGTGAAATTTTGGGGAAAAATAAGAAACTTTTTTCTTATCCATCCACTTATTACAGTAACTTTTTCCCCCCTCTGAAAAGCTTTTAATTTTCCTTTTTTTAATTTTTTTTTTGATTTTCCCTTTGGGAAATTCTTTTCTCTTTGAGGTTTAGTGTGCCGTATACGTCCGTTCGACATGAGACAAGTTTGGGCTGCCAATTCCGGCGAAGAAAAATAATTGTCTATTGTAAAACATAACCCTTTTTTGAAGAAAGGGGGTCCATCATTGTCAGGACAATTTGTGATGAAAAACAGATTTTAATACTCAGGTTTCAGAATAGTGTCTTTACCTGTATATATTATTATTGACCAGACATAACCAGAAATAGATTTTACACAAATAAAACATTTTTACTCCAAATTTAGCTCTTTTGAGTGGAATAAATTGTTTCCCCTCCTTGTCGTCCTTTTTAAAGAGCACATAAGGCTCTCATCTATTGTTAAACTCGCTCTGGTGTCAACGTTTCACTAAATTTCCTCATTGAGATGTTTTTAGATCTGGCCAAACTTTTTTTCTAATCTTGGGGATTTTTTGATTTTTTTGGGTCAAATGCTGCATTATCAGAAAATGCCAGTAGCGTTGCAAAAGGCAGAATCGGCGATGAGACATTATTTTAGGGGAAAAAGGTGTATTAGTTGAATACACACCTTTTGCTCCAATAATGATCAATTCCAGGTTTCTTTTTCAATTCCTTTTTAAGTATATTGAGAGCGAAAAAAACATGCAACTCTTCCAAAAGAGTTTTTACCCAAAAAATTTTCTTTTGAGAATTGTCTTGGAACACTGAATTGATGCACTGTTTTTTGCATATTTATTTGTCTCTTCCACAATTTTACTCATGAGTGAAAAATCCCAAAGAATGTTTTTTTTTAAAAATTTTAGAACATCAGAAGTGTCGTCAAATTGTGTGCACAGAGGGAATACCAGAAAAATTTTAAAACGAGGACACGGAACACAGGTGGGTTTTTCACATCAACATCGGTAAAAATTTTTTCAGAACCCCAAATCTTCATCAGAGCTTGTCACGCAAGAGTCATCTGAGGAATAATCCAAAAAAATTGGAAGAAATATCTGTATTTTCCCCGTATCAGAATGTAGTTCATCATCTAACAAGAAAATATTTTCGTCGTCTATTCCATACATAATTTCCATAAGATTCACAAGCACGGCATACAGAAAAAAATTTCAAAAGAAAAGTTTCCGCCCCCTGGCCCCATAGGGCCCCCCCAGGGGCTCACCTTCTTTAGGTAAGTACGGGTTTTACGCCCCGAGGTGCCCTAGTGATCTTTTCCTTCCCCCCTAAGGGGGTTTTAAAGTCTTTTGGGAAACATGGGTTTTACGAACCCATGGTACCCCAGTGATCCTTCTATTTTCGGCCCCCTTTTTCTTTCCCCTTCAAATTTCCCTTTTTTTCCCCTTGGGTTAGACCACGCCCCCTTTTTAAAAAAAATCCTTTTTTTTTTAAGGGGTTTTTCTTTTTTAAAAACCAAAGGGTTTTTTTTAAACCCCGGGGTTTTTACTTTATTTTCCCCATTGCCTTAAATTTCCCCTTTTTTTTTTCTTTAAAAACCCTTTGAATTTTGTTAAAATTTTTTTTTTTTGAAAAACAACGTTTTCCACCCCATTTTGGTTTGGGTTTTTAAGGGGTTAAAATTTTTTTCTTTTTTCCCCCTTTTTTATTTTGGGTTTTTTAAAATGTTAAAAATTTAAAAATTTTTTTTTTAAAACTTTTTTGAATTTTCCTTGGGGGTTAAAAAATTTTCTTTTTTGGGTTTTTAACCTTTTTTTTATAAAAATTTTTTTGGGGAAATTAGAACGGGTTTGGGGGAGTAAGGCCCCCCAAAACGGCTTGCCCTTTTAAAAACCCCAAAAACACTCATTGGCCCAAAAACCTTTTTCCCTTAACCCCAAACCCATTAATCCTAAAAATCACTCACTATTAATCGGGCGGCTCTGCTCCTTTAGGTTCACTAGGTCTATATAAAATTACCATCAAACTAATTACTAAACAGACTAAAAATTACCATCAAACATTAAAGTTGTACGAGTTTTCATGCCATTTTGCTTACACCCAGACACATGAAATGTAGGGTTTCCTAAAATATGTCATATTTTGTGCAAAAGCTTTGTATTACATACTTAAATAAAGTAGCATAACAAAAACAAATTATTTATTACAGTATAAAGATAAAATATCTACTAATACCATTACTATACTTAATAGTATTAGTATAAATAACATACTAATTTTTTCCTTTTTTTTGGCTGTGGGTGCACCTTGCTATGTTGTTGTCCCTCCATGACAGGAATAATTATGCAAAGTTCTTATCTTTTCAGCTTGATGGCTGTACGTGTTTGACCCAGTGCGGCTAAGTCTATTAATAGCCAATGCCTCTTCAGTTCGCCACATGCCATCATTTATACATCCATCAAGTTACACATTATCAGCATAATCCAAGGGGCAATATCTTTCACAGAATGGTACTCCTTCTTCTGTACTTTTTATGTAATTGTGAGGACAAACTGCTGCAGCAATAGTAAATGTGCTAGTGTCCAAGCTAGACACAAGTGGCTTTCGAAAAATTCTGCAGCGAGAGGCCATGATTCCGAATGCATTTTCAACGCACCATCTTGCCCTTGATAGCCGATAGTTTAAAAAAAACCTTGTTTTTTTACAACTCAACACCAAGAAAAGGCCTCATCAAATTATTTTTCTGAGGAAAAGCTTCATCCCCAATAAAAAGGAAAGGCAACATGTTTGTTTTGCCTGATATTTCCTCTGGACATGGAAGATGTAGAGTTCCTTTTTCAAGGCTTTGTCCAAAAATAGAATCCCCTCAGGTGGCTCACCTTCTTTAGGTGAGTACGGGTTTCACGCTCCCGAGGTACCCCAGTGATCTTTTCTGCACCCTTCTATTCCCCTTTTTTTCCCTCAGGGGCTCACCTTCTTAGGTGAGTACGGGTTTCACGCCCCAGGTGCCCCCCAGTGATCTTTCTCCTCCTAAGGGGTTTACTGTCTTGGTAAACATGGGCTTCACGAACCCAGGGTACCCTAGTGATCTTTCTCTATTTTCGGCCCTTCTCCTTGCCATTCAAATTTCCCTTTTCTTCCTTTCCCGTCTAGACCACATACCTATACTAATAAAAATGAACATTTGTTCAATATTTGTTTTTCTGATGAAAAACTTAAGTTTTACTACTAACATATTATGGTTTAGATTTTCTATTGCGTTAATTTAGTTTCTTTTTCGTATATTTCTTTAAATACTTTGAATATGTTTCTTTATTTGTTTTCAACTAACAACGTTGGTTTTCCGACCCGCATGTTTGCCGTGTGCGGCGTCCCGTAAGGGGGAAAATGGTGTTCTGGGGATCCTTTGCCCACGCTTCTCCAGTATGGAGGAGGTTAGTGGCCTAGGGATACCTCTGCGTTCCCTTTGGCCCACGCTTCACTGTAGACGGTGGCAGGAGTGAGCCCGCCCCCTGTCAATCGGCTGGTAGTACCTTTTTCGGTGTCCCTCGAAGAGACACCCCTCAGGGGCTCACCTTCTTTAGGTGAGTACGGGTTTCACGCTCCCGAGGTGCCCTAGTGATCTTTTCTCTTCCTAAGGGGTTTACTGTCTTTGGTAAACATGGGCTTCACGAACCCAGGGTACCCTAGTGATCTTTCTCATTTTCGGCCCTCCTTCTTGCCATTCAAATTTCCCTTTTCTTCTTTTCCCGTCTAGACCACAGACCCAAATTACAAAATGAACTATGTTCAAAATTTGTTTTTTCTATTGAAAAAACTCTTTTTATTACTAACATATTATGGTTTACATTTGTATTGTGTTAGTTTAGTTCCTTTTTCGTATATTTCTTTAAATTTTTGATTATGTTGCTTATTTATTTTCGATTAACAATTGTTAACCTGCATGTTTGCCGTGCGGCGTACCGTAAGGGGTTGTGCTGGTGTTCTGTATTTCTTTGCCCAACGCTTCTCCAGTATGGGAGGAGGTTAGTGGGCCTAGGGATACCTCTTGCGTTCCTTTGCCCACGTGCTTCACTGTAGACGGGTGGCAGGAGTGAGCCTGTCAATCGGTTGGTAGTACCTCTCTTCGAAACTCCCCGAAGAGACACTGCTGTAGGGTTAGTGCTGCAGATAAGGGGTGTCGGGTTTACCCGTTGATCCTCGCCCTGACCGTAGCATTATATTCTGGGTGTACTTGCAAGCGCTGCCTGGTTTTGACCAGTTGACCGGCACACTGCCTCCCTTTGTTGACTCCGTGGTGGGTGGAGGCACGCCAGGATGAAGTGGTATACGCGTTCATATGGATCCAATGCTGCTGTGTGCCCGGGTATTACCCACTCAACGTCATATAAAATTTCATAATATACCAGATTTTGTACTTGTTTCTCTACCGAACAATGAAATGTCAAAAAATTCACCATTTGCTATCCATAAAGCCTTAATCGGAATAGGTGGTGAACCGAACGGTTAAACGATTGCGTTCCGGGGATCTAATTTATTGAAAAGAATTCCGGCTGTCCAAACAAAGTCTTTTTCTTCCTCGCTAAAACCTTTTTTAAACTCGTCATTAAATGTAACACCGCACAAATTTAAACTCTTCCAGTTATTTCAGAACCTGACTTGATGAGCACTCTGAGGGATTTTCAGATCAGGGTGTAACTCAGGTCAGAGAATACACAAATAAAAAAGACTCACAATTATTCCCCACCAAACATTTAATTTTAACATTTAATAACCCAAAACTACCAACACACAAGCCGGTTACTTGAATTGTAAAATCCGTCCCACGTGAACCCTCTGCGCTGTTTCCTCAAAATGCCAGAGGTTCGGTCATTTCAAACTTCCTGTCGTGGGCAACTGACGTGCTCTAGATGTGCATCTGTTGGTCATTCTTCCACAGACTGCAGCGTCTGGAGCAGAAATGCGTCACTGTTCACACCCCACTTCTTCCGACTCAAAACTGTGTCCTAAAATGGAAAACTGAAAAGGAAATTCAAATAATCAAACCAATAAAAAATATCTCGTATCCTGAAGCCCGAAAATTAATAGTCCCACAAATATCCGCAAACATACGCACAAGCCGCAAAACCCTCAACAGTAACCTCAACAACCCAAAC
Organism: Trichonephila inaurata madagascariensis; assembly: GCA_019973955.1. Lineage (NCBI taxonomy): Eukaryota > Metazoa > Arthropoda > Arachnida > Araneae > Nephilidae > Trichonephila > Trichonephila inaurata. The sequence continues at coordinate 50,097 of BMAV01019419.1, forward strand.
TGATGAAAACATCACAAAAATAAAATGTCCACCATTAAAAATTATTTCCAGCCACTTTTATCCATCCCTAAAACAAATACATTAATATCCACAACTGCTATATCTAAATCCTCCTCCTCAACCCAAGCACAACTACTGCCTTCACATCTTTAATTGCAACAGCAATGTCACAGCCTCCCCAGCCACTCAACCCCTGTATCTGATGTGGTTACCGCAACCAATAAAACGATCACACCTATTGAACCATATCTTCATCCATAATATCCGCTTCCTCACAATCCTCTTTCCACTACAAATACATATCTTTAGAAACTGAAACCACTCTTACAACCTCTAATAAATTTACTGCACTTACCTGAAATTCAGCCATTAGTCTTTACCAGAGACTGTCCCTACTACATCCAATAGTGAACATTCAAATACATCAGAAATCCCAAAAAATGTAAAACGAAATTCAAGAAGTAGAAGAAAACGCCCAAAAGTACAGAAACCAGAAATAGCAATAAAAATAACTCCACATAAACCCAGAAAGCCAGCACCTCAGGAGTATACTACTGACGACGAAGACATGATTATGTATGACGTGGAGGAAGAACTTGAGCCCGATCCTATGGATAAATTCAAGAAGTCAAAAAATATTTTAAACGATCCTCAAGCATAGGTACGCAAGTTAACACCAACCCGATTCAGGAAAAGTAGAAGCTAAATTTTTTATAACATGTATTACCTGACTTGTTTTAAACTAAACATGTTCCATTCTAATTTTTCATTTGTTTTTATTTTAATATATGGTTTGACTTGGTGGGGCAGCTCCCCACCAAATTTTCTTTATTTATTTGAAAAACAGTTTAATGTGATTAGAATTTAACTTTCTTTTTCAATATAGTGATGATACAGTTTTTAAATATTTTATAAAATTTTAAATTTTTTATATATATAATAAAATGTTTATGCAGCATAGCCAAAATTGGCTCTTGCGCCATAAAATCCTGCATACCACTCACTACCACCCCGAAGAGACACTGCTATAGGTTAGTGTGCTGCAGATATGGGGTGTCGGGTTTACCCGTTGGATCCTCACCCTGGACTGTATCACTATCTTCTGGGTGTACTGGGTAAGCGCCGTGCCTGGTTTTGGGCCAGATGACCGGCACACTGCCTCCCTTGCTGGACCCGCGGGTGGGTGGGAGGCACGCCAGACGAAGTGGTATACGCGTTATTATGGATCCAAAGCTGCTGTGCCCGAGTAAAGGCCTCGTATTACCCAATCTTAACATTGATACAGTTTCACAACATACCAGATTTTAATTATTTCTTTATTTCCAACAATGAAATGTCAAAAATTCGCCATTTGCTATCCTTAAAGCCCTAATCGGAATAGGTGGTGAACCGAAATCGGTTAAACGATTAAGATCCGGTGATCTACTAATTGAAACACTTTCCGTACCAAACAAATCTTTCCTTCTCGCAAAACCTTTCTTGAACTCGCCTGTAAAAATAAAATTCCACATAAAATCTTAATCGCCGCGGTGTCATTTCTGAACCGCCCTGTTGACCACCCCCTGAAGTGGAAATCCTTGAGGTTTCCCGATCAGGGTGTTTTTCCCAGGTCGGGAGAATCACAATAAAAAGATACTACTGTTATCCGACCAAACACTTAATTTTTAACTTTCAAAGTCCCAAACCACCCAAAACATTAAAAGCTGTATTAAATTGAAAAAATCCGTCCATACATTCCGGAATCCTCTGCGCTGCTTTAAGTGCCAGAGGTTGGACACTCTCAAACTGCCTGCCGTGGTAAATTAACATGCTCTAGATGTGCATCCGTTGGGCATTCTTCCAGGATTGTACCCCTAGGAGCCGAAATGTGTTAATTGTACCGAACCTCCCCATCAAATTCAAAGTTATGCTCAAAATGGAAAACTGAAAAAAAAATACAGGTTATCAAAACTAATAGAAATATACCATATGTAGAAGCCACGAAAAAATAGCTCCAAATTACCCCAATCTTACGCTCAGGTTACCAAACCTCTACTGTTACCACTACAACGCAAACAGATGAAAATATTACCTAAAATAGTTTTTCCCACCATTGAAACTTTTTTAAACCTTTAATACCATTCCGAAGTCTACTATATCCTCCTGGTTTTGAAGTTGCTAAACCTCCTACATCGGCCAGGCAACACTCTTGCCATCCACATCTTCTGTCAACACATAAGCATCAGAATTCAACCTCCCATTTTTAATAGATATTGCCCACCCCTTCTAATAATTTAGTCCTCGATCCTCAATCGCCTACCCATCGTTACCAACTGAAATACCCCCCAGTTCTACAACTTCTAAAAAATTGTAATCTATCAACTGATGTTCAATCAATGTTCCATATCAGAATCTACAGCTACATCCAATAAAGAACATCTTAACACATCCCAAAGAAATTCAAGAAATAGAAGAAAAAGCCCAAAAATCAAAAAACCCGAAATAGAATAAAAATCCACATAAACCCAGAAACCAGCACTTCAAGAATAAATACTGATGAAAACATGTTTTATGACGTGAGAAAAACTTGAGCCAGATCCTTGGGTAAATTCAAGAAGTAAAAAAAGTTTTAAACGATCCTCAAGAAAACGCAAGTTAACACCACCCGATTTTAAAAAAAAAGCTAAAATATATATATATTTTTTTAAATGTATTGCCTGACTTTGTTTTAAAAATAACATGTTCCATTCTTATTTTTCAATTGTTTTTTTTTAATATAGGAAAACGACTTTGGGGGGAACCCCCCCCAAATTTCTTTTTTTTATTTGA
>BMAV01019420.1:31904-170801 GCA_019973955.1 Trichonephila inaurata madagascariensis
GTGTCAGCAAGGATTGGGAATCGGACTTGACGTCGGGATCGCTGTCTCTTCTCAGGATATCGCCTGGTCTGAAAACGACGTTCTTTTTCCGTCGGTCTGTTGAGACGGCTCGTTTAGGAATGACGTCCTTTTTCTCTCCGGAGTTGACTATGTCGGAGAATTTCGGAGCACCATTCGATCTGCAAGATAAAACAATCTCTTTAGAATCTTAGAAGGAAAGCAGCGTTATGCGTGTTTTAACCTATTCGACAGAAACTCTATAGTACTTTGGATGGTGGCGCTTTCACTTATCACGCCTTTCATAGCGTATATCACGTCAAACAACTGATTAGTGCATACTCAGAGGAATTTCATGGGAGGAGCTATTTTTTTAAGAAAATGTGTTGTTGAAAGCCACAAGACGTAATCTTTACGTTAAAATTTTTTAAAATTTCTTAGTGTGTGGGAGGAATTTGAATTCCCAAAGTTCAACACCATGGGTACACACCACTGCAGTGGGTGACGACAGAGCATCCATCTATGATTTAGAAATAAAGGAACCGTAAGTTAGGATAATATTAGTTTGCTTAAAAAAATTGTCATAGTGATAAACCAAAGTCTATTAATTTTTTATTTCTATTCGGACTATTTTGATAAATGTTAAAGAATAGGATACAAACGAGGATATTTTTCAAAGAAAGAAAAATCTCAAACATTTATGTTATATTATGACAATGAATGTAAATAAGCATAAATTAAAATGGCCGTTTGCATGGCCTCATCTCCTATATCGTCGGTCTAATTATCAGACTGCGTAACTTCATCTGGGATGCTAATTTGATACAGTAGGGCTAGGCGCCAAGTTGTTGTTTATGTTCGCCAAGATAGGCGATAATACTACATGGTTTACTTTGATATTTTTATCGTGCGATAATGTGGTTGCCATGAGGATAACGTATATTAGTGTAAATTTTTTGTTTTCGTTTTTTTTTCCCGCGGGATCTCTGCTCAGCAAAAGTAACACATTGATACAAATTTTGTGTAATGAACGCTTAAAATAGTGTAAATAATTTATATCTGGAAGTGTAATAATTAATATTACTTTCTGTTGTATTTATTCCATGTTAAAATCTTGCCACCACCTCTCCCTTCGAAATCTAGTTTTATTATGAAATAAAAAAAAAGTAGTGATTGCACTGATCAAGGAATAAATTTAAAGCGGAGCTCTCACTGAGGCATGGCGTAGACAAAACAAAAGGATAAAGGAATCGCACCAAAAAGCGCTTGGCGCGTTGCCCTCCTATATCAAATCAGTTACAACGGTGGAGTTACGCAGTCTGATAACTAGGCCGACGATATTTCATTTGCGTGTCTTAAAGTAATCCACACATAGTTATATTAGTATTAAGACTTTTCCTGTCCAGAATAAAAGGAATTCGGTGAGAGAGAGAGAGAGATTTTTAACAAAAGAAGTAAAGTACTTCATTGGTTAAAAATTTTACTTTAGTACGGAATTAAATGGCGCTAAATATAACATTAATGGGAGCAGTGACGAGCATGCCCTTTTGTGTAAAATTAATATAAGAAATCTTTAGTAATTATTGTATAGCGGAATTATTCTAAAGTCTCTATTGGTGTACTAAAAGGGGGCTTCTCTTAAGATTTCTATGTCATAACGCATATTATATTACACATAGATGCATTAAGTTTTGTAATACCATATGCAGTTTAAAAATATGTCATATAATTAAAGTATGAATTTTACAGCAGTGCTTCTCAAACTTTCGATGTTTGCGAACCAATATTCAATCATAATTTTCATCACCTCCCCCTCTTCATACAATAACAATGTATTGAATTCAATACATTGTTATTGTATTCAATGTTAATGATTGACGCTATACTTTGACGCTTAATTTACAATTCGAGTTGAACCTCTTAAGTGCCACCTACGTATATAAACGTCTCGCTCAGCCAATGCGTTAATTGTAGCTCAGGTGTCGTCATCGTCACCTGACCATAGCTCAAGCTTACGAAGTACGTCACCAAAAGCCTGTCTGGGATGGACGTAGGGGTGAAAAGGTGAAAAAAATGGCTCTTTGGATTAGACCTATATACTTGAAACTCGACAAGCATGCTTGTTTTATTGAGTTGCTAAGAACCAATTTTGCGGAAATCGAGGGTGAGGGATTACGCCAGCGTAAAAGATAAGTATAATTTTGTTTTAGAACATGGAGCTCTGCCCTTTTTAAATAAAAGGCCGAGAATTATAAAAATGTTTTTCAATACAATCATAAGCTTAATACTGGGACTTAGATATGAATAAGTTAAAAAAGGTATATAGCCATACGGCATCTTGAAATACATGGTGAATCGGGCAAGTAATTGCTAGTTTAAGGGCAGTTGGAAAGATAAAATCTTATTTTTTTGACAAATTGAGATTTTTACATTTTCAAATTGTATAGATTTTAACCTTTCTAAAAATATCTTACTTTAACCTCTAGGGTAATTAGAAACCCTTAAAATCTATTTTTAAATAATCGTCGAAACTGGGCCACGCCCATTTGAATGGCGAAAAATGTAAACAAAGTACTTCGTTTTTGCTTAAAAGTTGAATGTCTGATATAAACCAAAACTGTATCTTTTATTGTAAATTGAGCTCTTTCGATGTACCTTTTCTGAGAAACTACTGTTCACAGGCATGCAAATTTTTTATGATATATTTATAATGATGACTAATATGTACTGAAATGAGCTTTTTGTAAAAAACTCAAAAATTTATTTTTTACAAATGAATGAAATGAGCTTTTTGTAAAAAACTCAAAAATTTATTTTTTACAAATTTCTTATGTGAAAAATGGGTCAAATTTCGCAATGTTCGATAAAATATTTCATAAAATATTAAAAAATTCAAAATTAGCTAAAAGCTCATTTTAGTATAATGAGAAAGGTGTACTTTGATTGTATGAAAAATTTCAAGCATGTTCATATAACTCATTTTGAGAAAAGTTACATCGAAAACAGCCAATTTAACATTATCAGTATAGAGAGATAGAGAGGTTTCCAACTCCTCTTAATTAAAATAATTCACGAGTTTACCTGGAGTCTTTCCTGGATGTTGATCTCTCTTTCTCTTCTTTCTCGGCTTTTTTAGCAGCTTTCACCTGCATTTTCCTGTAGTGTTTGATTCTCTTTTCCGCATCATACACACTCTTCTCCTTCAGCCTCTGCACCAACTTTTTGTTGACCAGGGCATGTTTGGACTGGGCCTGGTCCAGCAGTCGCAGAACGTCATTCTTGTGGTTGAGAACGGCCACGTCTTTTGCTGTGTGGAAATCATTATCCAGTGCCCACAGATTGACCCCAAAATTCACTAGGAAAGACACGCAGTCAATGTGACCGTTGCCGGCTGCGCAGTGTAGCGAAGTATTGCCGTAGTGGTCGCACTTGTCCGGGTCACCACTGTAAAAAGAAATACAAGAAATTACTTTCCAGGTTTCAAATTTAATAGTATTAAAACGTGGACCATTAAAACTAATTTCTTAAATTGTTAGCTTAATTAGCTGAAATTGGAATCAGTATAGTAAATGTTTACTATATGTCAGAATTTAAATATATTTTTTTTAAAAAAAATTATTATAAACTGATTTTTTTTTTAAAAAAACTGATTTTTTAAACTATTTTTAAAAATGCTCCTTGAGCATTACTTTTTAAGATACGTACATAATTTTTGTTTTATGTATAGATGAACTACAACAAAATATATCTGTGCACGAATTTTAAATTCAAAATAAAATTTGATGAAAAAAAGATAAATTTTAAAATAAAAAATGATAATTATGATTGAATATTGGGCCGCAAATATTGAAAGTTTGAGAAGCACTGCTTTAACACATGTTTGAGTGGAAATGGAGTAACGGCTCGATGTATGTCGTGTGTCTAAGGGCTCACACATAGAACATCTGTGACTATCTCTAACAAAACTTAAAAAAAATACTCCCATACAATTCTGTTATAGGGGACATATAATATCTTACATTGTTCTTGATTCATAGTGTAATGAAACTTCATTCTTCTTTATGAATCACACTGTTATGATTTTAAATACAAAAAAAAAAAAAAAAAAAACTTTTTCTTTTGTATAATACTAGCTGGTATACCAGTTCTTCGCACGGGTGAATTGAAAAATTAAACAATACAGACTGAAGGATAAAGAAGTTTTTAATGAGTTAATTTTATGTAAATTGTAAATTAAACAAAAAAAACCCCCTTTTTGCATATCTCAGTTGAACAAAAAACCATGTTTGCTAAATTTTAAGTCTGTAGATGTAATAGCTGATAAAAAAGATTTTTATTTTATTTTATTTTATTTATTTATAACGCCCGTAACTCTTGTGGGTCGATTTTTGAAAACACCTTCCTTTTGCTCAGCCAAAGTAACACATTGTTACAAATTTTGTGTAATAAACGCTTAAAATAGTGTAAATAATTTGTATCTGGATGTGTAATACGTTAATATTACTTTCTGATGCATTTATTTTATGTTAAATTGCTGTTACCCGCGACTTCGTCCTGGTGGAATTTAACAAAAAAGTGTTTATTCAATTCGAAGAGTTTACGAAAACTTAATAATTATGTATTTCACATAAAGAAATACCTATGCTATAAGTATAATGTCGTTCTTCTACTATGTGAATCGATGTTTCTTTTTTGTTTTATTTTGTTTTCTTTGTTTTTTGTTGAGTGTCGCGAGTGGCAGCACCTAATCAAACAAAAAAAAGTTTGATATAACTGCTAGAAATCATTGAGACAGAAGGCTCAAGAAATAAAATAATCCCGATTTGAAACGGATATTGTTCACTATTTCGTTGGTTTTAATTTTATTTTCGCGGAACTCTAATTTTTTTTTTTCTAAAATAAGAGTAGCCTAAGTTATTCCTTATAACATTAGCTATCTGCCAGTGAAAGTTCAGTCAAAATTGGTCCAACCGTTTCAGAGATTAGCGGGAACAAACAGAGAGACAGACAGACAAAAATTTTAAAAATTGATTTCTTCATATAAGTACCGTATATACTTTTAAATGCATTTAGTAAAAAGCTGCTAATTTCAAATTACAAACACACTTCATTTTTATTCATATGAATAGATGTTTCTAAATTATATGGAAGTAGTATAATAAATAAGGCACAGTGGTGAAGTGGTAGCGTATCGCGCTTCCACACCCCAGGTTTGGGGTTCTATCCTCGGGCTGGGCGAGCTCAATTCAGCCTTTCATCCCTTCAGTAGGTCGATAAATGAGTACCAAGCTTGCTTGGGGACTAAACACTGGGAGCTTTGCTTCAGACTGACAACCTGATTGGGACTTCTGCTTATGCACCTCAGGGTCCCGTATACTAAATTGGGCACAGTATAGGCTTTGGCCCTCATGGGCTGCTGCGCCGCTGAGTTTAGTACAGTACATGGATATTTTTTTTTTACATTCATGTGATTTTATCCACATATTGACCTATCCTAAATTTATGTTCAGAGTTTTCCTCCAGCTTTTTTAAGGTATCCAACTACCCTAAAATCATGATTTTTTTAAAAAAAAATTGACTTTTTTTATGATTTTATTTTATGGGTCAACTTATTAGCTTTTATAAAAATACCAAGTTTTTTTATTTTCCATTCACTAGAACAAATGCTACAAGTGTTTTAGTAAAAGCAGATGCCCTAACTTTACATAAGATGTCAAACATTAAAATGCGGTTTACTCGAAATGTGTTTTTTTTTTTCGAAAAGTTCAAACGGGGACAGCGATTGCTCAAAATTTTTTTCAAATAAGTTGCTGAAATTTTGTGTGTATGTTCTGTATAACAGTAGAAGTGTTTTAACCTTCAGATTTATCAATCACTGTGTTATTACAAAATTTACAGCTCTTCATGTGAATAAAATCCCTGTTTTTTTTAAGGTATCCGCGACTACGTTCGGAACCGTGATTTTGCAAAAGCGTATAAATGAATAATATTTATGATATTTAGTGTCAGTTAAATTATAAAACGTATATAAAATTGTTTTAAGAATATTATTATAAAAAAAAACTTATTTAAGTACAATATTTTGACAAAAAATGAACATAGAATGACCCATTTTCAAAACACATTCTTTTTTTTTTATGAAAAATGCTTCTATTATAATAATATTTTGCCTGTATATTAGCTCAGACCTCTGTACAGAGGTTGAACTACAATTTTTGAAATATACAATTTAGAAGTGGATTTATCCATATTTTATACTACAACAGAGGGGAGAAATTTTAAGAAAAAACGCCGATAATTATTTCAATTGGTAGTAACTCTGAGAATAATACGAATTTTTCAATTCCTAGTTCAGACTCTTTGGAGAAGTCTTTACTTTATCAAAGCAAAATATTATTATAGAAGCATTTTTTATAGAAGGAGAACTTTTTGAAAAAAGATTATTCTAAGTTAATTTTTTGCCAAAATATTGTATTTAAATAATTTTTTTTGTGATGTGATGTCCTTAAAACCATTTTATACATGTATTCTAATCTAAGTGACACTAAATATTGTGAAAATTATCCATTTATGCTCTTTTTTAATATCACTGTTCCGGATGTAGTCGGATACCTTACGCAATTTCATATAAAAACTAAGATAAAGTGCTCTAGTTTTTGTAAAAATTAAAATATCTCTTGTCCTGAAGGTCATCTCAAAAAGGAGTTGCAAAGTAATACATCAAAATTAAGAGAATTGGCTTATTTACTATTTATACAGAGTGAGCCCCGTTTATGTAATTTTTTGTCAATGTTTAACCATTTTTTTCTCATTTTAGTAGTAATAATTTATTTTTCTCTTCTTAATTTTAGCCTTTTTTCTTAAAAAAAAATAAAAATATAGTAAATAAATCTAAAAACCATAAAAAAAATCTCCATATCTCCATTTTTTTTTAAAAAATAGTTGTCGCAAGTAGTCGGATACCTTAACTTTATTCAGACAATCCTTGCTATAGTGAGTCGTAAATGGTGGAAGAAATAACTTTTAACTTTCCGAATGTAACATCTTTGTTTAATTTCCGCACGTTGCGTTATGAAAATCTCTCCGTCTCTCCCTCCTAATCCGAGAAAGTGACCCCGTCTCGTTTCACAGATGATGGGGCAGCACGGAGACTCCTCAACCCTTCTGTTACAAAAAAAAAAGGAGTGATATGCTGGTGATGACCGTGACCGCCCAGAGTTAGCAGTGATCCGTGTCCGTCACCAGCGACTTTTGTCGGCATCGAAAGTTGGCATAACTAATATCACCAGCGATCCGTGACTGCGGGAAGCATCGTATTGTTACTGGGAGGTGATTTTGAAAACGATTTTAATTAGTTTAGGTAATCCACTTAGAAGAGAATAGAATGGAAGTGTGGCATGTAGATCAAATTTTTCGCGTGAAGTAACTGGGACTGAGGTTTGAAGGGTAGACTTTAAAGGTTAGTGCGATCTAGTTTGGTTGAATCTACATATGGAATTTAAACAGAGGCCAACACCCCAAGTATTATCATTCAGTTACGTCAGAGTTTGTCAAACTGTGGGGAACACCCCCGGGGGGGGGCGTAATAACTCTACAAGGGTAGTACAAGCATATTGAAAAGTCGAAAACAAAAGATTATTTTTTAAAAAAAAGAGTGTGTGTGCTTATAGAAGTGATAACTTCACATTTCGTACTGTTATTTCAGGGTTTAGTTTGGTGAATAAAAAACAAGGGGTTATATATATATATATATATAATACATTAGTACTGTCATATAAAATTATTTAATCACAAATGTCTGTATTCATAAAGTAATATTTTTTGCGAAATATACAATCATATTTGTGAATTAATTTTATTCTAAGAAGGAAACAATAGGTTTATGGTAACTGAAATAGGTTGTAAATACTTTAGTTTCAAAATTATTGAAATATCTAAAAATAACTCCGTCAAGTGTTGTTCCGTTCTTTGTCGTGCTTTCATTTGAATCATTTGACATAATTAAATTGAATTATGATTTTAAAAAATCTACTAAAGGTTTTGATTTGTCTTTTGAAAAATCTATATTAAAATCCCCACTTAAAATAATAGGCAATTTGTTCAGAAGAGATGATCCGGCTTCTCACAGTGTAGGCAAAACTAAATTTTTATGAATGAATTCGATAATTTTCTCTACTCTTTGATTGGGTGAAATATAAATACTAACCGTTAGAATTATTTGTCCATTTTTTGCTCTACACTTAGCTGCGCAAATTTCTCCGATACATGACTCAGTAAATGAAAATGATTCAATAGTATTGTTACCATTGTTACGAGCGTTACAAACCCGAGCTTAACAATGGTTGACTTTTTAAAACGCATCATTCAAGTTCACTCTCTAGCAAAATGCGCTTAAAGAAGTTATCACTTCAAAAGTTATTAATTTACTGAAAGTAAACAAACAAAAAATACATTTTGACAATAAATAAATAAATAAAATACACATTTGCATTGACATAATACACTTATAAATGTATCAGTACTGCACACAATGTATTTTACAATTAATTAACAATACTAAGTTAAGAACAAGTTTAATAATTACCAGTGACCCGATGGGCTTGCCATATATAAAATTATATAAAAAAATTAACACTTATCTTGATAATTTGTACGGTTTATAATAAATCCTTTTTATACTGTCGATTTAAAGTGACGCGATTTGCTCCCCAATGCCACTGTTTTCTATGCAGGCATGCGTATGTGATGTATTGAGAGGGGGTTGATTGATTGATTGAATTTTAACGTCGCACTGTTCAGCTACACGAGGGCTTTTGGCGACGGACCACGTAATTTTGAACCATGGTCAAGTGACGTTGACGGCACCTGAGCTGGCACCCCTCTCTCCTAACTACCACACCAACGGGAGGACGTTTCAGCTCTCGACAGATTTAACATGCATCGCTGCCCTACACGGCGGGTCTTCACTGGTACTGGGCTCGAACTCATGGCAAGGCAAGCCATGATCCGATACCTATACCACTCGGCTACCGCGGCCACGTATTGAGAGGGGGAGAGAAAAGTAATAAAAATAAGCAAATTCTCTGAAATAAGTATAAATCCTTCGCAAACATTGTGTCATAGTGTCATTCTATTGCATTACAAAGTCATCGGAATAATTTTATGAATAGCACAGTTTACAGAAAAGATCGTACTTCGGAAAGACGTATATATACGTTTGAGGCAATTAATGCTTTGACTGAGCGAGACGTTTACATACACTGGTGATACGCAGAGGTTAAAGTCGTATTGTGGCTTTTGCTTCAAGGTATAGTATCATTGATATTGAATAGTTCATTGTTATTGAATGGCTCATTGAAACCTATGATTGAATATTGGGTCACCAACATTGAAAGTTGGAGAAGCACTGAATTACGTTCATTGGAAGAGCTATTTAGTGAAATCTGTTTTTTTTTCTCTTGCGTGTTTTTATTCATGCGTATTTATTATTTCTACATGTGCAGTAAATCAAATATTTTTATGACCTAATCAGACGAACACGCGAATAGTATTATCTCTTCTAGAGATAGTTTACGCTAAATATATTCTGGTATTTATATGTTGAACTTTTAAATTTTTACAAAATATGGGTTTTCAAGTGTATCTACATTAAATGACACTTCTTCAATGTAATTTTGCTCAAAATTACAGGCAAATCAGTATGATTTCATTTCATCATAAATAACTTAAAATTTTATTCTAGCTTGGAATATATATTTCATTTTTAGCTTAGCATCTTACAAACTTTAATCTTACTAAGCTTAGCTCAGTTTCGTGTAAAACAGACTGTTTTAACAATGAGCCAAAAAACTAATGATGAGGCTAAAAACTCTCCATATATATTTGCTGTTTAAAAATAAAAAGAGCTTACAATGTCAGGAATAAATATAAATAAAAATAAATAATTTTAAAATAGCTTATAAAATGTTTTTAATGATATGCTATAATTACGAGAATGTACAGGGTAAGCACAAAAGATGCACCCGATTTTAAAGAAATCATATTATCGAAACTATTGCACATACTACAATAAATGATATATGAATGTTTTTATTTCTAATGGGGCTGCGGATTGGTGTCTTAACATTGCAGATCTAGTACATTCCCCGAGACCTGGTATCTTTTAGTGTGGTACCATATAGGCGGATACCAATCGCCACTGGTAATTTTGACGTCCAGTTTCCTACCTAGAGGAAGGCACATGAGCTCTGGAGATGCGAAATCGTACTTAAAATTTTAATTTTTCCCAAACCAAAAATGACTCAAGGGATCTTTTACATGCCTCATAATCATATGACATGGCTGCTGTCGATTTTCTGCATCATGAAAATCCCCCGACTTGGCCGGGGCCGAACCTGCAACCTTAGGCGTACAAGGCTAGCGACAAAACAACTACGCCATCTAGCCGGCGTAATATATGCATGTATAGAGAAATATATTGAGTTTTTTTCAGTTACAAATGTTCAATGTGTGACCTTTTGTTACACAGCATACGTTCAATATATAATTCAATTCGTTCCATACATTTTGTAGCCTCACTCTATGAATGGTTCGTAATGCTGCACAAATCCTCTGTTATTTGTTGTGTCAAATACAAATAATACGGCTTGAAATTTAATTTTTTTTGAAAAAAATTCAATATTTATTTCTGGGACAAGTTCACAGGCACCAACTCCCGTAGACTTCCGTGGACTTTGAACAAAACTCTGCCTCACCCTCTCCAGTGCTTCTTGCGAGACTCGTGGGCGGCCACTGTTTTTCTTTTTACACGAGTAATCTATTATTTTAAATTGATACCATCGCAGAATGCTCTTGTTGAAAAAAAACCCCGTGCATCCTAATACGCAAAAAAATTTTCTCTGTCATTGTCGCCATAAGTTTGAATTTTTTAAACATAACGATCTTGAATGTGTTGACATCTTTTGATCATTGGTGAGGGAAAAAAAACCTTTTGAGATATTTCTCTTGACATTCATGTATTACTTATCGTAATATGTGCAGTAATTTTAATAATATGATTTTTAAAATCGGCTCTATCTTTTGCGCTCACCCTGTATATTACTACTAAATTTTATAATGTAGAAAATCTCCACAGTGATATGTTAGCGATACAACTTTATTTAAAAAATGTTTCATTAAAAATCCTTCATAAATACTTGTTAATAGAATTAGTTTTATTGCTAATTTCGTTTTTGATTAAAAAGGCATCATCGCACATCATGAAATTAATTCTACGCATGAGTAAGTGTTTATTAACATAGCACTTTAAAGCAGCGCGAGAGCTATTGGTTACGTACTTCGTAATTTTGATGAATTTGTAGCGGTATCATCCGTACAACCCAGTAACAGCCTCTGAACTGAGGTGATCGTTTTGGTCTAGTGGTATGTTACGTGCTTAGGAATTTTTGTATGTCGCAGGTTCTGTCCTCTGGATTTGCGCGCCACTTCATTGGTGACCCTGGCTGAACTAAGAAAAGTGCAATAAGAATGCAATAAAAAGAACGTGACAGTGTTTGTGTGTGTGCGATTGATATACTTATTTCAGAGGATTTGCTTATTTATTCCTTTTATTTTCCCTCACCCGAAAGAAAAACATCACATACACAAGCTAACGTGGAAAACTGTGGTATTGGGGAGCAAATCGCGTAACTTTTAATTGACAGTTAAGGGATTAATTAATTAATTCAAGATAATTCAAGGATTAATTCAAGATAAGTGTTAATTTTTGTAAATAATTTTGTGTATGACAAACCCATGGGGCCACTGATAATTATTAAACATTTTAACTTAGTATAACCAAATTAATTATAAAATACATTCTGCAGTACTGATACATTTATAAGTGTATTGTCTCAGTGTAATTGTGTATTTTATTTTTTATTATGTCAGAATGTATTTTATTTGTTTACTTTCAGTAATTTTTTTTAAAAACAATATTTTGTTTTCGATTTTTTAATATGCTCGCGCCCCCTCGTAGAGTTATCACGCCCCCCCCCCGGAGTGCACGCCTCATGGTTAGAGAAAGACTGGGTTAAATCGAATATGTAATTTAAATTTATACATAATTAAATTTATTGCAAAATTATGTGATAAATAATACAACAATTTTCCCTTCAAGGTATCCGACTACGTTCGGAACCGTGATTTTAAAAAAGCCATAAAATGGATAATTTTCATGGTTTTTAGTGTCATTAATTAAATAATGTTTAAATTGTTTTAAGGAATTTTAACAAAAATATTTAAATACATAAGGAAAATTAACTTAGAAACCTTTTTCAAAATGTACCCCTTTTTGAAAAGACCCATTATAATAATATTTTGCCTGTATATAGATAAGACCTCTGTACAGGCTCAACATGTTTTTTGCCCCATTATTTCAGAGTTACAACCCATTGAAAGAATTATTGGCGTTTTTTCTTAAAATGTCTCCCCTGTTGTCGTAAAACACGGATAAACCCACTTCTAAGTTATATATTTCAGATTCCTAGTTCAGCCTCTGACAGAGGTCTGAGCTGATAGGCAAAAATATTATAATGGAAGCATTTTTCTAAAAGGAGAATATTTTGAAAATGGGCTTTCTATGTTCATTTTGGTCAAAATATTGCACTTAAATAATTTTTTATTGCAATATTATTCTTAAAACAACTTAATATACATTTTCTAATCTAAGTGACACTATATCATAAATATTATCCATTTATACGTTTTTGCACAATCACGGTTCCGAACGTAGTCGGATCCCTTAAAACAATGTTTTGTTTTCGATTTTTCAAAATGCTCGCGCCCCCCTCGTAGAGTTATGACGCCCCCTAGGAGTGCACGCCTCATAGTTTGAGAAACACTGGGTTAAATCCAATATGTAATTTAAATTTATACATAATTAAATTTATTGCAAAATTATGTGATAAATAATATAACAATTTCCTCTTTAAGAATATGCTCTGTTTGTCTATTTTGGTCCGCGGACCAAGAAAAGCCGTTTCAACCACGATTCCGTCCATCCCATTCCTAGAATAGCCAGTCTAATTGCTCGGAAAAGCATCCGAGCCAGACCCACGAGATTGACCTGGAGGGAGAGAGTGCATCAGATCAGATCTCTCCGAACGTTATTTTCGTCACGCTCCCTTGATTCTGTCGTAGCGGTAAAGACAGCGTAATTGTTCCGACTACAAATCAAACATTGAACCCTTCATTTCCGGTCTATGCTGTGGTACAGAGCACGCCACTATTACGTACACTTAAGGGGAAGAAAAAAAGTAATTGAATACAGTAGTATATAAACCCTGAAATTTCGAACATAACTCATGAAAAATGTGACTGGATTTTGAAAACATTCGACTTCCCTTGAAGAAAACATGAATTAGTTTTAAAAAAAGATTCAAAATTTTATATAATCGGAACTATTTTAAGAGTGACTCTCAAAAACACACATTAAGGTATCCGACTACGTTCGGGACCGTGATTTTGCAAAAGCGTGTAAATGGAAAATTTTATGATTTTAGTGTCACTTAGATTAAAAAAATGTATATAAAATGGTTTTAAGAATAGTATTACAAAAAAAATGATTTTCCCTTTTTTACAAAAATAAAAGAATACCCCATTTTCAAAATATTCCCTTTGTAAAAAAAATGCTTTATTATAATAATATTTTGTTTGTATATGCTCAGACTTCTGTCAGATCCAACTGAATTTTGAAATATAAAACAGAAGTGGGTTTATCCAACACAGCAGGGGGGAGAAATTTTAAAAAAAAAACGCCGAAAATTATTTCAATGGGTTTCCTGAAAATAATGTGAATTTTTTAAAAAAACATAGTTGAGCCCCCGTACAGAGATCAGTTATATATAGCAAAAAATTGTTATAATAGAAGACACAAAAAGGGAAAAAGGAAAAAAAAATTATTCTAAGTTAAAATTGCCAAAAAAATTTAAAAATTTTTTTTTATAATATCCAAAAAAATTTTTTTACATGTATTCTAATCTGAACCTAAATGCCAGAAAAATTTTCCATTTATGCCCTTTTTAAAAAGGGTTTCCGAGGGGCGGGAACCAAAAAATTATAAAAAATATCTGTTGAGGTGGGTCAGTGGCACTGGTAAAGCTAGTTCTGATTGAGCTCTGTATCAAAATTCTTTCGGGTCCATTTTTTAGATATGAGAACCCTGTTAGTGAGACTTTAGTTACACATGTTGAGGCCCCTGCTGCTTGTTAGAGGTTAAGATCAAGAACTTCGTGGCTAGCAGTGTTCAATTCCAACTTAGAGCAATATTACTTAAAGAGATGTAATTTCATGCACCATGTAACTCCATAAATTAATTCCAGGGGTCTTTTTATCTGTTCCAATATTTTATTAAAACAATAACAACTAATGTGAAAAGATATCAGAAAGAAGTTAATAAACTGAGTTAATAAAAACTACCAACTGAAGTTAATAAAAGGAATATAAAAAGTCAATAAAAACAGTCCATGAAAATCAGAATGTGAACATATTTATAAGGTGGAAAACTCCATGCAGATTGTTGACGAAACCCAAATTCCAAATTATTAATCAAGAAATTGCTTACAGTATTTGGATCCTAACGTATTGAAAAATTTAGTAGTAGTATTTTAAAAAATTGGCCTAAGATTATGGATAAGACCGAGCGAAATATAATTTCCAAATTATTAAAACCCGGGGGAGAAATTTCCCGGCACGGTACCCATTAGTCATAAGTTTGGCCAATGTGTCATGATTAAGCCCCACCCCCCAAAGACCCTTCACATAGAGGGACTGAAGGAATAAATAAGCAAATCCTCTGAAATAAATACATCCTTCGCAAACATCGTCAAGGTGTTTTCATTGCATTCCAAAGCCTTCAGAATAATTTTATGGATAACCGGGGCAGAATAGATCGTATTCAAGACGTATATACGTCCGGGATAATAACGTTTTTATGAGACGTTTTTATACGTCGAGGAGGCGGTTTTCATATTTTAACTTTAGCCTCAAAGTATATTATTGAGTTCAATACGTTGTTATTGGGAAAGGGGGGTGCGATGAAAAATTAGGGATTGAATATTGAAACGAAAGTTTAAGAAGTACTGATTTACGTTAATGGCGAACGGAATTTCAGCTGCCGGGGTTAAAAACCCAAGATCTTGTTATGGGTTTTTAAATTGGAATTGAGACGCAGGTTTTTCCCATGGAAATTTAAAAGGGTACCATAAAAAAACGGGAGCATAATAGAAATTTAAAAAGTACTATAAAAAAAAACAGAGCATATTGGAAACCCCCTTCCTTGGTTCTGCAAAGAAGAATTTTTTGATTTTGAAAATTTTTCCCTGTCGGAACTCTGTGTTGTCCCTTTGCTGCAACCCTTTCCATATTTGAATAGTAAAAGTGTCAACAGAGATTTAAATTTCCCTTTTGGGTATTGACTACGTTCAAAACCAATTTTTTTAAAAGGCAAATAAATGGAAAATTTTCATGATTTTTTTGGGGTGTCCCAGTTTAAAATTGTATAAAATTTTTTTAAGGACACATTTTGACAAAAATTATTTAAATAAATATTTCGGAAAAAGTTAACTTAGAATAACCTTTTTTTTTAAAAAATGTTCCCCTTTTTGTGAAAAATGCTTCTATTCTAATTTTTTTCCTGTATATAGCCCCAGACCTCTGTACAGAGGCTAAACTATGTTTTTTGAAAAAATTTAAATTTTTTTTCGGGAGTTAAAAACCCAAATTGGGAAATAATTATGGGCGTTTTTTTTTTAAAAATTTTTCCCCCTATTTTGCCTTTTAAAACATGGAAAACCCACTTCGGAAATTTTTCAAAAAACATTCTATTTGGGGCCCTTTTTACAAGAAGGTCTGGGGCTATAGACAGACAAAATATTATTATAATGAAATTTTTCCAAAAGGGAAAAAAAGAAAACTTTTTTTAAATTTTTAAAAAATAGCTTAAATAATTTTTTTATTTAATATTTCTTAAAAACTTTTTGGCTTTTTTCTAAATCTGGTGACACTAAAACATAAATATTATCCATTTATCCCTTTTTAAAAAAATTTCAGGGTTTTGAACGTAATCCCAAAATTTTTTTGAAGCCTTTTTTGCAAAATGTTAAAAAAATCCCGACAAGAATTGGGAATATTGTCTTAGATATATAAAATTTATTGTTCAAAATTTTTTTATATACTCTAGCTTTGCTACTCTATAGAGAGCAGCATATTTTATGATACTACTCCTTTTTAACCGAGTTGATCCATTTGTTCTCGTCTAAAATATGTTTTTCGTTTTCTTCCCTGCTTATACTTAATGCTATATAAGTTATCCTTTTACATGTTGAAATAAAAAACAATTTATTAGATATTCTGAAATTTTAAAAATTCTATATTATAAATAGATATATGAATTATATAGCATTGTAAATTTCCACGAAAATTGTTGAAAATGTTCTGTCTGAAAATGTGAGCTTCGCGTTTACAGTTCACGTTTTCATACATTGGTAAAGACAGTCTTAAGTACAGTAAAAATACCTTAATGCAAGTAAAAGATTTAAAAAATAATTATGCTTCCTGTCACTAACTTAGTTAGTTCTGAGTAGGCCCTGTATCAAAATTCCTTCGAGCCCCTTTTTTTAGGAAAATGGGAACCCCCGTTAGTGAGATTTTGTTCCTATATTGCGTCCCCGTAGCTTGGGGGCCCCTTTTCATTGTCGGGTGGAAAAACGGGGATAGCTATAAAAGCTTTTCAGCTACGTTACACTCCATCCCAAAAAGTAAAAAATTGGGTAAAAATTTTTAAAGATTTAAGAAAAAAAATGCTGTATAGCAACAATATAATTTATTTCTTCTAAAAATAAATGTTTTTCTTTTATGAAGTTTTTTTAAAAAAAATTTATTACATTTAAAAAAAATATAGATATAGAAAAGTATTCGAAAATTCTTTTACTAGAACGCGCAATTTTTGCATATATTAGTTCTATTGTCACTCCCCCACCATCAAAATAAACAAAGTTCATAATTTAAAATCCTATTGCAATTACCAACGAACAATTCAAATTTTTGAAATTTTCAAGGGAAAAGTCACTTAATTTGACAGAGAAAATTGGCTTACTGGCTTACGCAATGAGAAATATGAAAAAGGTTTTTTTTTTAAACTCTCAGAAAAGTCAACCCAATTAATCATTTAAAATATCGAATAGAAATTCAAAGGTCATACAATTTTCCCATATCGTTATACGGTTCTTTGAAGATTAACCTCCCTTTCAAATAATTTTTTGTTCGTATTCAACTCTTTTGCATGGCGTAATTTGCATATTTTAACAACGCCCCAATGTAGTTAATTTTTCAAACGACAAAAACCTTTTTTCCCCCTAAACACACGTGCTTTCGAAAGTCTTGTGTACAACTGCTTCGAAGACTTTCATAAAATAAAGAAGTTATTTTTCTCTTCCCTGCTGTGAGTTAATAGTGACTATTTCATCACTTTTTATTAGCAGCACACTCCCTGAGTCGATTCTTCTAATAGAATAAATTACACGCAATGGTAACCCCCTCCCGTGTGTTTTCAGCATCCCTGCAAGATACCTGAAGGTCAAACAAGAGTTTAAGACTAAAACAAAAATGGAAGGACTATGCAGAACTCGTGCAATAAATCTCCAAGTGACAGTAGAAGAATGTTTAGTGCTTTTGGAAAACTCTCGTTGGATTATTCGTTTTTATAACAAGAAAGGTAGCTCTTCTATAGTTATTTAGAATGAATTGTTAGAAAAAAATTAACATTTAATTCAATGTTTCTCAAACTATGAGGTGCGCCCCCTGGGAGGTGATAACTCTACTTGGGGGAGGCGCGAGCATATCGAAATGTCGAAAATAAAAGGTAATTTTCAAAAATTATTAATTTACTGAGAGAGGGAGCAAAACAAAACACATTTTGACACAATAAAAAATAAAATACACATTTACACTGATATGATAATCATACACTGATTATCAGTACTGCTCAATGTACTTCACCGTTTCTCAAACTGTGGGGCGCACCCCCTTGGGGACTTGATAAATTTACGAGGAGGGCGCGAACATATTGAAAAGTCGAAAACAAAAGATTATTTAAAAAATTATTAATTTACTGAAAGTAAACAAACAATATGCTTTCTGATATAATAAAATATAAAATACACATCTACACGGATATGATACACACTTATAAATGTATCAGTACTGTACAATGTATTTTATTATTAATTTAACAATATTAAGTTAAGAACAAATTTGATAATTACCAGTGACCCTATGGGCTTGCATTAACACTTATATTGATAATTTGTACGGTTTATAATTAATTCATTAACTGCCGATTAAAAGTGACGCGATTCGCTCCCCAATGCCACCGTTTACCACGTAGACGCGCGTAATTTGATGGGGGAGGAGAAAAAAAAAAGGAATAAATAAGCAAATCCTCTGAAATAAGTAAATCCTTCACAAACACTGTCAAAGTCCTTTTGTTGCATTCCAAAGCCTTCGGAATAAATGTATGGATAGCAGTGTGCACAGAAAAGGTCATACTTCGAAAAGACGTATATATAGGTACAGAAAATTAATGCTTTGACTGAGCGAGACGTTTATATACGTCGGTGGCACATGTTAACGTATTGTAGCTTTAGTGTCAAAGTATATTAGTATTGAATTCAACACATTGTTATTGTATGGAGGGGGGCGCGATGAAAATGATGATTGAATATTGGGTCACGAATATTGAAGTTTGAGAAGCACTGATGTACTTGATAATTCATTGATCAATACTAAGCTAAGCCTAAGTTTAATACTTACAGGTAACTCTCCTATGAGCTTGTCATGCACAAAATGTAATACTTATCTTGGTAATTTTACGATTTATAATTAAGTCGCGTATTGTGCAGCTTTAGTGTCAAAGTACATTATTATTGCATTCAATACATTATTATTGTATGTGGGGGGAGGAAAATCATGATTGAAAATTGGGTCGCAAAAGTTCAAAGTTTGAGAGGCACTGATTTAATTTTAAGATAGAAGATTATTTTTCATCGTCTAATTCTGATTGTGTTATGGTATATTTTTATAACGGTACTCTTTTTATGCGCATGAAAATTTGTTCTTTCAATAATAAATTTCTGTCAAAGCTTCAAATGAGTTAAATATATTTTTTCAAAAATTAAATATTTTTTTCTATTTATTCCAATCTCACACTTCAGTTTTAGAAATAAAAAAACATTCTATTATTTCTTTTACGTCCCCTTTCTCCTCCTTGTAAAGACCCCTGTATTTAGTTTCTAGGAAACTGAGGTGAATTCTCTTAATCTTTCCTGAATGAAATAAATGCTAATAAAGATATTCAACAAACATTGAAATAAATTTTAGGCATCAAATTTTTTTTTTATGTTGGGTTATTCAAGAAAAAAAAATAATAAAAATAATCATTATTATTAATGATAATATTTATATGAGGAAGAAATAAAATAATCCACAAATGTATTAATCATAACAATTAGATAAATGGTTTTATACGGGTGTTACTCTGTTTCATTTTTATGAGACATAAATTTATGCCATTGCTTTTTTTAAATATAATGAAATTGAATAACTTTTTGAATGAAATAAAAAGTACTTAAAAATTCTTTTCCTCTAATTATCTTCTACAGAACCAATAATGATTGTAGTTTTATTTGACCTGCTTTATCATACTCTTCATCGCGACCATGCAATTAATAGCGGAGGCAGTATTTAATAGCCATCAAGTATAATGTAAATTAAGCTTAAAATTTAAAAGGATTATAGTTGCCTAGTTTACATGTACTTTAATCTATGTATTTTTAAAGTATCCGACTACGTTCGGAACCGTGATTTTAAAAAAGCGCATAAATGGATAATTTTCATGATATTTAGTGTCACTTAGATTAGAATACATGTATAAAATTGTTTAAGGACATTGTGACAAAAAAAATATTTAAATACAATATTTTGGTAAAAAATTAAACTAGAATAATTTTTTTTTTCAAAATATTTTCATGTTATAAAAAATGCTTCTATAATAATAATATTTTGTGTGTGTGTGCTTATATAGAGTAAAGACTTCTCCAGAGAGTCTGAACTAGGATTTTTGAAAAATTCACAATATTTTCAGAGTTACTACCAAGGGGAATGATTATTGGCGTTTTTTTCTTAAAATTTCTCTCCTCTGTTGTAGTGAAATATGAATAAATCCACTTCTAAGATGTATATTTCAAATATTCTAGTTGAGCCTCTGTACAGAGGTCTGAGCTATATATAGGCAAAATATTATTATAATAGAAGCATTTTTCATAAAAGGAGAATGTTTTGAAAATGGGTCATTCTATGTTGATTTTTCGTCAAAATACTGTACTTAAATAATTTTTTTATTGTAATAATATTCTTAAAACAGTTTTATATACGTTTTCTAATCTAAGTGACACTAAATGTCATAAATATTATCCATTAACACGCTTTTGCAAAATCATGGTTCCGAACGTAGTCAGATACCTTAAGGAAGATACACGTTAGACAATAAGCCAAATAGTAAATAGTTTACTCCCATGTATAGGAAGATAAAATAGCGTATTAATCACAAGATGCATTTTAAAGTTTGTAAGTTTATCAGAATAGTACCATTAGCTGTCTTGTTTGTTATTTTAATTGCTTAATATTCAGTAAAATCTAAAGGATAATTGCCATCCTTTTAAGAGAATTTGAAAGAATAAACAACAGAAGATTTTGACTTTGAAGAAAAAATTCGGTGATAACCTCAACTTCGAATCGAGAGCTACAGGGCACGCGAGATGAAGGAGAAGTTGAGAACGAAGCTAGCGCTTGAAGACAAAATGGGCTCAATTCATGACGGTCGCATGATAAAGACAAACACGTATTCTCCATTGAATTCAATGCTACAGTCAAGTGACAAGGATGGCACTTGAACTGGCACCCTTCTCTCCGAGTTTTCACACGCCAACGTGAGAACTTTCAGACTCAGTAGATTTAACGTGCATCAGTCTCTCTACACTCCGGGCCTTCAGTGGTACTATGGCTCCAACTCATGACGCTTCGACTTCGAGTTCGTAACTATGACCATTAAGCCACCACGGCCACTTATTTTGCTTCTAAATGCATTTTTTATAAGCAGTCAATCAACTTCATTGTTCAGTATTATGGATCTTTAATAAAATCAGGATTGATTCAGTCCCACGACTTGAAACGACTTACAACGAAGTTTTTTATCATGACGACATTATATACCATTATATGTATACCGTATATACTATTATATATCATTATACCGTGGCTACATATCATGAAAATTTACATTAGTAAAAAAAATCTATGAGAAATGAGTTCATTAGACAAGCTGTCCTCTGTTACGGAAAAGATCAAGACTATCGAAAGTTAGAACCAATAGATGATGAAACTTTGATGCCACAGATGAATCAAGGCTCATTTTTGAGAAACAATTGGAAAAATGGAAACAATGGAAAACGCCACTTCTCTCTCCAAATCCAAAAAATTATAATTAAAAAAGATAAATTGTTCACATATAGATACACACCTATAAAAATTGAATAATTCTTGCGAACAAATATGCAGAATAACAATATTATTTTAGGTCTCAAAAATTATAAAATAATTTGAAATTAAGGACATAATTGCTTGTTATTATTTAAAATGAGTAAAATGTAAGGGAAGGAATCACGCATTTCAGCAAGCCAATTTCTTCAAAAGAGTCCTGATGGTGGGGATCACAAGCATTTATTTTAACTCATAGTAACTAAATGCAAGACTAAAATAAAAGATCTCCTACGGCTCTATAGCTACCAAAAACCCTTATTCCCCCTGTCCCATTTTGGATAGCTGACCTTTTGGAATGTCCATCGTGACTCCACATAGGGATGAGGTTAGTGAAAAGTTATTAGTTAAAGATGTATAAACATATCAAATTTCATGATTCAACATATACTCCCGCCTCGATCCCTTCACGTTTCAACATAAAGAAAACTGACATTAAGGTATCCGACTACGAACCATGATTTTAAAAAAGCGCATAAATGTAAATTTTTTTAGGATATTTTGTATCCTTGATTTGAATACATGTTTAAAAAATTTTTTTTTTTTGCAAAAAATTTTTTAAATAATATTTTTTAAAATAACAGAATAACCTTTTTTTTTAAAATGTTCTCCTTTTTGAAAAAAACTTTATTATAAAAAATTTTGCCTGTATATAGCTCAAACATCTGTCAGGGCCCAAAATGATTTTGGAAAAAAATTCCCTTATTTTCAGAGTTACAACCATTTGAAATAATTATCGGCGTATTTTCTTAAAATTTCTCCCTTTTCGTAAAACATGGATAAACCGACTTCCAAGTTATGCAGTTTCAAAATTTAGTTGGGCCTCTGTACAGAGGTCTGAGCTGAATACAGGCAAAATATTAATACAATAGAAGCATTTTACAAAGGAGAGCATTTGGAAAAAAAGTTATTCTAAGTTAATTTTTTGCCAAAATATTGTACTTAAATAATTTTTTTTGTCATAATGTCCTTAAAACAATTGTATACATGTATTCTAATTTAAGTGACACTAAATATCATAAATATTATCCATTTACTCGCTTTTGCAAAATCACGGTTCCGAACGTAGTCGGATACCTTAATGGAAAGTATAATTTCCAGTAACCTGCTTAGACCGGTTGGTGTTCCTAAATTTAGAATTAAAACTGGACATGAATATCTCACGAAACACCTGTACAGATTCGGTTTTGCAGATTCCTCAGCTTACCCTTTATGCAATGCTAGCAACATGTGTGGAGACCTTTTGGTCTCCTATTCTGGATTCGGCGACATAGCAGCAGCTAATGCTGCTAAAAATCATGGTAGCTTTTATTAAGTTTCTGAACTGTATTTGGCTCTCAGTCATAGACTGCTGGCGGCCGTCCCAAAGTCTGGAACAGGGTTAAAAAAAATTTGATATATCTTTAGACAAAAGCACGGTATCTCTAAGCAAATTTTTGTGCTGGTCTGTGACATTTAAATCGTAGTTTTAATTTTGAATAATAATTTAAATTGTTTTAAGGTATCCGACTACGTTCGGAACCTTGATTTTGCAAAAGCGTGTAAATGGATAATATTTATGATATTTAGTGTCACTTAGATTAGAATACAGATAAAATTGTTTTGGGACAATTATGAATAAAAATTATTAAAAACAATATTTTTGGTAAAATTAACTTAGTAATTTTTCCAAAAGTTCTCCTTTTGTAAGAATGCTTCTATTGTATTAATATTTTGCCTGTGTATTCAGCTCGGGCCCTGTACAGAGTCTCAACTAGAATTTTTGAAATGCATAGCTCGGTTTATCCATGTTTTACGAAAACAGAAGGAAGAAATTTTAAGAAAATACGCCGATAATTATTTCAAATGGTTGTAACCTTGAAAATAATGTGAATTTTTCAAAAATCATAGTTGAAAATCTCTGAACGAATCTGAGTTTTTATACAGGCAAAATATTAATACAATAGAAGCATTTTTTACAAAAGGGAACATTTGGAAAAAGGTTATTCTAAGTTAAGCAAAATATTGTATTTAAATAATTTTTGTTATAATGTCCTTAAAACAATCTTATACATGCATTCTAAACTAAGGACATAAATATCATGAAATTTTACATTTTGGGGGTTTTTAAAATCATGATTCCCCCCGAACGTAGTCGGATACCTAAAGCTTTTTTTTCCTGCAATACATAAATTCTATTTAGCTTAGTTATTTGTAATAAGATGGCTTAAAATTGAAAAAAAGCTGAAAAACCCTATGAAACTGAAATGCTTCTACCGTTTATCAATCCACTTTTCCCGGATCCCTACAAATCAAGCTAACGAGATCGCTTCCACCACCTGTACAGAGCGATTGAAACGATAAATAGATATACTTAACACGTGAGCATACTGAACAAGCCCTTATTGAGAAGCGATAACACATTTTGAGCAATAAAAATCACACTGTTAGTGGGTGTCAAATCACCCAAGACCGGATATATGAACTCGTATAAAAGTCTTTTTATTTTCCTAATACGATCAGACAATGCGATCTTGGAGAGAAAAGGCCATCTTTCTTTTCTCAATAAAAAAAAAACTTTCTCTCCCTGTCTCGGCAACTTTCGTGATGAAGTGTTTTGGGGTCGGTTCGCAAACGCCTTCTTCTCACGTTAATGTGATAGGGGGTGGGAAGATATACTTTTCCTAGAACCTAATTTAGGCAGGAGATCGTTTTCGGAATCAGCGGGTTTAAAGATGGCTCTGAGTTGTCTGCGCCTTCCTAACGGGTCATGGTAGAGTAAACCTATGGATTTATCAATAGATCCATAATCACATAGTTAGTGTGCGGAGAGTTTTCGAATTCACTGGGTCGTGAGAGGTTTTGCTTTGTTGAACAAAATACCTGGTCGTGTACGTAAGGGATTGGAATGCGAACTGTTATTTTCAGATTTGGGAAGTATAAATAAAATTTCACATTAAGTTATTCACATTGCGAGGGTAATCAACTTGGTTAGAAGGTACGTACTAGTCACTTTACGTTGAAGTTGATAGTAATGTTTTCAAACCAGATCATTTGTTTGATGAGATTGTTATTAGACCAAATTATGGGTCTATATAAGATAGATTTATCAAAAATACATTGAGACTCACAAAATATGCTTTTGTCAATGTTATATTTTAAAAATGGATATTGTGCATTATAAATAATCGGGGTTTGATTTACTTATTTTAACAATATATTGTTATATGAAGAAAAAGAATTATTATTCGGAACCTACCTATGCGGAAAAGCTGTTCTCTAATTTAAAAAAAAAATAAATTTAGAATTTAATATTGACACAAAGGGGTTGAATTTTCGAAAAATAGGAGGAAAAGGTGATGATTGTAGTCTCAAAATAAAATTATTCTACAAAATAAATAACCAAACGGGATGTTTATTGATACGTTAGTACAGAGTAGTGACTGGTACACAGTGGTGCATTACAACACATTTCATAACTCCAGCTCTCTTTCCCCACACCGTCGAAACAGTTCGATCCAGGCTTTGTCCGTTTTCCGTTTTATTGAGTTCTGTAATTTCTACAGTATGGGTTTTTTTTTTTAAAAAAAGAAGTTGTTAAGTGTACCTGATGTTTTTTTTTCTTGTAACCATTTGTCCTCTCCTCGCAATAAGTGTTAAAAAAGTACAAAAAATCCCGGTTTTTTTGTTACCCGATTATTCGAACCGTGATTTGTCGCATAAATAGATCATTTTCAGATATTTAGTGTCATTTAAATTTAAAATGCATAAAATTTTTTAAGGGACTTTTTTTTGAAAAAAAAGTTGTTTTCAAAAAAAAATAACTTAAAAAATTTTTTTTTAAAAAATGTTCTCCTTTTTGTAAAAAAGATTTTATTATAAAATATTTTGCCGTATATCTGACCCGTACAGAGGCTCAAACCAGATTTTAAAAAATTCACATTATTTTCGAGTTACAACCATTTGAAATAATTATCGGCGTTTTTTTTAAAATTTTCTCCCTCTGTTGTCGAAAAAACTGGATAAACCCATTCAAATAATATATTTAAAAAAAATTTAGTGAGCCTCTGTACAGAGGTCTGAGCTAAACAGGAAAAAAATATTATTATAATAGAAGCTTTTTTGAAAAGGAGAATATTTTGAAAATGTGTCATTCTATGTTCATTTTTTGTCAAAATATTGTACTTAAATAATTTTCTATTGTAATACCATTCTTAAAACAATTTTATGTACATTTTCTAATCTAAGTGACACTAAACATCACAAATATTATCTATTTATACGCTTTTGCAAAATCACGGTTCCGAACGTAGTCGTATACCTTAACAAAAGTTACTTTAAAGAAAAGATGAAATACCTAAACTTCTTTCCTCTTGTGGCAGTACTTAACACAGAAATTAATTTTCATTTTAATTCCCTCCTCATCTATGTACCAAAGAATATGTTTATCTCACAGGTAAGTTTTAAAGTTCTAAAAAAAAAAAATTGATTCACCTTAATACGTAATCTTACGAGATAAAAAAAAACAAAACCCTTTTCTTTAAAACCAGTGATTCCCAAAGCGGTCTATATAAACAACCACCAGGGGTCTATGACAATCTGTAAGGGTCCACGTCAGCAAAAAAATAATTTGGGAGTCCATGAGGTATCAGTGGGGGTCTATGTGATAGTGGCTCTCATTAAACTAGATCATGACTTTGATTTTAAAAGAAAATTTAATCAAGTGGAAGCCAAATTTTACTTATTTAACAGATTTATTTACTAAATTTAATGAGATTAATTTACACTTACAAGGTGGCAGCATAAATTTTTTTTTAAAAAAAGAACCATTTTATCGTTTCTTTCTAGAGTTAAGCTAAAGAGGTCCTGAGGTCCTGAATTTTCGCAGTTTGTCACAGACAATCTGTCATCCCGTTGTAACCTACGTTCAACATTTAACTGCTTTTTATTCATATTTTGTATCCAGGTTTGGGAAGGCTTTCACTATGGTAATACCACAGTAGGCATGAATTTATATGGTCACATTGAAAAAAAGGGTAAATCAATGGAACTGATCGTAAAAATACAAAGAAGATCTTAAAGTTTAGAAATGGATGTCGGCAGTTTTAGCTTTAAAAAGGCAAACCTGTTATTTGTCCCGAATTATGAAACATCGTGAGGAAGTTTTTAATTGCTTTAGGGTGGTTGCCAAAGTCCAAAACAACAAAGAAAGAAAGGAAAAAAGGAAAAAAAAAAAATTGACACTACTAACTCAGAAGATTTAATGTTAAACCTGACAAGATTGATACTAAATATTAAAAATTTGTTTTGTGTGTGTGTAGCACTAGATTCATCACTCCCATTAAAATCATTTGTGTGTTGCTTGGTTATTTCATTTAACAGTTATTTTATAAATTAATTAATTTTTAATTTAATTAACACGTGCCTTTTAAATTTTTAAACACTATACATTAGTTAGAAATTTAATTCTTTTAAAGTAGTAGTAGTAGTTAAAAAGACATTTAAAATGTTAAATTTGCAAAAACTCAATATTAGTTAAACAGGGGTCTACCCTAAACCGAAAAATGTGGCAAGGGGTCTATAGACAAAAAAATTAGGGAACCTCTGCTTTAAACTTTTTAGAATTTCCAACTTATTGTTCAAAACATAATCTATCATATTAATTTCATATTTAAAATATGTTTACAATAAACTCTAAGTTGATTTTTTAAAAATACATCTTAAATAGAACATTTTATTTCTCCTTTACCTCATTTTCCACTAATTTTACAGAATTAAGTCTATTTCACAGAATTTTAAATCATTAATTTCAAGCCGTTGTTAAAAAAAAAAAATCAACTTTAGGAGATATTTAGGGCATAAATTTGTTTTCAAGAAAAATATCTTGTCTTTCATTTGGATTTTCATCCATACTCAAAGTTGAGCTGTTTTCCTTCCATTAAAAATGAGGCCTATTTTTGGAATCTTACGGCAACTGGAATTTGTAATTGAATTTTTCTCGAAGTTAATTTTGAAATGACTACATTTGATTCAGCTTAAATAAATTTGTCACTATATACATAATTAATATTTATATTATGTGACATTTTTGTGTTGAACTACTACTTAAAAAAGAAAGAGGGATTCACAATGACAAAA
The DNA here is from genome assembly GCA_019973955.1 of Trichonephila inaurata madagascariensis. Taxonomy (NCBI): domain Eukaryota; kingdom Metazoa; phylum Arthropoda; class Arachnida; order Araneae; family Nephilidae; genus Trichonephila; species Trichonephila inaurata. The sequence goes on from BMAV01019420.1 coordinate 59,649, forward strand.
TCTTTAATTGTCATTGGATCTTTATTAATTGAAAGTGAATAATTTTCAAAAAATACTTGTATATACCTGACATTAAATGCTTTTTTTTTAAATATTCGTCACTTTTTTAGAGTTATTGAAATTGTTTCCTCTTTTTCCATGTATTTCAATTGCTCTTTTGGATTTAAAACGTTTTTACGAAGCTTCTACTTATATTAAAATATAATTTTCCTCATAGTTTTTAATTGAATCATTAACAGGAAAGAAAAAAATTAGACATAGCTCTATAATTAAAAAACGAAAATCTTTTAAATACCTTTTTTTTTGAGTTGTGAAATTTTAAAATTTTCTTGGGAAATAATCAAAATATTGTATATCTGATATCATAATTAAGAACAAGGACATTGGAAAAGTTTTTACCTTAAAACACAAAAATGGCATTAGATGTTTGAAATTAGCTCAATTTATGTGTTTGTAAATCATTTTAGATAATGGATAACTATATATAATAATAGATAACTGCTCCAAAATTTTTCAATACCATTTTTTCATAAATTTGGCATTTTTTGTATGACTTGGGTTCCCTTAAATAAAGCTTTAACTGGAGAACAGCAATTTTCAGGAGAATACACACACTTGTTTCTGTTATTTTTGCCTTTGTAACGTTTTGCACAGCTGAAAAATCGACCTTCCTACATAGATAGTATTACAGTTCCTATCCACACTTGCACCCCTAAATATTGCGGGATCTTTTCATCTGACATTACCCCGACAACCAGCGGCCGTGAGAAAAACACCACTCCACCCACCGATGGAACACCTACTGAAATTCGAGGTATAAGAGAGGCGACCACCTTCCCCCAACAGAGTGAAAAAGGAGTCCGTTTTGAAACACTAAGAAGATCGGTTGTGTTTTCCACCTCCCTCCCAAGTATCACATCCTGTAGTATTGGAAAAATCCATAGTGTGAATAACTTCTATTTAAATGTAAATACTGTAATTGATATTTGAGACATAAATAAATCACTTATTTAATTTCTTTACTCTCACGCTACCATTAATTTTTTCAAACGTCATACCTTTGTAATATATAAAACAAAATGAAAAGAAAAATTAAAAAACCCGTTATAAGAATTGTAAATGTTTTAAGGTATCCGACTACGTTCGGAACAATGATTTTAAAAAAGTGCATAAATGTATAATTTTGTGTATTTAGTGTCATTAGATTAGAATACATGTATAAATTGTTTTAAGGACATTATGACAAAAATTATTTAAATACAATATTTTTGGCGAAAAAATTAACTTAGAATAATTTTCCCAAAAGTTCTCCTTTTGTAAAAAAAGCTTCTATTGTATTAATGTTTTGCCTGTATATAACTCAGACCTCTGTACAGAGGTCAACTATGATTTTAGAAAATTCCATTATTTTCAGGTTACAAAACCCTTTTTATATAATTATCGGCGTATTTTCTTAAAATTTCTCCCCTTTTGTTTTCGTAAAACATGGATAAACCGACTTCCGAGTTATGCACTTCAAAAAAATTTAGTTGAGCCTCTGTAGAGGTCTGGAGCTGAATAATGCAAAATATTAATACAATAGAAGCATTTTTACAAGACATTTGGAAAAGTTATTCTTTAATTTTGCCCAAAATGTATTAAATAATTTTTTTGTCATTAATGTCCTTAAAACAATTTTATACATGTATTCTAATCTAAGGGGACATAAATATAAATATTTCCATTTATATACACGCTTTTGCAAAATTACTTTCCGAACGTAGTCGAAATTTTAAAATAATTTTTTTTTGTTACAAAATTCTTTTACTCAAAAGGATATTCAAGAATTTTTATTACTATTTATACCTGCTTTTATCAGTAATTAACTCAATTTTTAAAGTATTTCCTTATAAAGTTTTGCAACAAAAAGTCTTAGGCATGAAGGTACTGTGTTATATATGTATACATGTGTATGTATGTATGTGTATATGTGTGCGTGTATGTGCGATAACAATAGAATTTTTAAAAAAATCAGCAGGTGATACCGTTATAATGTCTAAAAACAATTGCTCTCTTAGTGGCTAATAAATAAATATACAGTCGGACACCCATTTTTAGAACGTCTATTTTATGAATTTTTCTTTTTTGCGAACTTTTTCCTGGAATTAAAAACATTTTACTATTTTCTTCTTAAAATAGCTTCCAAATATTGAAGTACATTTCCTGTTTAAGGAACTTTTTCCTTCTGATTCGATTTTTTTCCCTTCTTATTTTTAAAATACTTCTAGACATTTCACATTATTCTCACTTTTAACACAATTTAGGGTGATCAATGATATTGAACTGGTTTTACCAGAGGCCTAACTCACCAAGAGCAATAAAACTGGCGTAATTTAAAATTAAACAAAATTAACGTACAAAATTAACAAATTTTATCAGTAGTTAAATTTAAGAACGCATATAGGGTATGCTTTAAAATACTGATTATAAAATTATATATATTTAAAATTAGAAAATGTCGTTAAAATTAATAAAATAATTTAATAAATAATTATTTTTAAAGGTGAAAATACAGTGTATTTCTGGACAATTTTTCCTCCTTGTTTTCATTGCAGATTTCTATTTGATGGGTAAGATATATAAAATAAATAGATATTATTTTACAAAAACATGTTACTTTAAATGTTTACTTTTTTAAATAGCATATAGTGAGTATTAATTTAAAATTTATATTTTATGTGGTTTATAAACTGTATTAAAAGATGAATCTCTATTGAACGAATTTTCCACAAAACGAAAATTTTCGGGATATAGCAACTTCGTTAGATGGAGGTTCAATTGTTATTGAGTAATGTTAAATGTTAAATGTCTTATATCTGTTAAATCACGTATCAGATAAATATCTCAAAATGTTAGTAATGCGAAGCAATTTAACAAGATATTTCCCAAGTTTAAGGTATCCGACTACCCTAAAATCATGAATTTTTTCAAAAAGATAATTTTTTTATGATTTTGTTTTATAGGCCATCTTATCAGCTTAATAAAAATACCAAGATTTTTATTTTCCATTAACTAGAACAAAAACTACGAGTGGTTTAGTAAAAGCAGGTGCCCTAACTATACACAAGATGTCAAACTTTAAAATGCGTTTTACTCAAAATGTGTTTTTTTTCCGAGAAGCTCAAAAGGGGACAGCGACTGCTCAAAGAATTTTTAAAATAATTTGCTGAAATCTTTTATGTATGTTCTGTATAACAGTAGAAGTGTTTTAACCTTCAGATTTATCAGTTACTGTTTTATTTCAAAATTCACAGTCTTTTATGTCAATATAATCACTGGTTTTTTAAGCAATTTCATATAATCACTAAAGTAAAGTGCTCTAGTTTTTGTAAAAATTAAAATATCTCTTATCCTCTCTGAAGGTCATTTCAAACATGTATAACAAAGTAGCACATCAAAACTGAAAAGTGAGAAATTGTTCATAAAAGTTTTGTACAGAGCGGGCCCCATTTATGTAATTTTTTGTACATTTTCGCCAAATTTTCCCATTTTAGTAATAATAATTTTTTTTCTGTTTTCAATTTTAGGGTTTTTCTTTAGTATATACTAAATAAATCTAAATATCACAAAAAGAAAAAAAAAATCCCCATATCTCCATTTTTTCAAAAAAAAAGTTGTCGCAAGTAGTCGTATACCTTAAGCAAGGATTTGCTATCTTTTCAAAACAGTCTTTGCCCATTAATCTAGAAGTCCTACAGTTATTTTTTTCCTTATGTCGCACGTTATGGTGACATAACAAATGCAGACGATATGTGGAAAGATTCTCTTTTCGTCAGACGATGAGTCCGGGGTGAACACTCTTTTACCACGTCCCATATTCCAGAAGGTGTGCTGGCGCAATATTTTGCGGTTGAACCTCACTTGACCGGTCTTTCGTACACCCCCACATTTGTGCGTTTTCTTATGCATACGCTCACATGGAGGAAGAAAGAATTGTTTGAACATCTGTTGCGAAAAAAAGTATATGAAAGCATTGTCAAGATGAATTCATTGAGAATTTTAATGGATAGTTATTCATGTTTTATTATTCACCGGTGTAATGGATTAGTGCAGCGGCAAATATAAATTATAATCTAGGTTATTTTAATGAAATGCAGCGAAATCTAAGGGTTGAATAAAGCGATTATTCACTCCTTGAAAGGAAACGAATGTGTTTATATAATGGTTTTACAAAAATATAATGCTTCCTTGAGGATTTTGAAAAGAAGTTCGTAAGATATCATGCATTAATTGTTGACGAAATTTGTTTTCAAAATTATGACGCAAAGCGATTTGATCTTGGTTTAATTGAAAATTGATTTTCGACAATTTTAGGGGAAGAAATGGGGACATTTTTATAACAATTTTTTGTTGTTATTGCTAATAAATACATGTTGCAAAATCTATACATTAAAATTATGTTTGAGGCAGTCTCTGTCAGGGTAAAACAAGGAGCTTATATAAGTAATCCAAATATTTTCTTTCTTTAAAATAAAGCATAAGTTTGCACATGATAAAAGCAATCACGTGAAATCCATTCAATTCAAAACTAACATTAAACTTTTTCTCGTCGTTCTACTGTAAAATTTAGATAAAATTTTAAATTTCATAATTTGATAAAGGTGTTCAAATTAAAATTCATCAAAAAAGTTGTTCAAAATTTTTTTTAAAAAATCAATTTAAATAATTCCTGTACCTTTAATCAAGTGCATTTTGATTCTCTACGTGCATTATTATTGTTGACAAATATGTCCTTTTTAAAACAGTTTTGCAAAAAGCAAAAGTTGGCAACAGCAAAACCCGAGAACTGATGGGCAAAAACTGATTGCATTTATAATGGAATTATGACGTCAAAAAAAGTTGCAAACTGTTGGTTTGGGAAAACACTTGATTGTACTATCTATGGTTTAATTAAAATAAATTTTTTTTACCAAAATTGTTTCAAAATTAAAAAATTAAAAAAATAAAAAATAAATATTATGCGAGAGTCAAAAAGGAAGTATATTTTGAGTTAAAGATAAAATGTTCGAATAAATTAATTGCAGTTTTTATTTCTTTTCTTTAAATTTCTTGTGGCATCATTCTAAAAATTATTACTTATATTTTATTTCGTTAGTGTAAAATCCCTTTCCAGAAACTAATTTAAATTTATTCCATTCATTTTTAGATTCTTTTTTATTCTAATTAAATAATTATCATTCAAAATAAGTTAACGCTTTTTAATGTTTTATATACTCTTTTGTACTTTAAATTTTTCAGCAAATTTTTGAAAAATGTTTAAAAATGTAATTTACAGGGACATATATACATATTTCAGTGAACTATACAATGAAAAGTTAATAGATAATTTAATATTTTACAAGCAACTAAATAACAAATAAACAATAAAAAATAGACTTCTTTTAAATAAGATTTTGAAATAAGCAATATATAAAAAAAACATTCAAAATTTAAATACATAAAAATAATCGCTCGCGAAAAAGAGTAACAAAGCAAATAAAATCTGTAGCAACTAACAGTCATAAAAATATTTTTCATTTTCCATTCGTGTACTTATTAATTAAACTCGATATATTTACATCCACACAGCAGTTTAAACAATTTTGTAATACTGCATCACACAATTTTCTTAGTTTTAATCTTTCGCTTAAAATTTTATCCCTGCCTTAAAAAATCCACAAAATGTTCGAGACATCAAAATGATTAGGAGTCAAGAAAACTTTTATTTTATCGTCTTGAGGAATTTAGATTGAGCTTTAAAGCATTTAACTCACTGTGATCGAATTCTTCATGAACACAATCTCTGACATGAGAATAGTACTTTAAAATCTTGTCTTCCGTCGTAGCATCGCATTAAAATTCGAAACTATCAGTTTTCTGCACTGATTGTTATACATTATAACACATGGTCGCGAATGATTTCTATCGGAAAATGGCTCTTTTATTGTTCTTCTCGTTTTAAAGTATTTGATTGATACGACATTCGTCGCGGTTCACTGAGGTGTTGACATTCGTTGATAAATGAAAAAAACAATATTTATTCTAATTGTTTTCAAGAGCAATTTTTTTTTAGTTCATTGTTCAATAAATGATATTTTACTCTGTAAAAAACTGAAAATATTTATGTAGAATATAGATTTTAGCTAAAAATTATTGCTGTGCGTTGAAAGATTTGTATTTATTTATATTTCTCAATGGATTCATTTTAGAACTATATATATATTTAACTTTTTAAAACTTAATTGATGAGAAATTTTTTAAGTATGACCACACACACAAATCTTATTTCATCAGTTTATATATTTAATTTCAAACTTTGATCTGTTAACTTTATTATTATTTTTTTTCATTCAGATATACTTTATAAAATACACTTTGTACCATTATATCTTCTGATAATGAAGCATAGTTTTTAATTTTTATGAGGCTGGATTTGTTTTATTAAAAAATCTTATCTATGTTTATTTCGATTGTGTGCTTATTTTTTTGAATTCTGCCTAGCTAGAGCTCAGCAACCACTTATGGCGAGAAAAAAAAAGCCTTATAACTTTGATCCACGTTCAAATATCGAAAAAGAGATGTATCTATTCCTGTGTAATTTTCATGAAGAAAAAAATATGTAATACTAATATAAATATCATTAAAATATTTACATTTAATTTCAAAATGTTTTATTTATATGTGGTATAATAAATTTCAAATTATGTAAATGATTCCTTAAAGTTTCATAGGAATTCGAATTCTGAATTCTTCAGCTTTATTTTGATTTCTGGTTTTTTTTAGGATATTTTCAATCGATTTATTAATTTTCATCAAATATAAAAGTTGCAACACAATGACATTTTGAAAACATAAATCTTGAAGAGCACCAATGTTTCCATGTTATTATTCATTTCAAAAAACCGTACTCTTTGCTATTAATTAATTATAAGAATAAAAAAAAAGATTTCATGACAAAAACAATTATTATTATTATTTGGACTTCTAATTTGGCTGGTTTCTTATAACAGATGAAAACAATATTTTCACTATTTATTACAAACACACGACACACACTAATAGAAATAGTAAAACGATACTACTAATAATAAAATACAAGACTAGTTGAAATACAGAAGCTTTATGTAAATATGATAAAGAACAGACGATTTTTTAAGAATTTTATTTTAATGAACAACTCTTCCGGTAAAATGAAAATAAATATTTCAAAGAAAATAACTATAAAAAGCTAACTTTGACATTTCAGACAGAATATTATTAATTTCATGATTATGATAGTATGTATGTTATTTTTATATTTAATAAGAAATTCTTGAAATTGCTAAGAATTACCTCGAATAAAGATACTAAAATATAGAAATGCGAATAAAAATATAAATGAGTATATTTAAGATTTTCAAAATCCATTTCTATTGATAAATTTAAAAAATTTCAGCAATAAAATAAGTTAATGGAATAATAAAATAATAGAATAATCCATTTATTTTGAAAGTGATTTAAGTCCATTTTTTTAATTTAAAAAGTTAGCAGATTGCATTCATTTATGAAGTTTTTATCTAAAAAGGGTAGCCCCTTATAATTTTGAGAGAAAGTGTTTTATAATTTATACTCACAAAACTGTCTCATTTTTCATACAATAATTGTTAAAACTGAGAGCAAAAAATAAACATTCCCCTTCAACATTAAAACGTATATACAAAATATTTCAAAGCACTTACACGAGATACAAATTCTCAAAATTTTCTAACATGAAAGCAACTGAGAACTGTAGACTTACAACCATTTAAAATGATTTAAAAAGTGGAATAAGAAGAAATTTACTTACTTATTCCATGTAAAACGGAGCTGAGAGTATACGTACCAGGATAAAGAAACTGAATGTGAGGAATTTCATAATGACAAAAGAAAAAGAAATGAAAAGAAGCGAAAGCAGTAAAAATTAAAATAAATGAATAGATAATTTGAGGCCGAAAGAAGAATGGAATACTAAAAAAAGAGACATTTATAGGATTCGAAAAAAATTAGGAAATCATTTAGTAAAAATAAAACAGTAGAAATTCGCAATTTACTACCATTAAAAAAAGAATTCTGCCTGACCGTTATGTCAGTTGGAATTCACCCCCATGAAATACACAGTAAAAAATTCAACCACCCAATTTATTACGTTTTTGAGAAATAGTTGTTACGTCTTTACCAGATTTATCACATTTCCCATTGGGCGAAATTAGTAAAATCTTAACTTTGGTTGAAAAAAAAATCAATCCCTTAAAAAAATAGAATTCACCAAAAGAGCGAGTTTGACAAACTTATTAATCCGTAATAATTTAACTCGGAACTTTCATACTCTTTTAAAAAATAATCCTGGTACTCACCAGTAATTTCAGAGATATTTATTATCCAATGGAAATTACAAAAATAGAATTCTACAACAAAATAGTATCCAATATAAAAATAGTTAAATGCTTTTTAAAAAATCGTTTTTTATACTTAAAATTAATAGGGTTACCAGAATTAAAAAAAAAAAGCAAAAAAGTAAGGATCCTATACGTAAACAATGTAGCAAACATATTACTAAACGATAAAAAGCAATGTAACCATATTTTATTGTTATCCCCATCGTGGCGAAAATTAGAAACAATTTAGTGGGTAACGACCTAATATGAAATTAGTAGCTTATACGTAGGCAACTGAATTGCATTATAAGCTTCCAAATTTGTTATACTTCTATAAAAGATGCCCGTGCATATAATGAATCAAAACATTTTTTCTCTAAATAGTACCCATGATTTTAAAAATAATTTTACATACGAAGGAAAAATTAAAATTTTAAAAATTGTTCTAGAATTTTTTTCAAGGGAATTATCCAGTGATATTCCTCAAATAACTCATTAACTATGTTTTATGCATCATTGTATATACTTAAGTAATGTTTTTAAAAAAATGGTACCCAAGTGAAAATATGTATTATGAGATAATATGTATAATATTAAATTTATATCCAACTAAAAAGAAAAAGAAAAAACTTTTGAACTAAAAATGGTTATTGTTGAAATTCTGGTGAGTAACTCAAGTATCATTATATCATATATGGGTAAACAAAAAATCTCTCTATTAGAGAAATTAAAAAAATATACAACAAAAATGGAGTTTAAATTTTATTATTTTACTATTTCGAGTATACCCTGGATCTTTTAAGAGTTTAAAGATTTGAAATCACATCTGATTGTACGCGGATTTAAATATTTCGTTTCTGTTTAATTAGATAAAGCAATTTATTAGCATACATAGCCTTCAATAGCTCAAACACTTTTACTTAAAATATGTTGATGAAATCATAAAATATAACATTACTGAGATACATCAAAAACTGTGTATTCATTTGAAACTATCTAGAAATAACTAAAAAACAAGTTCAAACTCACTAATACTGTACGAATGCGTACCAGTTGCATCATTAATGCCGCATTCACACCAAGGCAGTAAGCGTCAAGCGTTGAGCGTCTAGCCAATCAGAGACTTCATTTCGCCCGAGATGAAGTCTTTGATTGGCTAGACGCTCAACGCTCGACGCTGGTTGCTTTGGTGTGAATGCGGCTTAAGGCCTTTCTGAGCAAAAACGGTGGAATCTGACGTTTTATATCCTAATAGCATAACTCTACCCGGTCTAAGGAAACCGTCTTCGTTTGGGAAGCTCACGTTTTTAATGTATCCATATACCTTTACTCTGTCTTTGGAGACCGTCCTCACTTAGGATGCTGACGCATAGCTTACCCTTCATTTAGGAAGCTGACGTTTTTATTTCAAAGACATTGCTGCCTTTAGATGTCGTTTGCGAATGACTAACTGAGTTATTTTGTGCTCATTTTATTCAATTCCTACTATTAGCTCGCACTGTCTATATATTTATTTATTTATATATTTGTACATTTATTTATTTATCTTGGTGGAATTTTCAATCGCTAATAAAATACATTTTAAAGCGCTGAAATTTTATATACAGGATCATTTTGGATGGCAATACAATAATTTAATTATAATTAATAAAAATGAATTGATTAAAACTAATTATTTAAAGAATTACAAATACAGCCACGTTGGCGACTTAGCGACCCTTTTGGCGACCTGTGTCAAAATTTGTGAAAAGGTTTTTTTTCTCACGTGTTAAAGCATTCAGTTGGACTGAAATTAAAAGGACGATACGATACGTTAATGATAATTAAAAAAAACTAATTACCACTAAAGCCGCATTCACCAAGGCGTCAAACGTCGAGTGTTAAGCGTCTAGCCAATCAGAGATCTTCTCGGGCGAGAGAAGATCTCTGATTGGCTAGACCTAACTACTCGACATTGTACCCTTGGTTGAATGTCTAATGTTGTGATTCTGTCCTATGTATTTACATATTTATATTAATTGTAACTATTTAATAAAAAGTAGCTAAAATAAAATTTTTCGTTGTTGATCTAAGTAGGAATTGACTTAAAAACTATTTTTTTTATATTACTTGTTAATAAAAAATGCTCATATTATCTTTCAGTAAATAAAGTGTAAGGATTGACTGCAGTAACCACGTTTGAAAAAAAAAGTTCTTAGTTTTAGTGTCTGCTAATTTTCCATTTTTTTTTAACTTTAAATTTTAAGACACTTCAATAATAATTCATCAAATAAGTATTAATTTCTTTATTTATAATAAATATATATCTCGCCAAAATATTATCTTTAAGAAATGTCTGGATTAAAATTTTAGAAGTACAATTTTCCCTTCAATTTTAAAAGCAGCTTAAATATTTCTAAAAAAACAGACATGTTATTAGTCCCAGTAAAATTTTTTTCATTTTTGATTTTTTCAAATAATTTGATAGAAAAACTTTATTTTTCAATTTTTTGAACTAAAATTTGAAACTTTAATTACGTAAATTTAATATCGGATATTTTTGTACATCAAAGATTGTTCATGCTCAGTACCAATATCAAGAACAATTGTCAGTTAAAAAACTGCGTGATAAAAAGAAAAAAAGAAACTATCTTATATACAAAATGCTTGAAATTATATACATATGGTGGCTCCAATAATTGATTGGATACTTTAGAAATTTGTAAGGAAAAACTTGTAACTGAATTTCCCAAACTTTACTTAAGGGGAAAAAATAAACATTTCTCCCTATAAACCACATTTAAATCTAAATAGTAAAGCCTATTTTTTATTTTTAAAGTTTATTAAAAATAAATAAAATATATATATATATATATAGTGGCTCTCACAAAAGTGTTTGTACGCTTGCAATTTTCTAAAAAAAATTAATATTTTGCCCTAATAAAAATTAATATACCAAAATTAAGTTTCAAAAAATACAACATTGACAGAAAATTAATTGGTTGGGAGGACAGCAAATTCATCATTTTTGGTTCAGACAGGAGTATAATAGTTTGGAGAAGGAAAAAACATGGAACTTAATCCTAGAAGAATTTAGTTGGAACAGTGAATTTGGTGGTGAAGGTGTTCTTACGGAGTGGGGGAGTGTATATCGGCTTCAAGATTGGGTATCTTTGCATTTTTTTATGGTATTGTGAATCATGAGCTTTATTTAAATATTTTAAAGAACAATTTGAAATAATCCACCCAAACTTTTTGGAGATAGGAGAATTCATTTTTTAGTAAGATAATAACTCTCAGCGTACGCCTCTGATGTCTCTATAACTGTCTCCAAATTCTGAAAACAATTCCTCAATCACTTTATTTAAGCCCAGTAGAACATATTAGGGAAGAATGTGAAGTTATAGACTAAGAAGAAATGACATATAAAAACAAAATATGAACTAAAAATAATAATCCCAGAAGAATGTATTAACATCGATGAAAAAATTACAAAAAAAAAAACCAGAGGAAATCTATACCAAGACGTTTAAAAGTTGTTGCTGGACTCTAAAAGATATCTTACTTACTAAAAACTATGGAAAAAAAATACAATAGTTAAAAAAATGTTCAGATTTTTTTTAAGTGTACGAAGAATTTCGTGGCGTGAATTTTTAGTAGTTTTTGATAATTAATTTTAAAAATAAAAGTTATAATAAAGTTTTAAAACTTAATAATGTCATTCCAATAAGAGCAAGTTGCAGATATTATTTAAAAAAATAAAATTCTGATATATTAATTTTTATTAGTCGAAAACATTAAATTTTTTTGAAAATTGCAATTGTACGAACACATGTGAGAGACACTGGGAAAAAAGGGAAAAGAGTGCCACATAAAGATAATCGAGTACCGAATTTTCGAATTTCGATTGTCCTACTTTTAAACAAATTTATTAAATATTGATATTTTTGGCAACATTTTTTTTATTTTTGTGTTCAGTTGATGTTTAAAGTATCGTTTGAGTAAATTTTGTTTATTTACGTAGCCAAAATATACTGCTTAATAAAGTAAAGAAACAATAAATGCAACATGATTTTTTATTTTCATTATAAAAGTGAGACAACACCTGACAATTAGTATATTTATTCAACTAGGCTGCTTACTGTTTGTTTTATAAAGCGCTTTTGAGAAAGGAAAATAGAATTTTATAACAGGAGTAAGAATGTCCCTCCGATAAAGCTAATTCGAAAAAAAGAAAAGATTTACAGTTAAAAGAAATGTGAAGAATCTATGCTTGAGCTCTGCAAAAAAAATGTCTATAAAATTCAATCAATAGTTTTCCTCTTTAATTTTGTCTGAAACAACTGGACACACACACACACAAGTACTCAGAATATAAAATATAAAATCAAATTAAGTGCAGAATATGAAATGTGATTGTAGACAATTTCAACAGAGCTAGACTTAGCCAATTTGTGCAAAAAAAAAACATATATATCTGGATTCTGTCAGAAAATATGCAAGGAAGGTGGCCCCTTTTGGGAAAAAAATTTTATTAATGACTAAATTACATAAATTTTAAGCAAAAACTCTTAAGTAAGAAATACTGTAACTTTTTATAAATATATAAAATGCATGGAACATGTGTTGATTAACTTTAAATATTTTTTAAGATATATTTTTCTAAGTGTAAGATAGGGTTAACCCAGCGCTTCTCAAACTGTGGGGTGCGCCCCCTAGAGGGGCGTGATAACCCTCGAAGGGGCGGACTTTTTGAAAAGTCGAAAAAAAAAAGATTATTTCAAAAATTATTGTTTTTTTAAAGTAAAGCAAACAAAATTCTGTCATAATGAAAAAAAAAACATTTACACTGATATAATACACTTATAAATGTATCAGTAGCGTACAAAGAACTTTTTAATTATCTTTTAAAAATACTAAGCTAAGAACAAGTTTAATAATTACCAGCGACCACACCGCGGTTGGTCATATATAAAAATTTTATGCAAAAAATTTCCCCTTATCTGGATCATTTTTACGGCATTTAATCCCCTTTAAATGCAGATTAAAGGTTACGCGATTCAATCCCCAATGCCACCGGGTTTTTCACGTATACGCATATGTGGTTAGGGGGGGGAAAATAAAAAAATCCTCTGTGAAAAAGTAAATCGTTCTCAACCAATGTTAAAGGGCCCTTTTTGCATTCCAAAAATTTTCGGAAAAATTTTTGGATATAGTGAACATATTTCGAAAAGATATACCAAATTTAGATGCAACAAAACTTTAAATAGGGTCAAGGGGTTAAATGATTGAAAATTTACCCAAAATACTTTATCAATTAAATAATCTTGATTGGGGGGGTGCTAAAAAATGGTATTAATTTTGGGTCCAAGTTTAAAAGTTTAGAAGCACCGGGTTAATTTCCCTTAAAAGCAAGGATTTTTAATGACTTAAAATTTTGAAAGACCCTGGTTTTTAAAAGGGGTTTTTCCAAAACTCTAAAATAAAACAAAAATCATTAGTAAGGCATCTCTCACTTATTTAATACTCAAAATTCCGCCGCTAATGGCATTACACCAACATTAACTCTAATTAGTTATGGTTTTAGGGTCGAGTATATGTAGCCATCTAGGTTTAGAAAGCAAGTAAGATTGATATACTTCTTCAAAAGCCTGATGGGATAAATTTAAAAGTAAAGGCATGGCGAAAGATACACCAAAATCCAACATCCCAGGACTGTTTCCATTACTTGAATTATCTCAGCGAAGATATCAAAATTATTTTTTTTAAAAAGAATTTTTTTTTATAATTCAGCTTATAATGATATTTAATGTTATCATATTTTTAATTTATTGCCCTGTGGTGAATTTCAAGATTCTAAATTTACAAAAAGAAATTGCATTTAGACTCAGGTTATGATACACAAACAAGTTATGATAAATTACCACATGCCATTAGCTATACAAACATATATAGTGCAAGCCAGCAATTAACCCTATCCCTTGTTAACCCCCCCCCTCCATCTGAATATCCATAGTAATAACTCTCCGAAACAACAATTTGTTCGAATAGAAACAAAAGGACTTCCGCATGGAATATTCCCCATCCCCCCAAAATAGGAAGCCCGGTAAAGATCTTTTTTTCCCTTTATTTTTATGATTTTCTGAATGTTTGTCTCAATGGATAACGATCAAAATAAACGACAGCGTGCCCAACGAACCGAGCTATATAAAGTACCAAAAGTAAGGTAGGACTGTAATCCATACAGATCCGCTTATTTCACAAATATTTCGGATCAGCATTGTGGGAGAGAGAGAAAAAAATAAAACAGGAAGGAATTCTGTATTTTTGTGCTGATATATCAGTAAACAATTCTGTAGTTCACCCACAAAGGAGATTTTACTTGAATTCATAGTGTGTACAACATCCGGTTTTTTCATTCGGCAAAAAGTTCGTGGAGAAATGTGGATTAAATGATTTTTTTTCCCTAAAAAAAAGGATTGATTTTGGTGCTTTTAGGATTTTTAAACAAAAAAAATCAGGAAGAATGAGAAAGTATTAAAGCGAAACTCTATACATTTTTTTAGTTTTGGGTAACTAAATTTCCAGTTTTATTTTGCGAGAATCGATTGCGTGGATTTCATACGGGATAATTTCTCCTACATAAGCCGATTATATGATACATAATAGATTTATAAATTTTTCTGTTAGTGTATTGTAAAGATTCCAGTTCAAATATTAGGCAAACTAATCCTTCAAATAGCAATAATAGAAAAGACCACCGACACGTTGAAAATTTTAAAACTTTTCGATAACTTTAATACACAAAAAGTATTTGAAACATTGCTATTAATGATACAATGCTATCTTTGTACAATTTTATATCTTACTAACGTTTCCCGCCCACTTTACTGGGTATTTCATGATGTTGTACGAATATATAATGTTTATGCGTTCGAATGTATTGAGCAACATTCTTAAAACTCTCACCTATTGATTTAAAAAAGACATGACTTGAATGTCTAAAATTGACGTAGAATTATCTTTTATGCTCCCATAACCCCCTTTTCTAAAGTGGATTTCCACAAAACTCATTTTTAGTGGAACTCTACTCAACAAAAAAAAATATGCCTGCCAAATTTAAAGTCTAAATTTAATAATTCAGAAACGGAATTCTTTTTTATCCATAAGCTCCAAAACCCCCTTTGAGAGTAGTACCTGTTCTTAGAGGATTTCAATTCTATAACAACAAAACACATGCATACCAATTTTGTTACTTTAGGTTTAGTACTTCGAAAACAGGAATTTATTTTATCTATACGTCCCAGTAGCTCTTTGTTCCCCTCACCCCATAGAAGTTGATTTCGTAAAATCCGTTCTTGTGGATCTCTGGTATTACGTTATCTGTCATCTGTTACGTTAAGCTTAACACGTTAAGCAAATCTCAAGTATGTGAGTCTAACAGTTCAAAAGCAGAAATTTTGTTGTGTGTGTGTGTGTGTCTATAACGGCTCACCTTAAGCTTCACCCCGCTTAAGCCCTTTGAGAGTAGTTTTTTATAAAATCCGTTCCATGAGGAACTCTATTCCATGAAAGGAACATGCCTACCCAATTTCAAGTTTGTAGGTCCAATAGTTCAAAAACGGGAATATTTATCTATAACACCCCTTAAGCCCCCACAACGCCCCTTGGGGGTCAGTTCTTGAAAAATCCGTTCTTTGCGGATCTCCATGGAAGGAACACGCCTACCAAATTTCAAGTTTGTAGGTCTAATAGTTCAAAAACGGGAATATTTATCTATAACGCCCCTTAAGCCCCCACAACGCCATTCTTAATTTGATATGGAAATATTAAAAATGTTTAATCCATTACCTTTCTAAACATTGGAAACAGGAAATGATTGTTTGATTATTTATTAACGTGTGTTTCATTCTAAAGCAGCAAGAGGACGCCTGGTGATAGATCTTGCAATTTTGAACCACGGTCAAGTGATAAGGACGACACCTAAACTCAGAGCCGGCTTAAGCTCATTTCGGGTCTTGGGCGCAGAAGATCTACAGATCCCCTTGGCACTGGTGGATCAAAATTTATAACTTGAAAATTTAGTTAAATTTAACATGCATCGGTCCGTCTACACGACGGGTGTTTAATGGCATAAGGACTCAAGTCCATAACTCGACAGAAATAATATTGGTTAGGAGTTAGTAACTATGACATCTCGACTTTTTTCGATTTATTTTTTCTTATTTAAGATTTTGTGATCAGAGAAAATAAAAGCAATTGACTTCGTTTAAAATTCACAAGTATGGATAAATAGCACACAATTAATATATTTTTCTTAAATTTTATATTAAACTTCCGAAGCAGAAAAAAAAAAGTTCATTAGAGGATAAATACATGCATAATTATTTTTTCCATATCCTTACTTTTTGAAATCAATGCTTTATCATTTGTACCCTTACAGAAATAAATGTAAGTATCTCTCTTTTTTGTATGCTGCATTAAAATTTTTACTTAACAAAATGTCACACGTTGCATGATAGCAAAACATCATTTCTACTAGTAAGCAAAATTATGTTGTTGCTTATGCCACTCATCGACAGTAACATCAGATCAAAGTCCACGAAATTTATCGCCGCTAAGGGCTAGATTTTTACGCCTGTCGTTAGCTTTATGGGTGCTCCTGCAAGGTGCTCTAAGCACCTTGCAGGAGCCGGTCCAATTTTGAGGGAGAACACCTTGGGGGTGGCCAGGGGCCTCCTACATCTTTTTTCTTCTTCCATCAACCTCACGAGAGGACTTATGGCTCGACAGCTATTTAGAGTACTCCATGTCGCGAAAGCACTATACATTTACAAATATCCATGCCTTCTCCGCGGTTCGAACCCATGACCTATAGCACCTCAGTAAGCGTCACTAACCACCATACTGGATCGCGGCGGCAAGCAAAATTATAGATGTAATAGTCAGGTAGCTTGTCAAAAAAGATTGCTTGAAATATTGTTTAAACCCCATAAAGCTTTAGAACAGTTTTCAATTCCTACTATTAGCTCACAATCTCTCTCTCTATATATATTTATATATTTATTTATTCATTTATCTTGGTGGAATTTTCAATCGTTAATAAAATACATTTTAAAGCGATCAATTGAGCTGAAATTTTATATGCAGGATTATTTTGGATGACAATACAATAATGAAATAATAATTAATAAAAATTAATCGATTAAAACTAATTATTTAAATAATTACAAATACAACCACGTTGGCATCATTTTTGGTGACTTAGCGACCCTTTTGGCGACTTGTGTCAAAACTTGAAAAGGTTTTTTTCTCACATGTTAGTGTTCAGTTGAACTGAAATTTATATTGGATGGCAATACAATATAATAATAATTAACAAAAATTAATTGATTAAAACTAATTATTTAAAGAATTACAAAAACAGCCACGTTGGCATCATTTTTGGAGACTTACCGACCCTTTTGACGACTTGTGTCAAAACTTGAAAAGGTATTTTTCTCACGTTTCAAAGCATTCAGTTGAACAGAAATTTATATACACGATTGTTTTGGATGACAATACGATACTTTAATGATAATTAATAAAAATTAATGACAACTTAATGCTGTGATTCTATACTATGTATATACATACTTATATTAATTGTAACTATTTAATAAAAAGTAGCTAAAATAAAATTTTTCTTTGTTGATCTAAGTAGGAATTGACTTAAAAATTTTTTTTTTTTATATTACTTGTTTTTAAATTAAATTTGCAAAAATGTCTTTTTATCAAGAAAATGAAGCAAAAAAATATTAATTTTCTAGAATATTAAAAAAAGGATTTACCATTATTCGTAACAGAATTTTGAAAAAAAAAATCCTGTTTACAAATTTGCTATAGAAAAATTTTCATTCATCATTTTATTGTATTCGTAACAGTTTTTTAAAATGTTAAATCGCGTACTAATGATATTATTGAATCTGGAATTCTTTGCTACAGATATAAGTAGTAACAGGAAGCAATAAAAATGTATTTGTATAAAATCAGTCGACCATTCACTGTATTTCAATAAATGCAAACTTATTTCCGGTAGATTCTTAACTTACTTTTACCTGTCTCATTATTCCATAACGTGTTATTCCGCAAAAACATTCAATTATAATTTTTTTAATGTGACAAAGTAGAGTATTTCATGAAAAATAATAATTACAAAACAAAAACAAAAATAAATAAATAACGTCACATCGAATTCTACGCTATTGTATCAGAAACAACAAGAGATTATCGGAACAAAAGTATTTATTAAATCTTTCGAATTTTGTTAGTTTTAATATAAAACAATACACAAGGCAATGTTATATTAGATATCAGCAATTATTCTTTTTAATAAAAAAACGTAAATTGCAATGACCTAAAGAAGAATTTCATTTTTTAAAATCTGATGTGGCAACATAGCCAAAGGCAATTTCATATTCCATAATGTCTATTTCTTTTTTCCCCCGTCTCATTATTCTTTATTCGTTACCATTATTTTCCTCTCGAGCGTGACCTTTGAATTATATACAAGAATTATACGTGTAATTTTCAAAACACCCACACGATTATTTATCTCACGAATCTTATTCTGAAGTTGAGTCGCAGTTAATACTTCAGAAACCACAGAGCGATTCATTATACAAAACAAGTTACGGTTAAATCGAAAGCAGAGATAAAAGTAGAATGGGTAGTTAGAACGAACTCTTATTTAAGTTTACATACTTGAAACAAAATTAAGAAATAAAAATATATACTTTGAAATGATAAGAAACATTTAGAACAATTAAACTTATTCTGAGGTATTATTACTCAATAAATTGCAACATTTGTTTTCACTTTAGACAGTTATTTGTATTTTTTGTACATTTCTTTAATTAATTTTAATCGTTTGTTCTTATTGTTCTTATTAGTTCTTTTAATGTCATATATTTTTATAGATTTTTTTCAGCGTATTTGAAAACAGTTTAGGCTTGGGATCTTATAACTCTTTAATACAAGAATTTAGCATTTTATTCCAAACATCACTGAAGAAATATCCAGTGAGTAAAAAAATTACTTCCTTTGTTTTAATAAGTGTATAAAATTGTATCGAAATATTAATATATAAATACATATCTATAAATTTATAAATCTATTTTTTTTAAAAAATTGCAAAGATTTCTTGCATATAGCAACAATATATCTTTAAAAGTAGAATAAATAATTAATTATAGTTACTTAAATATAAATATTGTTGAAAAAAATTTATTTTGCTTTTTATTTGTGATAAATTAAAACGAAACTATGTGTGTGTGTGTATCAAATTTAGCGCCATTTTTTAATTTGGAATTTTGGCAGAACTAAACAATATTCATTAGAGGTAAACTAAATTATTTTATTACTGATTTAAATGTGATTAAAATAAAAATTCTATAATTTTTGTAATAAAAAATTATTTTCATGCAATATAATACAAAAAACTATACTTTTGCTGCTTTCAAACCCAACATGGAATTGCACTAGTTTTTTTTTTAAACTGCTATTAATGTAATTAACACTATTTTGTATATAGCATATTATACATGCTTTTACAAGAACAATCTGAAGATAGCCCGTTTTAGAATCTGCATAACTTCGTATTTCAAAATACTTCTTGTACTTTGGTTATATATATTATTAACTGCACGAAATAGATTACCTGAACCAATAAACAAAAGTTCAATAACCGAGATTTTTCTAATACTAAGCTGATTAAACACTTTCACCTCCACCAACGTCGTATATGAACTGAGAAACTAAATACGCACGACGCATTGACTTTTTTTCCCACTCGATTGATTTCTAATGATGACACTTCCTTTGTAATAAAGGCATTGTTGCTGATTGTAAGAGAAATAACACGCAATTTTTCAGTGTAGTAGCTTCTGATATTATTTAATCATTAAGAAAGAAATTACATACAATATAACAGAAAAGTTAATCCGCAGAAATGTGTATGTGTGTGGGGAGGTACTTCCCTCATATACCGTAGATCCATTACGTCAAATCAAAAGACACTGCCAAATTATGCCCAAAATATCCAATGCTGGAAATCGTTTCCGTGGATGTTTGGACATAATACAAACAATTATAGGGTTTGGCGACCTTATTTCAATAGGTGACGTCTTTTGATTTCGCGTAATTAGTCGATGGTATAAGACGTAAGTACCAAAAAGAAGTGCTAGTGTAAGCAATTTAAGGAACGAGGGGAGAAGTATATTTTCGTAAATGTATTGCTTAGGAAAATGTGAACATTTAAAAATCCTGAAGCAGAAATGATGACTACTTTTGTTTGGCATTTTTGATTCGAAAGTTCACGATAATTGAATCAGAACCTCAAAAGTAATCCCTAAAGCAGTTTAAAAAGGCGGAATAAGAGTTATAAAAATCAATATTGGTGTTTAAAATTTAGTGTATTATAAAGTATTTAGCGAAATGAGCATGGATTACAAAAATTTTCAATGTAAAATTTTATAAGAAAATTGTATTTTTAAAATAGAAAATGTGCTTGTGAAATCAATATTTTGGGAAAAGTAAGATATGTATGTATTATCTATTAAATCTATTTCATATAAATAGATTTCGAAACATATTACCTCCGAAATATATATTACATTTCAAATTACCTCACCTGAAATTGAAATTAAAATAATTGGTAGTTTAAGACAGTTTATTTTTGTTTTAATTTATACCAAAAAAGTAGAAAAAAGATAAAACAGGACAGAGTTTAAATAAGGATAATAATTCTAATAATCAAGTTTTTTGCTTAAAGAGGGTAGGATATAACAAAAGTGTTCCTATTAACTATGTTATTTTAAAAAATGCATTTTATTCAATAATTGAAATTCTGAGTTCTAGAAACAGATTTAATTTTACTTTATATGAAACATGTATTTAATTGTAAAATCTTCCACCAAAATTTAATGACTTCATTTACGAACGAATGTTTTAATAATTGCATTTTCCCTTTTAATCATGCCAACAACGTAATAAATCAAATACAGTTAAATGAATATTGAAACTTTTAGCTTCTCCAGTTATATAATTAAAAATCTTTATCATACAAAGTTTTTTTTTTTAAAAACCAATATGAAAGAAATTTTTCATAGCAATATATTAAAGTTTGTTCGTTATTTCCCGAGAAATTAGCTTTTTTTTAAAGGGATTTCTATCAACAAAGTATCAAATACTTTTATAAATTCAAAATATTATAAATTTTGAAGTGTTTTGTTTAAAAATTACAATTAATGTTCCATGTGTTATTGCCAATTTTGTTGAATTAATTCTTATGTAATTCCATATCTGTTTCAATATGTATATTTAATTAGATTTCCTAACTTCTAAGTTATATTTTAAAATAGCATTCTAAGTGATCAAATGTTTATTAAGATCGTTATAATTTCTATGTCTTGTACATGAACTCCAATTCCAACAATGAGGGCTTCTGCGCAATAAAATCTAATGTAAGCCACCCAGTTCCTATGTGACATAAAGGTTTGATTGTTCTTTACCATCACACTTTTAAGTAACATAAGAGCTTTTGATAATAGATCTCGCAATTTTGATAGCAGGTCAAGTGACGAGGATGACACCTGACCTGACTTCTACTCTGCAAACTTCCACACCTAGCAAACGTGAGAACTTAAAGCCTCGATAAATCTAACATGCATCAGCTTTATACGTGGTGGGTCTTCAGTGGTAGTAGGATTCACTAAGTAATGATTTGACAAAGGAGGCCACGAGTTCGTGACCATAACCCCTCAGCTAACACGATCACTGAATGATATTAAAAGAAAATACATTATTTTGTGAACCGATGAAAAAAAATAAGATTTTTTCATTCATCAATGGGCAAATAGCAACACAAATTTATTTCACAGTATGAATCTATTATACCAAGGTTTGTAAAACAGCAGCCCACAAAGAGTTTTCTTTTTTGGACCTCCAAGACAGTCAGGAAATGCGTCCTGAAACAAGATTGACTGCGTTGAATTGCAGACTGCGATGAGATAATTTCTGCAAGTAGTCCTACTCTTGATTCCAAAAAAATACCAGAAAAGTGTGATAGGGTATATTTGTGTCTCATTAAACTGATTTTAAAATTAAATGCGCTTACAGCTATAGATGATATGAAATTTACAAAACAAATAAATTAAATGAAACTGACACTATGTTATTTAGGTATCCGACTACGTTCGGAACCATGATTTTTCAAAAGCGTATAAATGGATAATATTTATGATATTTATGATTTTATATAAAATTGTTTTAAGAATTTTTTCGAAAAAAATTATTTAAGTACACTATTTTGAAAAAAAAATAACAAGAATGACCCTTTTTTAAAAAATATTCTCCTTTGGTGAAAAAGCTTCTATTAAAATTTTTTTTCCTGAAATAGCTCAGACCTCTGTACAGAGGCTCAAAAAAAGGAAATATGTAATTTAAAAAGTGGATTTATCTACATTTTATATTACAACAGATGAGAGAAATTTTAAAAAAAAGCCGATAATTATTTCAATTGGTGGTAACTCGAAAATAATATGCATTTTTAAAAAAAATAGTCAACTCTCTAAAAGGTTTTTTTATTTTATATAACAAAATAAATTATTTTAGAAGCTTTTTTTAAAAAAAGGGAGAACTTTTTTTGAATAAAAGGTTTTCTAAGAAATTTTGAAAATTTGTATTTAAAAAATTTTTTTTTTGTAAAAATTTTTCCTTAAAAAAATTTTTTATACTTATTTTTAACCTAAGTGACACTAAATATCTTGAAAATTATGCATTTATGCGCTTTTTTAAAATCACGGTTCCGAACGTAGTTGGATACCTTAAACATATGTTTATTGATTTTTATGGGAAAAGATTTCTAAGAGGCAGAGATAATTGATGAGAATGCAATCCTTTTTAAAAGGTGCGGCCCTCCGGTAACCTCCGTTTTCACACTGTGGCCCTCGAGCCAAAACAATTTCACACCCCTGTTATGAGGTACCCCGATCTAAAGGAAAACCACCAACCAGATGATTGGATGGCATCGAGAAAGACCTAATTACTTTGAAAATTGAAGAGGAATCGCAAGAAATAGAGGCCGTTGAGGCAGCTAAAGCCTGTAAGGGGCTGTCGTGCAGTTGAAAAAGAAAATTTGTACGGTATTTTTATATCAAACTTTCAAACTGCAATTTTTTGAGACTCCATATTTTTAAATTAATATAATTTTCAAGAGAAATTATTAGATTTTTATTTAATCAAATGTAATAACCGTCTCCCCCAAAAATTGCCCTTATTCCTGTACAGTGGCGCATACGGGCATTTTTCAAGGGGGGGAGTCCAGGGTTGAAAGTCCATTATTCTCGTATCATATCCCAGTTTGCCGCCGAACATATTCTTTTGATATTCTCGATTTGGGGATCAAAAAACAGTAAAAAAAAATTATTGAAAAGATGATTAGCATTATTTAACAAGTAATATAAAAAAAATTTTAAGTAAATTCCTACTTAGATCAACAAAGAAAAATTTTATTTTAGCTACTTCTTATTAAATAGTTACAATTAATATAAATATGTATATACATAGGACAGAATCACCACATTAAGTGATAATCAATTTTTATTAATTATCATTAACGTATCGTATTATCCTCCAAAACAATTGTGTCTATAAAATTTCAGTTCAACTGAATGCTTTAAAACGGGAGAAAGAAACCTTTTCAAGTGTTGACACAAGTCGCCAAAAGGGTCTCTAAGTCACCAAAAATGATGCCAACGTCTTATTTGTAATTCTTTAAATAATTAGTTTTAACCCAATTGATTTTTTTGGTATAATTCAATAATTGTATTGTCATCCAAAATAATCATGTATATAAAATTTCAGCTCAATTGAGAGCTTTAAAATGTATTTTATTAATGATTGAAAATTCCACCAAGATAAATAAACAAATAAATATAGAGAGTGTGAGATAATTGTAGGAATTGAATGAAATGAATTATTAATAACCAATATTTAATAATTAAATTTTACGTACTATATACGTAAGATTATAATCAATCTGAAAAAAAAATCAAGAAATGGGGGAAAGGATCCTGCCCCTCCTCCCCATTATTGTGATGCGCCACTTCTCCTGTACTTCAAAACCCCACATTATGTGAGCGTTCAAACAGTAAATGCTGCTGAATCTATGGCTGCACAGTTAGCTTGAAAAAAAATTCCTAATGTAAATTTAAAACCTAAAATCCCGAATGATATGTCTCTACAAAAACTGATTTCAACTCACAGCGCAGCCATGAGGTTTCAAAATATGTCATGTCCATCTTCATTTTAAAATAATGCGATCACATCTATCCAGTTCATAGGGTCTATCTGGTTCATCTGCACAATGACATTCGTAGCTCATTGAATCGGAGAGGTCACTGAGAATTAAGAATTGGGATCCAGCACTGTTTTGGTCCTCATTATCATTTTGTCGTGAAAATAGAGACGGCCGTTTTTATTTATGTCACACGGGTTTGATTACCATGGCAACGGGTCAGACGCATGCGGCCAAGGTCGTCGAGAGTGTCGTCTGGAATGACAGGCACAATGAACCCTGGTCACGTGAGGTGTTGTGCGAAACTTGCAAAATTTCACATGCACCATAATTTATGAATGTGTCGGAAAATTCGCGAGAGAAAATGTAGACTACTAGGTAACAATGACTTCTGGTATGTTATTTATGGTTGAAGTATATATTAATAACGCGTAGGATTAGAGATTTTCACGGAGAAAAAAAGTTTAAATTCGGACTTGCAAAATTTTTATACATTGAAAGTGTGATACAGCGGTCGCATGTTTTAACGCTTTATAGGTCAGCAAAAAATATTTCCCCCTTGTTTTAAATAGAGCCGAATTTCAGCAATCTCAGGATTTATTAAATGTCCTAGTAAAAATGTATTTCGAGACAATGAGATTTGCGATTCTTCCTCACCTAGTATATATTTAAGTGGGGAAAAAATTTCTGTTTAAACCCTAAATTATATTTGTGGATTTTTTTGCTGAAAATTCCATGACTGTAAATGTGTTTGTTGGTGTAGAATTGGAATTTTTTTTAAAACCTGTTGTTATGCACCTGAAATAAATAAATAAATGTTGAAAAATGAATAATAAAATTGAATTTTTATTTTATTGATTGGATTGAATGTTTATGATCCCTTCTCATAATTAACTTCTGAAAATTTATATTTCGTAGAATCCCTTCCCCCTCTATCTATAATAAGAAGTTTTAAATTAAAAAACTAATAATAGTTTTGAAAGACATTAATATATATATATATATATATATATATATATATATATATATATATATATATGGAGCACGTAATTTTGAGTCACATTTAGAAGGCGAGAAGGAAACTTAAACTAGTAAATCACTCACCAAATTTTGATTGAAAATTAGCGTCACACACGTTTAAAAATAATACAAGGGTTATTGGGAGATGGGGGATCTTAAAATTGTGAACCACGCTCAATTAACAACAGAAAAAAAAGCTTGAGATGACACGCAACTACCATTACTTACATGCAACGTGAACAGGAGAATTTTGAACCTAACACAGATTTACTATGCAGCATACTACACAACACGTCTTTAATATAATCAAGACTGGAATACATGACTCATATAAAGCAACGGTAGTCATGAACTCGTAATTGTAACTATTCAAATACAGAAGCCATCAAATTCTCCATTATTTCTTGTGCTTAAGGTACTTGTGCTACGTTCGGAACCATGATTTTTAAAAAGGCGCATAAATAAATAATTTCCATGATATTTAGTGTCACTTGGATTAGAATACATGTATAAAATTATTTTAAGGACATTTTGACAAAAACAATTATTTAAATACAATATTTCGGCAAAAAATTAACTTAGAATAACCTTTTTTCAAAATGTTTTCCTTTTGTGAAAAATGCTTCTATTATAATAATATTTTGCCTGTATATAGCTCAGACCTCTGTACAGAGGCTCAACTATGAGTTTTGAAAAATTCACATTATTTTCAGAGTTACAACCATTTGAAACAATGATCGGTGTTTTTTTCTTAAAATTTCTCCCCTCTGTTGTCGTAAAACATGGATAAACCCACTTCTAAGTTATATATTTCAAACATTCTAGTTGAGCCTCTGTACAGAGGTCTCAACTATATACAGGCGAATTATTATTATAATACGAGAAGAAGCCTTTTTTACAAAAGGAGAACATTTGGAAAATGGGTCATTCTATGTTCATTTTTTGTCAAAATAATGTACTTAAATCATTTTTTATTGTAATACTATTCTTAAAACAGCTTTATGTACATTTTCTAACCTACGTGACACTAAATATCATACATATTATCCATTTATACGCTTTTGCAAAATCACGGTTCTGAACGTAGTCAGATACCTTAAGTCTCCGAACTTTTAAATCCTTTTGAAGAATTTAATACATCATTCGTTTTAATTTGTTTAATTTGTAAGGAATGATGGGAGAAGCAAAAAGCTATATTTCTAATCAAGACGAGTGCGCAATATAAGAACTAGTACTGTGCTTCCCTCACTTCCACACAAGTTAGCTGAATGAGAACATTAAGACTCAGTTCACGTTAATGTGCAACAAACATCATTACTTAGCACACATATGTGACGGAAGAGGACTCGAAGATACAGATGTATCTGAATTAACAACAGAATTTACCGTAATTTTAGCGCTCCTTTTTTTAAACATTACAGCATGATATAAGAAATAACTAACAAATTTCTAGTAAATTTTCTTTAATTTTCATGGTTATTGTGAACTCTACAAGACATTTCGCGATACCTGATTCATTTTATTTATCCATCTAACGGCAAACACAGTTTTAAACTGTAACACACTTTAGCTCTTTAAAAAAGTGCCATTTCAATTTTGGGTAATACTGCAATTGTATCAGCCGGGAAAATCTGACAACTACTAAAACCAGGAAATCATAAAGTGAAATTCTAGAACTTCCGAAAGGGTATGTAAAAATCCTTTCCTCACTGACGCTTCATGTCATTCTCAGGTAACCATCTCTACTGCTTGTTTTATTCATAGTTTCTTCACAAAAAAGGGTTTTTCCTTTTCAAAAAATAAAATCCCCGAATTTAAATTAGGGAAATAAGTGGGAGAGCTTACAGTGACACTTTGATGGACTAAAAAATTTGCCGATTCTGTTTTCCCGATTCCGTATTCTTAGTAAAACGAATTATTACATGCACTTTATACAAAGTCTGTTCAAAAAGTATTCGAACTTGAATTTTTCCGCACACTGTAGAGATTCTAAAGCGCACCTGAGAAGGTGACAGCTTAATGCACACACATGTTTGAATATTTTCCATTCGTTTCAGTGCATCAGTCGTTTCCTGGGGGGCAGTCAGTGGTGCTGGGTTCCCTGGGTTTTTATTTCTCGATGGACGAATAGCGAGCGAGGTACTGATCAAATTTATCGTCAAAATCTTGGGATTTTTTGGAAACAATATTCGTAAAATTCAGCAAAAGACATGCGGGGCCATAAATTAAAATTTAACCGATTCAAAGTTGCGGCAGGATGATAGAAATTTTTGGGACTAAGGTTTGGGAGGCCACAAACCCTCGAAATGCAGCTGTTGTTGAAAGGTGGAAAATCTGATAAAAGGCTCGCTTTTAAACCCTACGATGACTGCGAATAAATTGAAATCAGTACAGGTTCTGCAATCAATTTTTGTTATCCGCGCGAGCGGGTGCGAAATTTGTTCCCCTTTTTGGGGGGGCAAAAGAACCGTCCGGTTTCACAGGGGGTACTGGAAACTTTAAACGCTGAATTTAGCTTCTTTCAGCTTCTGGTTTCCAAATGAAAAAGCCCTTGGGGAAAAACTAGTTTTCAATAGAAATGGATAAGGCAGAACCCACGGGGGGTTTAACAACAATCCAAGATCCTTTCCTGCGGGAGTAAAAATGCTTTTTAAGTGTGTGAATGCCGGACCTACGTTGTTTTATTAGGGTTTAACCTGTAAAGAAACAAGATTTTTTTCTGGTCGAAAGTCGGATACTTTTTGAACAGATCTTGTGAATGTAGATATTCCCAAAAGTTTTATTCGGGTCATTTAAACCAAAAAAAAATATTTATACAGAGATAATTTAGTATTAGTTTAAAGGAAATATTTTATTGCAACTGCACTGTTGAGTCTAATTATTCTTTAAAATATAAATTTCCACATTTTAATGTAATTTTTTTGCAGTCTAAATATAGAAATCAATCATCTTATCGGGTTACACTATTTACAGGTTTCAAAAAATAAAATGACATAGCAAAAGCAAATGTTCATTTTAATTCCATTCCTTATATTAACAATATTTAAAAAGTTTTGTGTGTTTTACTCTTTTAAAATTCTACAATTTATTTTTTATTTTGTGATTGCCATCGAAATGAAATTTAGGTTTTGTTATCCAGTGGAAAGTGCAACAGATGCACAGAGCATTAAAATACGTTTATAGAACAATTAATTCAATTTATTTTCAGAAATCGAGAACAGTTTAAACACGAATGAATTTCACACGTTTTTCGTACAGCATCATATGTGAAACTATTTTCAAGTTCACCAAAGCAGAACGAGAACTTTTTGTCGTCAGTAAAGAGCTTTTTAAGCCATCGTCATACAGAAAAAAAAGCGCCCATTTTCAGGCTAATGTTCCAGTGTATGTGACCTCAATTTAGCGTCAGTTCCCAGGACATGGATTTCGCAGGAAATGGATCTTGGAAAAAACTTTATTTTACTTCTAATTTCTCTCTCTGCTATAAATCAAGATTTAATGCGAATCAAATAAGCATTGCAAATAAACATAAATTCTTCGACAAAGGATATATTTCTCAGAAGAGACATTTTCTTGCATTTTTTTTTAATATTTTCTTTTACCATAAAACTTAAAAGAGAAATTTAAGGCAAAAAATCACAGCTTTATAGTTTAAAGTTCGCAATTAAATTTTAAACGGCTTTTATATGTTTTATAAATATGAGGATTACATATAAAACATCAAATTCAGGCATAAATCTTGATTTCAGAGAAACGATAGATATGAAATTCAGTTAATGTAAATATATCTAAAAACTTTTATGCTAGATCAACTTAACATTGATTTATATGTTAAATTATTCGTTTTTATGTTATATTAATTATTAATTCTTTATGTTAAATTAATTCTTCATTCTTTATGTTAAATTAATTCTTCATTCTTTATGTTAAATTAATGCTTCATTCTTTATGTTAAATTGATTCTTAATTCTTCATGTTAAATTAATTATTTATTTTTTATGTTAAATTAATTATTAATTCTTTACGTAAAGCATTTATCAATTAACCACTTAGTTATTAAATTAGCTGCAATTACTAATTAATTTAATAACACTCTGTTAGTTATTTTGTAGCGTGTTTTCAATGCGTTTCCAATTTCTGGGGAAATAAATATTTCAGGGTTTGTTTGGGGTTTATTTAAGAATCTCACCTCGTGAAGAAACCATGATGTATATACAGATTAGGATTGATATTTAAAGAGATCTGAAGTGTAAATATAAAGGATACTTGCAAGAAGAGAATGTAGAGATTGTAATTGTGTAAGAGGAAAGGGTGTTAGGATTGTAATTGAAAGGACAGCTTTTAGAGGTTGTAAGAATAAAGAATGATCTCGTGAATAATTAATATTGGAATCGGCGAGTTTGATTAAAACTTGCGAATCTTCGTGTGACTGGTGCTTGTACTTAATTGGAACCTTAGTGGTTGTAATTTAAATCATCCTATAAATATTAAGGTATCCGACTACGTTCGGAACCGTGATATTGCAAAAGCGTATAAATGGATAAAACTTATGATATTTAGTGTCGCTTAGACTAGAAAATGTATATAAAATTGTTTTAAGAATAGTATTACAATAAAAAATTATTTAAGTACACTATTTTGACAAAAAATGAACATAGAGTAACCCATTTTCCAAACATTCTTCTTTTGTGAAAAATGCTTCTATTATAATAATATTTTGCCAGAATATAGCTCAGACCTCTGTACAGAGGCTCAACTAGAATTCTTGAAATATGTAACTTACAAGTGGGTTTATCCATGTTTTACGACAACAGAGGGAGGAAATTTTAAGAAAAAAACGCCGATATATATTTCAAATGGTTGTAACTCTGAAAATAATGTAAATTTTTCAAAAATCATAGTTGAGCCTCTGTACAGAGGTCTGAGTTTTAACGGGCGAAATATTATTATAACAGAAGCATTTTTCACAAAAGGAGAACATTTTTGAAAAAAGGTTATTCTAAGTTAATTTTTAGCCAAAATATTGTATTTAAACAAATTTTTTTTCTCAAAATGTCCTTAAAACAATTTTATACATGTATTCTAATCTAAGTGACACTAAATATCATGAAAATTATCCATTTATGCGCCTTTTTAAAATCACGGTTCCGAACGTAGTCGGATACCTTAAATGAATCTACGATTATTGGTTAAGAAATATGATTTATTTCTCTCCTAATGATTATTTATACTAAGGGTTATCAATATATTACATTAAATAAAAGATTTTGAGTTTTACAATGTCAGTTGATCATTTATCCCAAAGCATTAATACGAACTCTGGTTTGTTTCAATTTATTCCATTTCAATGGCTTCTAAAACCACTATTTGATAGTAAACATGGTAATAAAAATTTCTCTTCCTTTCTCTCATATCTATAGCTTGATATTAATTATTTTAAGCACGTAACACCTTTTTTTAATCTCTTACGGGTTTTATAATGATTTGTATTATAATTTATTTCTGCAATTTATGTTTATGACACAACTAAACATATTACGTTATTATTTCGAAAATATACTTACACAAAGATTATTTTTGTAAAATTTATGAATTGAAGCATTGCTCCCATTTACACTTTTGGAGAATCAATCTTTGCATAAACACATATCCGCGAGAATATTCCCAAACTTTTTGACATATTATATAACTGATAGTAAATCTTTTTATTCTCATTACTTAATATATTTCTTTCTTCTCAAACTCAGGTTATTCTGGTCTGCGCGAAAACGTAAGAAATGCTGTAAATTTTGTTTTCATCAAAACTATAAATTCATATCCGTGACATTTAATTATTTTATAATTTTATTCATTTTTGATTGGATCAATTCATTTCCTTAATAAATAGAACGGTTTTTTATATCATATCTCCTCTACGGTAATGCTAAAAGGCTTTCTTAACATGACTGTCTAAAAGTAAAAAAACGATATTTGTGTAGACCCTTTTTGCAATTTTAAGAATATAGTACAAGATAACTGATATTTATATTAACATAGAGGGCTCATTTTTCGATCTTAAAATGTGTTTTAAGTTTGCATCTTGTTATTTAACAAAACATAAAATTAAGCATGATAAAAAAAAATAAGTGCATCTTTAAATTCAAATATAGAATATATACTTTTTTTAAAAAAGAACAACCATTTTTTTATATATATAAAGACCTAAAATGTAAGTTTAGTGGCAAATGAAATCATTTTGCTATAAAACGCTAAAATATCACGAATATTGAAAATTTATAATATTTGTGGTAATTTATAATTTATCTATAACCTTGTTTGCCAATATATTTAAAAAATCCTAAGGAAAAGGATTCGTTGATTTAGAAATAAAAATGTTTGGCAACAATAATTATATAAACAGTATTGTCAGACAACGATAAAATAATGTGTAGTGTCAAATTTGTGGGAAAAAATTCCCTGGTTATGGTTTAAAGAAAATTCAACTTCGTTCATGTTTTTTTTCTTAGATAGGAAAGATCCCCAAATCAATTAATGAAGGGAATTTAGACATTACCTATATATTCTATTATACTATCTTAATATTTGTGAAAATTTTTCTTATAACTATGAACAAAGTATCAATGGAATTAAATTTAAAAAAGAAATGTTACTAAAAAGTAAAATAAAAAACATTCTTCAAGATAGGCAAAGTGATATTTTGTCTTCAATAAAATACTAATCTGTATCTGAAAAAATTAAAAGGTACCGACTAGCCCGGAACCGTGATTTTAAAAAGCGCAAAAATGGGGAATTTTTGATTTTTGTGTACTTAGTTTAGAATACATGTATAAAATTGTTTTTAAGGACACATTTTTTACAAAAAATTTTTTAAAAAATATTTTGGGAAAAAATTTCTTTGAAAAATCTTTTTCAAAAAATTTTTTTTTTTAAAAATGTTTTTTTTAAAATATTTTTCCGTATATGCTTAGACCTCTCAGATGCTTAACTAGAATTTTTAAAAAAATTTACTTTTTTTCAAGTTCACCAAATGAAAAATTATCGGCGTTTTTTTTAAAAATTTCACCCCTGTTGTCGTAAAACATGGATAAACCCACCTTTTTACATTTCAAAAATTTAGTTGAGCCTCTGTAGAAAGTTCCAAGGGTATATAAAAAAAAAATTATTGAAGCATTTTTTTAAAAGGGGAACATTTTGAAAAAAAATTTTTTTTAAGAATTTTTTCCAAAAAATAAAAAATTTTTTTTTTTTTTTAAAAATGCTAAAACAATTTTTACATATCTAAAAAATAAATATCACAAAATTCCCCTTTATGGGTTTCAAAAAAACGGTTCCAAGTTTATAATTAAATAATATCGTCAGTGTAATAAAATTTATTATAAATTGATTTTAAAAAGTTTTCTTAAAATCCCAAAAAATATTTTTATTTTTCAAAATTTGTTGTACTTTACAATTAATGTTTAAAAATTACCGCACATAACCTAATATCATTTGATCAATATCGATCTTCAGTTAAGTAAAGCTTAAATTGATTTTAATGAATAATTATTTTACCCTGGTAAACTTCGGTTTTATTTCGCCTTTTGGCAACACAAAAGTATGGATAACGATAATTTATTTCGAAAGACTATTTTACAATTTTCAATATTCTAACATTGTAGAAGAAACAGGGCTCTGAATTTATCTCGAAAAATGTTATTTGAGAAAGGTCAAATTTCGGCACAACTGGGATCGTTAAAGGGTTGAATTTACGAGAATTTATTCATATGCGCTAATATTTTATCAAAAAATTTACCAACAAACGTATAACTCACAGAATTATTTCAATTGTTCCATCAAAATTAAGCATTCAAGTTTACTAAGAGATCAAAATTCCTTCACAGTAGCTTTTCTTTTCGAAAAAGATTGTTTGTATTCTTTGAAGCAGAAAGGAATTTTAGAATTTTTCGTGTTTTTCTCGTAATTTTCGAGTATAGGAAGGATTTATTACGAGTAATTCAGTGTGAGAATGGCCCATATTTCAAGATGTTTGGTGTTTCGAGAACCATTATTAACGGGGTTTTTTTTTGCAGAATAGAGAATGCATTGTTTATTAATAAAATAATAACAACATGCCCTGAGAAGATGATGCCATGAGATTACTATATTAATGGAAGAAATGTGTCACTTTGGACACTAATCTTTAAATATAAATTTTTATTACAATTGGTAACATTAAGGCAGCCAAATCTTCATACTTTTGGGATTACCGTTCTTAGTAAAAGTATACATTTTTTTTGCATAAACCGATTTGAAATCGATAAAACTACGTTCTATGTGACTACGTTCAAAACCATGATTTTGAAAAAGCGTGTAAATTATTAATTTTTCACTATTCAGTGTCAGTTATTAGAATATACATATAAAACTTTTTTAAGGATATTATTACAAGAAAAAGTTATTTAAAAGCAATTTTTTGGCAAAAAATGAAGAAAGAATGACACATTTTCAAAACATTCTCCTTTCACGAAAAATTCTTCAATAATAATATTAATTAACCTATATATGTATAGATACAGCTTCTATATAGTAATAAACTCGAATTTTCAAAAAATTCGCATAATTTTCTGTTACAGTCAATTGAAGTAACAAGCGATTTTTTTTTTTGTTAAAATTTATCAAACTCTGCTACATTAAAATATAAATAAAAATCAACTTCTTAATAGTATATTTTAAAAAGTCTTAGTTCACACACACACACACCGGTTCTGAAGGGAAGTATTAGCTATATATAGGTAAAATATTATAATAATTATTGTTGTTGTAGCATTTTTATGAAAGGAAAATATTTTGAAAATATGTCATTCTTTCTTCATTTTTACCCCCAAAAATTTCATTTAAATAAGTTTTTACAGTAATAATATTCTTAAAACAATTTTATATGTATATTCCAATTCAAGTGACACTAAATATCAAAAAAGTTATTCTTTTATGCGCTTTTTCAAAATTCCGGTTCCGAAAGCAGTTTAAATATTTTCTAGCTGATTCCCCTGTCATTAATGTTCATTTCTTTGGTTTCGCCATTGAATTCATTTAATTAATTTGAATCTTTTTCCTTTCCATACTAACTTAAAGCTCTTTTAGATTGAACTTATTGCACTGGAAAATAATAGCATTTCGATCCATTAGATGCATAGATTTTGAGCAACCCACAATATACCCACGATAGCAATTGCAACAACAAACTGGGTCCTTTTGTAAAAAAATTACATTTCTTTCCTATTTTCGCTTTTAGATTGATAGGTCTAAGACAGTGGTTCCCAAAGTGGTCCCTACGGACCCTCGATATTATTCAGGGGGTCCTTGGAAAGTTAAGATTGATTTCAGGGTCGCTGAACAACGTCAGGGGATTTGCGCAAAATTTAATAAAAAATTTTAAAAAATTTGTTCCATTTTTATTTTTATGGATATTTAAATAAATAAGAATAATTCACTTGGATATTCCCAACGGAGGGATGAAACCTTTTGGGCGTGGACTAACTCAAATCCCAAACATAGATGAACCCATACTATTACAGGAGCATCTTATTGAAATATCCGCAAATGAGGGACTCAATCCAATGTTTGAACAAGGATACCAAATGCTGGCAACAAAAACAGATCCCAAGTTTATATATCCTGCATTATAAGTTATTATGCAGAAGTTGTTGACTATTTTCTCGCTTCTAATTAGGTGGAGCGTGGATTTAGTGCCGTAAAAAAACCTCATCACAAAAAAGCGACTAAAAACTACCGCTTGTGGCGATATGCGCGGTTGCTACTCATAAACATTAAGACGGACATAAATACACTCATAACATCTCATCAAGTTTATCCAAGTCATTAATTTTTTAAAATTTTTTTTGTTTTAAACAAAAGTTATAATTTCAATAAATAATTCTTTAACAAAATGTTCTTTTAAATTTGTAATTTTTACACTATACATTTATTTATTTAACTTTTTCACTTGGGAAAGTTTTGACTAAAAAAGGGTCCGTGAGCAAGTTTTGACTATAAAAAAAGGTTCATGAGTTTGAAAAGTTTGGGAACCATTGGTCTAAAACTCAAAACTCATTCGATTCTATCTCAAATTTAACATCATGGAAAGAATTAACAATAACATAAAAATATGGTAGGGATCAGGGACATCTTAAAGCCTGGGCCCAGGGCTTCGCCCTCGGTGAGGGGCTTCGTCTTGTTCTTAACTCAGCCTCAATGAGATCATGATCCGAATATTTTCAACCGTCAAATGTTATTCCTAAACATATTCTTCGAAAAAGTAGGATTTCTTAATTATATGTGAACTGACAACGGTGACAAGTCTGCATTAATATGTGATTAGTGGCTAGGCCTAGGCTTACCACAATACACCATCATTACTCATTTAGTCTAAAGGAGGCACTCGATCTAGCCGGTTGAAGCTGTGACGTTTGAGAAAAATAATGTTAACGTGAGAGTTTGGAAATTAAATATTTATTTTATTTACATCACAGCTATTTGCATTTACATTGAAGTTATTCATAATGTTGATTATTTGATTAGAGTTCAGAATACGTTATTTGTGAGGAGGAGGCAACACAACCGTTCTTTTCGATGTTTTCTACAGAATGTCTCTGTCCATTCCATTGGGATAGGAGAGGTTTCACCTCGAATCACACTTGGTGTTTCCGGCTCGCAAGTATCCAGCCGTTTTCTCACTATCATAGGTTGCCGGGTTGATGTCAGATGACAAGACACCGCAATATTTAGAGGTGAACGTGTGAATAGTAATGATGCTATCCTATCCACAAAAAGAAGCCTTTTCAGCTCTGTGACGCGAAAACGTCACAGTGCCTAGGTTTACGAGTCATGGGCATTTATTTGCTTCGGGTTGCCGATTGTACAAGTATATGACAACGTATGCTATATAATGTTTACTTTTAACTTATACAAGTGGTGCCTACATTTGTATAGGGGTCCAGTGCCTCAAGAAGTCTTAAGACGTCGCTAGTAGTGATGATTGATACGAGGGAATATGTCTACCCAAGCTTCACGAAATTTACTTTATTTTGCAAAAAAATGTGTATCTCTGGTTTTAATAAAACACTGTAAATGCAAGAAATAGTACAAGGGAATGATGGAAATGACAAGGAGAAAGTGACGGTGATGGAGAAAGAGAGAAAAATTGCTACAAAGTCCCGTGAGGGCGTCAATAATGTCTCTGTTTCTGCCATTCTCAGCCATTTCTGAAATATTTAAAAAGATCGATGTATTTAATAAATACTAATTCTTTCTACATTAACTTATTGCACGAAAATTAAAATGTATTTTTTTTTTTTTAATCCATCATTAATTTACGAGGAATCTTATTACTACTTTTAAAAAAATTCCTGATAACACTTTGATGTAACATTGTATAATAATTTGTATTGTATCATAACAATTATATTTAGCCGTGATAAAAATCTCTACAAAAACATGTTCCATGTTAAAAAGTAAACTTTGATAAAGACAATTTTCCACTTGAATGTATCACTTAATTGAGCTTAAATACCGCATAGATAAAAAAAAATTAAAAGAATGTAGTTGCTAATTTATAATAGTATTAAACTGAATTTAAGTTATCGAAACTCTGAAGCACGATCAGCTAATTAAGACAGTAAAGATAATTAATAGGAGCTTTAAAAATTTTTTGACGGGGACAATGACCACCTGTAAATTCCTCAGTCGAAATGCTTCATCTATCTATGATTGCAATAAAGGGGAAATGTGATAAAATATCTTTTTTTTGTCCTTATTATTTTCTCTCAATCAGATATCAAGACGAAATGAGGGGTTCAAAGAGTCAGACTATTAGAGAGATAATCACTTCCACATTTCAATTTTTTTTCCCTTTGCGTGTGCGTATGCATCTTTATAACACATATACATATGGCAAAAA
Source organism: Trichonephila inaurata madagascariensis (assembly GCA_019973955.1). Taxonomy (NCBI): domain Eukaryota; kingdom Metazoa; phylum Arthropoda; class Arachnida; order Araneae; family Nephilidae; genus Trichonephila; species Trichonephila inaurata. The sequence goes on from BMAV01019420.1 coordinate 97,330, forward strand.
CATAAATAAATTCTAAGTACATAGAACTTTACGTAACTCATTTCCTCTAATATACTTTTCTGCATAATAAATCAGTTGTTGGAAGTGATTAATTGTTTGAATTAATGTCGAGGATAATGGAGATGGTAATTCTGGATAAGTAAGACGATGTCTGACAACACACGTGATACCTTCTCTAACTTTCATGCCATGCCAAGTGAGTTATTGAAACTAACGCAAGACATGACAAAAAGCGAAGAACAACTTTGATAATTCAAATAAAAAAAGAAAAATGAATGTAAAAAATGCAGCGAAAATACGTACTTCATTCAAACAATACATGTACATGATATGCTATATATTTTTTACTGATTTTTTTAATGGGTCAAATTCCTGCGATTAAGACGTCACATAGTAAAATCGTCACGTGTTTTTAATCAATCATATCTAGCACTTCAGTGTTACCAACTTTTGCTTTTACAGAAACTATCTTTGAAAAAAGTAGTACACATTTGTTGACAATGGTAACGCACACTGGTAAGCAAAACGTACTTAAAGGTATAACAGAGTTTTTTATTAAGAACTTTTTGAAGAATCTTAATATTTGGACATCTTTACCCACACACACAAATCTGAAATTTTACCTAAATTTTACTAGTAAAACCACAAGTACAAGTATAATGTAGTTTTAAATCCAATGATGAACACATGATTGCTTCTTTATTATGTGACCGTCATGACTAGCCCATTGCAATTGTTGAATTTGCTTTTATAGAAAAGTTTTAATAAGGTTTGATTATACAAGCACAAAACATTAAAAACACACTGTAAATAAAATATATAATAGTTTGATTTGTTCAATCATTTTTTGTTTCTCCTCCCATTGTATTACCTCAGCAACATAACCAGCGAAGTTAAAATGAACACGTCCTTTAATTTTGAGCTATACACAGATACGAATTGCATAATATGCACTGGGATATAATTTTAAATTAACGCCTCTCTTTCCCAAAGGGAATATTGCTGTTTTATTTCCCACGTTAGAACACCAGATTCATCATCATTATAGTTTCGAAATTATCAGTCGTACAAAAGGAATTTATTTAGCATCAAATTTTATAAATATATATTTTTTTCTAAGCATTTCAATTCTGAATATATCTGCATGTCATATTTGGGTCCAAGCTTTGCCTACTCTAGCTTCTATCTGTTATCTAGGTCATCAACTTTTCATACGATCTTGCAAATCTTACTTTCGAACTGTGTTGACCTCTGTTACCTTTTTACTTCTCTTTTGCTAAGAAGAATCCTGCTTTGTGTGTTCTTATAAGAATTTAATTGTATTACAATACGCACACACACACACGCAAACTTAAGACATTAAAATTTTTTTAAAAAATTTCAAAATTTTTAATTGTGGAAGCATTTTAATTGACATCTAATGTAAGAGGAAATTCATTACTGGCGTATAAAATATGAATCTTGGAAGAAAACGAATTTATTTGGCCAAGTCGAAGCACTATTAGCTTAATTGCTGATACCTGTGTTTGCTTACATTAATGTTGATTTCAAGTTTACTCCACCATCCTAGCCCCAAACCTCTTTTTACAGCACCTACCCATGCTAGTTGTATCATTTTAAGCTAAAAATATGAAGAAATGCATATCAAGATATTGAGCATGCGCCGTTGTTTCTGAGTCAGTCATCTAAAAATAACAGGGAAATCGAGGGCGGTGCTTTTGCGGCACGGAATAGTGTTTAAAAAGACAGTACACCCCGCCACCAAATTAAAGAAAACAGTCTGGGGTCACGTGATGGAAGGGAGGGCGTCCACCCTTTGCCGATGCCACCGAAGATAACGATCTTGGATAATAAAAGATGAAGATTATCGGCCAAGGATGAGGGTGGTCTGGGGTCACGCTACAGTTGTCCTCTTCTTGGATATCGATGGTTTTTATCTGTGATGTCATTAATGAACAAAGGGAAGAAACGAGGAAAGCGTGCTTGGAGAGAATGGAAGGTTCTCTCTCTCTTCGCTTCGAAGGCTCGCTTTTCTTTTATCTTTTGGTCTGTTTCTATTTTCTGCAGAACAGCCAAACGAGATTCCGACGGTTCCATTGAGGACGTCGCGTGGCACGTGCGGACTGATGAATATGTTTACGTCGGTGTCGTTCGCCGGAAAGTGATTTAAGATGGAAGGGTTGGTTGAATTAAGAAAAATTATTGATGGAATTTGAATAGAACGCGATTCAAATCACGTACGAGTAGCAGATATTGTGAACTTGAGATGGCAGTTTCGATGTCTTCCTGTTTCGGAATTGTTGGAAATAATCAAGAACACGGGCGAATAAAGAAAATGATTTTTTAAGGGACAGATTATCTGATAATCTGTAGTTATAATTAATGAAAGTAGCCATCATTGAATTTACCATTAAGGCCACCGGCTATTTCCGATGTTTCCGGACGAATATCCGTTTTCGAGATATTTTATTTGCGCGGTTTAGCAGGAAAGGTTGTGAATTTAGAAAAATATGATGACTTTGACTAGTAGTTAATCACGTAATTTCAGAGAAATATTGGCATTGAGTTCCCTGATGTCTTCCTGTTTGTTAAAAGGAAATATCGAGACAACGCGTATTAAAGAGCTAAGGGGTAATTATCTATAATCTATTAGGTTTAATTAATGAACTTGTCTCATAGTCAGTTGAACCCATTAATCCACCGGCGTATTGCTACGCAGTGTTCCGGATGCACATATCCGTCTTTTTCCTTATAAACCTTTATATGCGCGGTACATTAGCTCCGAAAACTTCGGAATGCTATGGACACCACTTCTATTTAAAGGGATTACTTATTTCTGGAAATAATTTCTTATGTGCCTTTCCCCACTCGTGATTCGCCACAGAGGCTTAACGGCACTGGGATTTAATGCGTCTTTAATTGGTTAGGGGTTTAAATTCCTTGTTATTGTAAGTGATACCTTGTAATAGAATAGTATATTTTTGTATTGATTTACAAAATCTCGTCGAAAACTATTTCCTTTTAGAATGAAATTCGAACATTAAATACAAATTTTTTGCAGAATATAATTAAAAAATGAAATTGCATTAAGAACATTATTGCTGAATGTAGTTTTTCGATGCACAATAATTTATTCTAATGCTTGTAAAAAAATACGAAAATGTTATTTTAATGAATTAATATATAAAATAATGCTGAATTATTTCGACCCATAATTTTTTCGAATCATTCATAATTTAATAACCTTATTGGCATTTTTACATACATATATTCCAATAACACTAGGAATGCAATTCCATTTAAAATGTTTCGGAAGCATATTTAAATATACTTGTGGCCCTTGATAATCTATATGCGAATGTTCAAAATAGAAATATTTCTGCATTACTAAACAAATTTTGTTACGTAACTGCTAATTTTCACTGCATGATAAAATTATTAAAATCAAACGATGTAATAATTGTTATATTTCGGTCTTTTTTCCTAATGATATATTACTAAAATTTTATTTACTTTATCTCACAAGTATAATTATGTTCAATATAAAATATTATCAAAATCAAACTGATGACAATAGTTCTATAGATTTAAGCATATACTACATTTAAAAATATTTATATGTATCTAACAAACTAAATAAAGTTATGATAAAAATTTCACTCCTATACTATGCACTTTACGGTTTCTTAAAGGGTTAAAAAAATGTACATTTAAATATGTATAAATGTTAACTATATTAGTTCATGAGAAAAAAGTTTCATTATAATCTCAATGCATTTTCTTCACTAAAACGTAAAAAAGAAAAGAAAAAAAAATGTCATCCAAAATTCCTTGAGAAGGAAGAGGATCTGGATAATCTAATTTATTTAATCTGCAGTGAAAAAGAATATTTCAAAAAACGACACAGAATTCAAGAATACAAGATGATATTTCGCATTTGATTTACAAATGTTTTGTTGAAATTTTTCTTTACATTCCTACCATTTTACTTATCAAAAATTTTTGTAACGGAGCAAAGTGTTTTAGCAGTTTTAAATTGTATCAAGACAAATTACTATAGACTAATTAACAATATTGCGACTTAAAAGCTGGACGATTATTCATGAAGAACTTTAAATCTTTGAAGATTATCTTACAGAGGCACATTGCATTTAAGAAAGGCTCACAATCTTCACGTCGTATGCATGTAAGACTTGATTCATAAAGTTATTTCACAGCAGAAATAATGGACAGTGGTCTCAGTTAGGAATAGTACTGAACAGTTCACAGTAATGAAACTCGCGGCGAGACCCTATTGTAATGGTAGCGAGTTTCCATCAAGTCAAGCCCTCTTGTACGGAATCATATTACCTAATGACAAGATGCTACAGATTAAGGAACTAAATCCACATCTATAACTAACCCATTGACTACCAACTACGAGATATCCCATAGTGTGTACTGCAATTTTAGATTGATTTCTAATGGCCATTTGCATTAGGAATTACTAGAAAGGATGAATGAAAAATTTATATATTGCAAAGAACATATTATTTATCTTTCTCTATTATTAAAATTATAATTTAGGTGATTATATTGTAACATAATAATTGTACATATATGAATGTATTACTAAGCTTAAAAGTTTAAAAACTTTTTATTGTTGTTGCTGAGTTGCTTTAACCTTTTATCGGACCGCATTATGATTTACTGCAGTTTTTTTCATGGGATATTTTTTTTGAATCACTACATTCAAATTAAGGGATATACATAAGCAAAATACTCAATTTTGGGCAATTTAATTAGTTAGACTAATTAATTAATTAAAGAGATATTCAACTGTAAAATTAATTATATACACTGTTCACTTAAAATAAATAGTCAAATCGTTTTCTAAGGTCTTAATTTACATAAAAAAAAAAAATAAGACACTTAAATTTTGACATTAACTATTTTTCGGGACAAAAATGATAATCCTCGCAATCCGCTGAAAACGCCGCCAACTGAAAACACAATTTCTCCAATAAAACTATTCGCCTTCCCCGCTTAAATACTCATCATAGAACCCGTGCTGCCATATATCTTGAAAGAGTGGATTTAAAAGAATATTCCTGCTAAATATCGTCAGAATATTTCGTACAAATGGTCATTCTACGTCATTTTAAAGTGAGTGGTACTTATAAGTACCATCGGTCGATAAAGGGTTAAAGCAATGATCAACGCAGAGTGCTGAGTTGTTTGGACACACTGGTGTTGGTTTTTGTTTGGACAAAAAATACCTAGTATCTTTATTCTTTTTTTGCTTTGTACACATTTGACATAGCTTTGTAGGTATCCTTTTCTTCTGTGGGAAAAAGATGTCTCCAAGTAAGGAAAATCTGTTGTATTTGTATTATAGTTCTTGCTTTCTCCTGCATTGCTGCCGTCGCCATTAATAAATGCATAATAACTGATTCCATAAAATGAAGCTTCCTCATCTTTTTCCCTCAGATTTTTTTGTTTAAAATATGCATGCATTCTGAAGGAAGATTTTCGAAGTAGAGTAGTGCAATTTTTTTGTACCAACGGATGGTATTTCCGAGGAATGAATAGTAGGATATACGTTGGTTAGATCGATCAACACCTGCCGTTTCCAAAGTATAATCTCTGATTGTATCTGGTTCAGTCGAAATCTTTCCATTTTTTATTCTTCACTTGAAACATTTCACCTTTATCGCGAAACGGAAAGAAACTCTTTTGTATATGAAGATTTTTACTAGAGAAAAAAACCATTACGAGATAACTCGTAAAGTGGCACTCAGCACAGGAATCAGATTCAGTGACGCCAGCTACGAGTTATCTCGTAGCAATTTTTTTCAATACAAATTATTGTGCACGCCATTACAATATTACATCAGTAATTTATTATATTTGAAAATTTTTATTTTTCTTTAAAATAAAACCTTGGCACCAACCCGCTTTAAATTTATCTGGATTAATCTATTATTAAAGAACTAAATCCACATTTTCTAACTCCTCCGCATATAACGGACACAAGTGGCCAACTTACAAATGTGATCAATAAAAAGAAATTCATCTCTCAATTGAATATATTATGGTGCGTATCGCGACTGAAAAATAGGTCAACTTGCGAAGGATCAATTGTATCTCTAATTGATGTTTTTCAATGCGGCCTTATTGAACAATACATAGATTAAAACGGACTTATATTAAAGCAGAAAAACAAACGAACGTGGCTTTCCATCATAAAAAGATTTCTTCCCCTTATTATAATGCACTGCCATGATCACTTTACCAATACAAGTAGTGGCTTCTGCATTCCTCGATTTGCCCTATTGCAGTAATGGGTGCTTAGGGTCTGCAAGATCATCGTTATTTATTTCGATTTCACTTCTGTCTATTCTTTCCAGAGACCTTGTACGGTACCTGACCTAGTTATTCCGCATAAATGGAGTAGTTATGTGCCTTTTACTACACCGGATCTGATTGTTAAACCCGCCCGATGAACGTGCTGGCTTATACGAAATCGTCATGAAAGCAATTCAAGACACTGCATCCATATACTTCTTCGTGGTTAGAATGAAATAAATTGCGCATTACGCGCGTAAATTGGCACGTAACGAGAGGAAATGAGGTTGACTACTTATGGTCCACGCATGGCCTTGGATTTGTCTAGCATATTAAAGTAGATTATTATTTTTTAGATGGAAGGAAAACAATATTTCATATAGAAAAGCAATGAAATACGTAGAAACGAGTGTGCTGGCTCTTTCCATTAAATCTTTCAAGACTTAGGGAAACATTTCTCCGTTTTAAAAGTACATATTAGTGTATTTATAATTATAACATTATCTACGTTTTTATAATGTCATAATAGAACGTGTGCCCAACTCAGTTATGTAAACGAGAACGTTTAGGGAAAAAAATAAGCTGTTAAATCAATTTGCGCGAAAAATGAAACATTTGCGGGATGTACTCCGTTATTACTTCAGTTTATTGGGTCGTGTAATAATATATTACTGCAGCGCTTCTCAAACTTTCAATATTTGCGACCCAATTTTTAGTCATAATTTTCATGCGCCCCCTTCCCTTATACAACAAATAGGTCATTCACTACAAGTTTTAAAAAATGTATTTGAACTTCAGTGGAGGAATAAAGAGTACTTTATAAACGATTGAAAATTTGAACAAAGGGAGAGAGTGAATTAATTGTAGGAACTGCAAAAGATGCTACTAATAAAGGCCCGTGTATGTATATTATTTAATTATAATTAATTATTATTTAATAATTATATAATTAAAACTTATCGTCACATACACAGAAAAAAAACTTGCTTTTGTATCCTGGACATGCCATTAAAGTTGGATTTCACAAAGACCGTTCATAAGTAATTCATCTTTTTCAAAATGGTATTAATTATACTTCTTTACCTTTTGGTGAAAGAGGATTGTAAAAGAATTCGTTTAATATACCCTATTATGCACATAGTTTATGTGAAGGTCAGAATTTATTGAACTATCCTTCAGTTCGAAAAGAAAAGCAGGGCTTACCAGATTCCCATTATTCAAATTTTACAATCTCATCGGCTATATAATCTTAACTAATATCGTGTACTATATTTATATTAGTTTTTGCCAAGCTTGGAAATGAATTCCTTGAAAATAAATAATATGATTTTGGCAATGTTAGTGATTTCGTGCTATTTTATGTGTTGGTGTATCTGTATTTTCAAAAACTATGAAATAATAAGCTTATTGTGTATTCTGCACACCATACATTAAATGATAAGATAGGTTAAGAATAATTAGTATATATATACTAGTTAAGGATGCCGACACTTAACATGTAATAATAATTATGTTATATGCAAATAAAGTTTTAATGGTCTTCGCTAAAAAAAAATTCTGATAAAAATCTCTTAAATAGTGTTCTATAGTTCAAATGAATCCTTATTATTACTACACGTTCTAATCATATTTATGAAAAAAGGCAATGCAAAACTCTTCATAAATATATTCATAAGTAAAATGTACAATTTAGGGTTAAAAGATAAAATTCTACACTTAATAATGTTTCAAAATAAGTAAAAGATTAATATATTCACTTTATAATTCTTGATGGAATATTTTTCTTTAGTTTTGAAAAAGAAAATGTTTGTTGTGTTATATCTTGCAAACTGTTTTATTCGCGTGCATGTTAAAAAATCATTAGAACGTAATCAAAAGAAAACATTTACTTAAATATAAAAGTGTACATTAACTTATAAATTTTATTATAAGAGACCATATATATTGAAACTTAAAGTTGTTAATTTTTCTTTTTCAAACTGTGATATTTGCTATATCATACTTTGAAAGGTCTTAAATCCATTTTATCATAAGGTACAAATTTATTAAGTTAAACTACAGTGAAAATTAAGGTTAACCCAACGTAAAAACTGTTGTTTCATTTTTCACACGTCTGCTTTTATCAGTAATGAACTTATTGAAACAAAACATTGAAATAAAACTCATAGGAAAGATTTTGTACATTTGTAACTATCGATTTTGTATTACTTTATTCAAATACAGTCGGATATCTAAGAAAACACAGAAAGTTTATATGTTCAAAGGATTCAGAATTTTAAGACAAAAGTGAAAAGAATAGATATCCATGTTTGTCAAGAGAACTAATTTTTTCTTAGTTTGGATCCCCTCAAGCATGTATTTAGGGTCCAAACGAAACAATTGAAAACGAATTTCAAACATTTTTGTGTCTCTTTTATTTCTGTTATTATTACACTTCCATATATATATATTTTCTGTACAAAATATTTGCTTAACTGTATACCAAAATATTTGCATTCTACGGAAGAATTTCACGCGCTCTAATTTTTTTTTTGTAATTATTATTATAAATTAGTACACCCAAAGGAGGTTGTTCTGATTTTTTAGTAATGTGTCAATCAGACTTTTTATTTTTATATTTAATTTTATCAATTTATTGGAAAGAAAAGTGGATAGCTATTTGATGAAAACTTTAATATCTGAGATTTGTGTTTTTATCATAGAATAAAGTTTAAATAAAAATAAAACGTTCAACGAAAGGGAACCTTAGATATTTTAAATAATTATTTATATTTACTGAAATGAAAATAATTTTAGCACTTTTCAGAGTTTTTACTATCTTTTTTTTAATATCTATATTTTGTATCGTATAAATAACCCTTGTATTTTACAATAGACTTGCATTTATATGTATAATTCTGAACAGTGGCGCACAGGAATTTTCAAGGGGAGTCCAGGGTCGAAAGTCCACCTTCATATATCATGCTCCAATACGCCACCCTACATATTCCTTTGATAGTGTGGATTTCCGAAAAAATAATTATTGAATACGTAATTAGTATTATTAATAAAATTAATTATTAATAAAAAATTTTTAATTAAATTTTACGTACTACATCCATAGGATTATAATCAATCGAAAAAGGTCAAGGGCTTTGCAGGGCTCCGGGCCCGGGACACCCCCCAGCCTTGTGTGCGCCACTGGCTCCCTGAGATCAAATATATAATTCAATAATTTTAAAATAAAAATAATCAGAAATGTGGAAAATTTATAAAATTCATAGAGAAAAAGAACATTCTTTTAAAAATCAATTTCATTACAATAAAATTAGGTCGCAGAAAGATATTTTCCGTTCTGCCCCTAACCTTGATTGCGATTTTTTGTTTGACTGATAATGACGTGGCAAGTTGGGAATCAACGACACCCATTTTTTATGAGTCAGAGGTCATTGTATCTACCTAACGCCCCATCCAGGTAGAATTCCACTTTCAAACTATTAATTTATAGATAGGTAGACTTGAAAATAAAATGGACTTTTCGAAGGTTTAAGAAATTTTTTAGAGAAGGAAATAGAACAATATAATTTCTAATTATTTTCTAGTATTTTACCAGAAGAATGAGCAAAAATAAAAAGCAAAAAGTACCATATATATGCAAACAAAATATCATTTAAAATTTTTCTTATAAATTAAATATATTTATAGTTGATTATATTATTTAAAATATGAACATATTTATTTGCTAAGAAACAAAGATAATAGTGGATATGATTTCAATGAAATTTTAGGATTGTACATAATAGGATAAGATTTTATGTAATAGGGACCAATAACAAAAAAGGTTGTTTGATTACCACAATTGTAGCAAAAATGTCCATGAAACAAAAACGCGATTAAGAGATCTTAACTTAGCAAACAAAACGTTTTTGGTACTTGGTAAAAAGTTGGAACATGTTTTAGTCTGTGTAGAAAATATATAGTGTTCTCAAAACTATTTAAACCAAAATAACATCAATAACATGTTCCTTCCTAAATATGTTACGAAAAAAATTAAATACGAATAAAGTACGACGTGAGAAAAAACGACATTGTGTTTGATTTAATCCTATTTCCAATGAATTTTTCAAGTCATTTTTATTTATAAATTAAGACAACAAATCAATCGAAAATTTTTTTCAAGTTTTATGAGTTCTGTCTCAGAAGACGAATTCATCCATGTAAATGTTTTTAAGAGACATTTTATTGCAAAAACAAAAGTTTATTGTTGAAAATTATTACAAGTTATATCTGATAAATGTTCTCAAAAACAAATTGCATATTACAAAGCACGAAATTTTTCATTTATCACTTTTTGCTTCTGTTATATATAAATGTTTCTAAATGTAATGCTAAAACTACTCACGTGCTTTTGCTCACGATCCAAAACGTATCTATTTATATTAAATACAAAGACTTCAAAAGAAAAATACCGATGAATTAATTTCTTTATAATGATGGCAACAAACAATAGTAGAAAGAAATGAGAGCATCCTGGGATATTTAAGATAGCATCAATCTGGTTTATTACTCATTTTCCACTCACTACCAACGATTTTTCGTAAATAATTTTTCCGTAATAAGTTACGGGTATTTAAATATTTACGAATAAGAAGTATAAGTTTTTATCACTGTCGCTTGCTTTTTGAGTTCAAAGATATCACTGCCATCTCATTGAATGATACTTAATTCAACACACATTTCTCATTCAGATAACTAACGATTTCATAAAAGTGGTTTCGACAATTAATTGCTTTTAAAACTCACATTTATGGCTTTATAAATTGTTAAGACAACCCTCACATAAAAGATAAATTTACTTCTGGGAAATTTTATTGCACTCAATTATGTAATTAAAGTTAAATTTTTCAATACATTTGATGCAGATTTTACAAAAGCAACATTCAATGACAGTATAACAGATGTTTTATTAATACTGGTGCTGTGAGGGTTGAGTGGGATCACTTATAGTTCATTCGAACTTTCATCTCCAATCATGGGATTTTAGATGACTTTATGTCCTCTCGCGAGGTTGGTGGAAGAGGAAGAGAGAGGGGAGCTCCCCTGACCCCTCCCAGGGTATTCTCCCTCAAAAGTATGGTGGAACCGAGCTAAATCATTCTGTTACTTGTATGATGCTCAAGGCTATGGCTAATGACAGGCGTACATCTAGCCCAGGGGTACTCAACCTTTTATCCCGCCGGGCCTCATACACATGATAGGTGTTTCACGCGGGCCGCATGCACATGATAGTTATTGCATGCGGATAATGGAAAAAGTAGACTATAAGACCAAAGCAACATTGACAACAAAATTGATCAAAATATTAAAACTCTCATTTTTGGCTTTTATTTTAATTACTATACTGACTTTTCTATCGAACACATACAAAAAAAAATAATTTATTTTTATGAATTTTTACTGAGTTGGGGATAATTTCTATTTTCTTTCATCTATGACCAAGCCTTTTGCTTACATTCTACTTTTAAAAAAACAATTGATATCAAAGTTGATACATTTGATTGCTTGATTGGTTAAATTTCCTGTAAATGTTTTGTACATTGTTCTCCAATAATTGAATTTCTTAGTGTAATGAGCCATGACCGGGCCACTCAAAAAAGGCAGGCGGGCCGCAGATTGAGTATCACTGATCTAGCCCCTTGCCATGATGAAATTCGTGGACCTGTATCTGACGCAGTCGAGATCAGGGGGCATAAGAAACAGCAACAACACAACAAGTTCTTTACTGTAAATATTTTAATTAGTTTCAACTTGGCTTGTTCCACGAGGTTTTTAAGAAGTAATTGAAAGGAAAAAATAAATGCTTCTTCTGTAAGCCCTTACACACAAACACTAGTGGAAGCTCGCTACAAATTAAAATTAAAAAAAAAAACTGTTTAATTTTAAGTAGATTTAAATATAAAATTATACAACAAAACATTTTTAAAGTACTTTTTACCATCCAGCTTCCCTGGTTTAACTTTTTAAAGTGAAAGTTTTAAAATAAGAGCAATAATTATAATAATAACTTCAAACTTTTCTAACCTATTATAAACTTGCAGAGAAAAGTTTTGACATAATAACTGTCCGTCAGAATATGGCAGGCATTAATTACCTTTCCGAGATCGTTAATTAGACCGTGACAGACATATATCAAATTTCAAAAACTTTCCGACCTCAACTTTTTTTGTAATGTGACATACATTTTACATTTCTCAGCATCCACTACTTAGATGATTAATCAAGCTTTTGAGACAGTTTAAATACACACAAAACCGTAACTTTGTGTGCTTTACGTTCAAGTAAATGATTATCTATGTAAATATTCTAAATTATTCAAAGAGTCATTCCAAAAGAAATGGAGAGTCTTCCAGAATTTTTTTTATGATGATTAATAAGTTTAAAAAAGCATTAAAAACTCATCACAGCATTGCAAACCAGAAGTTTATGTACCAAAAAAGAAAAATTGACCTGCATTACATAACAATATTAAAATTTTTATTCGAGTTTTGATATTCAAACATATGAAATGTCTTAAGGTATCCGACTACGTTCGGAACCATGATTTTAAAAAAGCGCATAAATGTATAATTTTCATGATATTTAGTGTCACTTAGATTAGAATACATGTATAAAATTGTTTTAAGGACATTATGACAAAAAAATTATTTAAATACAATATTTTGGCAAAAAATTAACTTAGAATAACCTTTTTTCTAAATGTTCTCCTTTTGTAAAAAATGCTTCTATTGTATTAATATTTTATCTGTATATAGCTCAGATTTTTGTTCAGAGGCTAAACTACGATTTTTGAAAAATTCACATTATTTTCAGAGTTACAGCCATTTGAAATAATTATCGGCGTATTTTCTTAAAATTTCTCTCTTCTGTTTTCGTAAAACATGGATAAACCGACTTCCAAGTTATGCGTTTCAAAAATTCTAGTTGAGCCTCTGTACAGAGATCTGAGCTATATACAGACAAAATATTAATACAATAGAAGCATTTCTTACAAAAGGAGAACATTTGGAAAAAAGGTTATTCTAAGTTAATTTTTTGTCAAAATATTGTACTTAAATAATTTTTTATTGTAATACTATTCTTAACCCAATTTTATATACATTGTCTAATCTAAGTTATGCTAAATATCATAAATATTATCCATTTACACTCTTTTGCAAAATCACGATTCCGAACGTAGTCGGATACCTTAATGAAGGACATATCATGAGAATTGAATGTTATATTAAGGAGGGGTTCCCCCCTCCATGTGGCCAAGATGTAACGCAGTTGCCGAGTTTTGTCTGGCTACTGGACACGACTGTCTCCTCAAACATCGTCTTCGAATTCATGTTGTACAGACCCTTTCTGCATGCTCTGTGATACTTCGGAGGACATGTGCCCTCTTTGTGAGAACTTTATTGGCCCGCTAGGGACTTATTGGGTTCATAGATTTTTCTCGCCACGTTGTTATTTCTTACTTTCTTTGTTTTGTCTGTTTTTGTTTTGTTCCTACCCACTTGTGGTGTAGTTGTCTTTTGTAACCCTGGCCACTGGAAATTAAAAAAAATATTACGGAGGGATCACGATTTTATAAAAAGAAAACTATCCTTAATCCGTGAGAAAAAGATGCTCTATGACAAAGGTTCTTAAACTGTGGTCCGCGGATCCCTGATGGTCCCCAATATCTTTTTAGAGGATCCGTGAAGGAGTGTCATTTAATGTTCAGATTCTCCTCTTTACCACACTCTGAAATTCCTCGCTGAAAAATTGAAAGATATGCCATTCTAGACTAGATTACTAAATTGCCCCCAAAGAAAAAGCTCTATTAGAACATGCATTTCGATCAAGAATCTTAATTCAAATTTTTTTGCCTGCAACTACATAGTTCATTACTACAACGTAATATTTTAAATCAGATGTTTACAGTTTTCTTTAAAAAAAGTGTTAAAAAGTCTGTTTAAGTAGCAAAGGTCGTCTTAGGATTACTGAAAATTGAGGAATTTTTAAATAATTCAGCAATGTGTTGGGAGTCAGGGAGGGGAGTTCAAAATTTTTCGGGGCGCCGACGTCAGGGGATAGTCACGGAGATCGAATGTTTAAAAGCCGCTGCTCTCTGGTATAAAGATCAGGAGAAAAATACTTTAAAAAATTTTTAAAATTTAATATTCCCACAAAAGGTTAAATCTTCGAAAAAAATGGAAAAAACTCAATTTTGGTTAGATTATTTTAGACCTAAAATAAAATTATATTTTTCTACGTAAAAAATAACTAAAAGTAATGATTACTGGTACGTGAGCCCTGAGTAGCACAATACACATTTCATAATCCCAGCTTCGAACCGCCCCCCCGCCCCTCCCACTGTGATTTCGACAGTAGGTTTTTTTAAAAAGAAGTTTCATTTTAAAGAAGCTGTTTAATGCACCTTATTTATTTTTTTTTTGTAACTATTTAATAGGTGTCCTCAAATCGCAGTAAATGTTAAAAAGTACTAAATACCCGGTTTCCTTTAATAAAAATAACTTTGACTTTTTATTATAAAAAAGCTCAATTACCTAAATTTAATTCCCTTTGGTACAGTATTTAACATAAAAATTATTTTTTATTTTATTTTATTTTTTCCTTTATTTGTATACAAAAGAACATCTTTTTCGTACAGAAATTCTGAAAAAAAAAGTTTTTTGTTTTGATCCGCTCTATTGTATCTATTTTTTGTTTATTTTCCTCATATAATTAATTTATTTGAGAAACGGAAATTTTTTTCCTTCTGTTCACTAGATTAATTATCATAATATTGTTTCATTTAAAACTAATTAATGATTTATTTTTAATTAACTATTTATTTTTAAAGCTTCCATTGTTGCTTATTCATCTTTTTTAATTATTATTTTATTTTTAAAGGGTTTTTTTTCCGTCCTATGTCACTATTACGTGCGGATATAAATATTATGTAATATAAGAAATAAAAGGTAAAAAATATTTCATACGGTAAAAATTTACTGATTCAAATTAAATGAGTGACGTATTCTGTTATGCGTATACATTAGGGAAGCTAAATTGAGAAGTTTTGGATTATTTTTTTGTCAGGGGAAAAAAACTATTCCTTGTTTTTTATCAAAAAAAGTGAATAGTTAATTTTGAGATCGCAAAGTGACGGAAGATAGCATATATTAGAGACCTTATCAACAATTCACAATATATTTTTTTTTTTCTAAATCTCATTCTGGCAGTACAGCTGAATCACGCGAGAATATATTTTTAATTAAATATAATTATAAACTTTCTGTAAAAAACTCGTATTATTTCCAATTTAAAAGAAAATATTCATCCCCCCCAAACAAAAATAGAGTATCCTTCTGTAATATCATTTCAATTTGAAAAAAAAAGCCTATTTCCATAATAAAGTGTAATAATTACCTTCTTAGATTTCTTCCCGCCCCTTTTTTTGCTTTCTTTCTAAGCGTCTTTTGTAAGCTGATTCAATTACTGTTGGTGTAGTTGACCGGGAAAAGATTACGAACTTAAAAAGTTAATGAATATGAAGCCTTTGTACAAAACTAGCAGGAAAATAATCATTTTTTTTCCTTCTGCGTGCAATAAGATAAAAATATTCTACTTTCAACAAAAGACATCTAAAATTGATTACAGCAAAATTCCATTATGACGGTATTCGTTAATACCCATTTCTATATGATTGACTTTTAAATCTGAACATAGTTTCTTAAAGACAAAATTGATAAAATGAATAGTGATTTGTTGCAATGCTACGTCTAACTGTATAAAGAATTTTAACTTAAAAATAAAAAAAAAAAAATAATGCATTTTTATATTTAATTGAAATGAAATGCAAATAAATAACTAAAAAAACGTTAAAATCTATTGATTCATTTTACGTAATTTTTACTTTTAAAAGAATGCAAACGATACCAAGAATAAAATAAAATGAAATAGAGAGAGATTTTTAAAACAGAAACTATACGTATATACCATATTTGAAAAGCGATCCTTAAAATATTTGTGAAGCATTCTGTTCTTTTTAAACTTTGTAAAGTTTACGCGTTTTATTTTCGATAATATTATCTAATTGACGCGTCCGTGTAGAGCAGGGATGTTAAACTCGCGGAATATATCGGCACACAATAATATGTAATAAATTTTTCTTAAAAATTCTCCTGAAATTGGAAAGATAGTAACAGAAAAGAAATGTCGAGTGTCTGGACTGAACATTAAATTTTTCTTGTTCTTTTATATATGTTTATTATAATGTATTATTCGAAATAAATCTGCGTTTCTATGAATATTGATTTTTCTTTTTGCGACCCACCCAAAGTTAAACCTTGTTCTTTTGTCCCAAGTTAGCTTTTGAGTTTGATACCCCTGGTGAAGAAGGGCTGATGCCCCGTTGTGGGCAAGTTTAAAGAAGGGGTGATCACTTGACGGTGGTTTGAAGTTACAAGGTCCGACAACAATAACTCTTCTGTAGTTTCAAAGTACAATGTCAATAAATAACCAATCAATTTAAATAAAAGGTACTGACTTCATGCTAAAGACTTACATTTAAAAACTTAAGCTCTTTGATCCCTCAAACGTATTGACTACTTTCATATCGAAATGAAAAACGCAAATGAGAGAGAGAGAGCTTAAGGTATCCGACTACATTCGGAACCGTGATTTTAAAAAGGCGCATAAGTGGATAATTTTCACGATATTTAGTGTCACTTAGGTTAGAATACATGTACAAAATTGTTTTAAGGACATTTTGACAAAAAAAAAATTTATTTAAATACAATATTTCGGCTAAAAATTAACTTAGAATAATCTTTTTTCAAAATGTTCTCCTTTTGTGAAAAATGCTTCTATTATAATAATATTTTGTCTGTATATAGCTCAGACCTCTGCACAGAGGCTCAACTATAAGTTTTGAAAACTTCCCATTATTTTCAGAGTTACAACCATTTGAAATAATTATCGGCGTTTTTTTCTTAAAATTTCTCCCCTCTGTTGTCGTAAAACATGGATAAACCCACTTCTAATCTATATATTTCGAAAATTCTAGTTGAGCTTTTGTACAGAGGTCTGAGCTATATACAGGCAAAATATTATTATAATAGACGCATTTTTCACAAAAGGAGAATATTTTGAAAATGGGTCATTCTATGCTCATTTTTTTCAAAATAGTGTACTTAAATAATTTTTTTATTGTAATACTATTCTTAAAACAATTTTATATACATTTTCTAATCTATAAGTGACACTAAATATCATAAATATTATCCATTTATATGCTTTTGCAAAATCACGGTTCCGAACGTAGTCGGATACCTTAAGAGAATACAATTGAATACAACAAAGAGAAGTAAGATACAAGTTACAAATATTTTTACTAAATCTGAACATAATTCCAGATTTGGTTCGTCAATATCAACGTCAGAAGATACGTATCAGAGCTACAATATTTCCAATGATCTAACTTCCGAATAGTCTTTTTCTAATATGTCTTATTGAGAAACCTTGTAAAGGAAGCTAAAAAATGGAACAACTTCCATTTCCTATCTATTTGCAGAAAATTCAGAGAATGAACATGGTCTGGCTGAATTGATTGACTGATTGTTTATCAACGTCATATTTTGAAGCAACACGAGGTTTATTGGCGACGAACTTCGTATTGAACCACGATCAAGTCGACACCTGAATTGTCACCAGACTTTCCATATTTGCCCATCACGCCAGTGTGAGGACATTGAGTCTTAACAAACCCCGCTGATGCACTATAAATTTGTCAGGACTAAAAGTCCTAACTTTGATGGGGTGTAGAAGTTAGGAGAGACAGGTGTCGGCTCAGGTGCTGTCCTAGTCACTTGACCACGGTTCAAAATTACGAGGTCTGTCGCCAATAGCCGTCGTGTTGCTTTATTACAAGATGTTACTAGACATCTTGTCAAACATCTAAGATGTTCATTCACTGAATCTCGATGAAGTTAATGTGCATCGGCTTGTTACAGGATAAATCTTCAGTAGTATCAGGACTAGAATGAAATAATCCCGGACACGAACTCGCAACCAGATCTATTTGGCAGCCGCTTAAATTTGTGGAACAGCAACACGTGAAAGGTTTTTAAAGTCATGGGAGAGTCAAGTAGTGAAATTGGTAATTAATGTTAATATTTTACATCTATTTGAATTTTTAACTCGTTGAAACAGTAATCTGAAAATTCGCATTTTTGAAGTTCAAAAATAAGGAACAGAGTTTTTTTTTTAATTAATTTGTATTAATTGTAAGTCAATTTAAGGGCTTAAGTTTGAAAACAAAAGTAGGAATCTTCTCATGAAATTGTTAAAACATGACTTATTTATGTATACTGAAAAGACAGAAGTAGAAAAATCAAAAGGCCTGTTTCATTATCGTAGTGAATAGGCTTTAATTGCTCCTTTTTTCAATAAAGAAGAAGAAACTAAATGAATGTTGTGACGAAAAAACCTAAGATTTAGATACAGAAATTATATATTTGAAGTTCGAAAATAACTATTTATTTCGTAGAATAAAGGAAAAGAACGATTATTTAGTTTTAAGCTTTTTCAATAATTGACGCATCATAATCATTCTTTTAGTTCGGTCGTTTTCTCTTCCTATCTATTTTGGAAAATTTGTTAATTCTTTTTTATTAGTTATAAAGGTGTTTTGATGAAATTTTTTAAGAAACAATAATTCAGAAAAAGAAAAGAAAATTGTAATGTTTTTAAATATATCGCAAGTGTTTTTTACAAATTTTATTCCCTCACGTGTACAAAAGCACAGATACAAATAAGTCTTGTATAGTTCTAAAATAGAAAATTAAACATAAAGGAACAATTTCTTTACAATAAAATATGGAATTATTAGTTTTATTCAGAGCTCAGAATATTACATTTAGGTTTTTAGCAAATAATTTTAAATTAGATTTTGGTTTTCCAAAAGTATTAATCAGAATACATTAGTAGTCAAACATTTTATATCCCAGAAAAAGTGTTATAGGTATGTACTATATTCCTTAATATTTTGGGTAAAAGAGTTAAAAATAGTTTTTAAAAAAACATTTTTTAACGTTCGAGTTCCATAAGCATGGGGAAGGAAAAATCAGAACGAAAGTGCACATTTAGCGAAAAAGTTAAGTGAGGTGTAGCAGGCGCCTCAACCCTCGAATTAATTTGTGGGAAAGTTAAATCAAAGAAGAAGAGAGCGAAAACTAACGAGAACAAGGATATGGGTCGAAGGCTATCATTGTGCAGCGATTACGGATTAATAGGACAACGGAAGATGATTACAACGGGGGCAGGAACACTGCTCTTCCCCCCTCCCTTACCTTCGTATTTCTTTTGTGGCTGTTGCTTTGTCTAGCAGATCGTACCAGGTGGCGAGAAACCGGTCTGTTCGAAACAAAACAGCATGTGAGGGTGGTACAATTTTTAAGGTTTAACGGGAAAAAATATATAAGCTGGATTTCTGGCTGAACATTGACGTAGGAAGGGGGTTTCCTTCATTATTCACTATTATGACCTTACCGTTTATAAAATGTCTTTTAGTATTAAGCTTCCCAGGAGTAGATTTATGCAATCTTCTTGCGGCATTCGAAAAAAGATTATACACGGTTATTCATAATTTCCTCCAAGGTAAATTAAGACGAATACCGGACGAAAAAGCTGTGACAAATACAGCAAAAAAAAAAAAAAAGTAATATAAAAAAATTAAGTTAATCTACTTAGGTCAACAAGAAAAAAATTGGTTTTATAGTTACTTTTTATTAAATAATTACAATTAATATAAATATGTATACGCATATGAGTGAATCACAATATTAAGTGGCAAAATAGAAAGCGATTTTCCTTGTAATTTTCCATTTTCCTTTCTATATAGGATGTTGAACAATTATTTTTGTTTGTTACTTTTTATTTATTAATTTAATTTAATTTTTCCGATAAAATAGCATAGTAATAACGATATCACATTCTCAAAAATTCGTTCATCCCAGGTGGGATTCGAACTCTCGATCTTTGGATTAGAAGTCCAACGCGCTATCCACTGTCATCCACTACAAGTTTAAAATAATGTATTTGAACTTGGTTGGATTAATAAAAAGTATTTTATTAACGGTTAAAAATTTGAGCAAGATATATATATATATATATAAACATACATATGTAGGGAGAGAGTGAACTAATTGTAGGAATTTAAAAAAAAATTGGAAAAATCCAGAAACAATTCAAATTTTATTTACATACTTTACAAGTGTTCTACGCAAGAAACCATGGTTACACGGGGTATGTTAATAGGATAGTCCAGTTCCTGCCCCACTCTACTCAGCATCATACTATCAAAGTTATTGACAACACGTGTTATCCTTTCATGCAGTTCTCTACTACATCACCCGGAAAAGGGGCAACGAAAGCTTGGTCTTATGTAAAAATACAAATTTTCGGAGTACACGGATAATACGCAGTGGCGTAACGTACACCCCCCAGGCAACCCCCGCATCCCGGGGGGGGGCAGGATTCTAGGGGGCAAAAAACCTGACTTTGCAGGGGGGCCCAAATGTTCTCGGTTACGCCACTGATTATACGGATAGGATAATATGAGTTGTCAGTAACGTTGATGGTGCCATGTTGAATAGAGTGTGGCGAGAATGGGCAAACGTATTGTGATATATGCCGTTTAACCAAGGTTTCACACATAGAGCACCTGTAAAGTATGTAAATAAGACTTAAATTGTTTTTGTATTCTTTCATATGTTCTTTTTTGTTGTATTCTCTTTTTAATTTTGTTCCTATAACACTTCGAAACCTTGGAAAGAGTTACGATTAACCCTGTATATATAGCCTCGAATATAATATTGCTCTTTAAATTCGAACATGATTATTTATCTCATATAGTAAAATTCTTAAGAGTTTATTTACCTTTAAAAGGAAACGGAGTTTCTTTTAACGGCACTAAAAAAAACTCCAGTCTGATCAATAGCAATATTTTTGGTTGAACATATAAAAAATAAAAAAGATTAATTTTCATGCAACTCATTTTATCAAACAATAATAAATAATTGCAATATTATAATAATCCAATTTTGGATGTTTGTAAATGTATAATGCCTTCGCGGCATGGGGATACTTTAAATAGCCGACGAGTCGCAAGTCCTCTCGTGAGATTGGTGAAATGGGAAAAGAAGTGGGAGGAGGCCCCTGATCACTCCGAGGGTGCTCTCCTTTAAAATTGGGGTGAACCCGAGCTAAATTGTTCTGTCACCTATATGGTGTTCAAAGCTACTGTTAATGACAGGCCTTTGACATGATGAATTTCGTGGGCCTTGATCTGATCTTTGCCGATCAGGTGGCATTAGTAACAACAACAACATCTTTACCCAATCATCAAATTTGAAATTTAATCTAAATTTTACTAAAAATTGACTTTTACGGATTAATCAAAATGGCACAGTTTTCGATATTTACCATATACGTGGAAAAAGTTTTGACGTGAAATCTTATGTTAAGTACTCTTCGTGTTCAAGAGCAAAACAATTTTTCTTTTCTTTTAAGAAAGCCGATTAATATCTTTTCTGTTTCGAAACAGTAATAAATCATCTTCTAGAAATTGATGCATGAGTAATGCCACACCATAGATGTAAAATTTTAAACCGGATTATTTTACTCTCAGCTTGTAAAATCGGTAATCCCAAAAAATCATCATTTAGTTCAAGCTAAAGAAAAATTTTATCGTAACCTTGGTAACCAGATTCACGATAGATTAACTAAATGTTATTATGAATTGCCTTATCTGTAAATTCTTTCCTCTGATATTATAAATTACTCCTGAAAACAACCGTTACGTGGGTGATATGAAACAGGTTCTTTAGAACTGATTTTTTTTGAGATATGTTTTTAATTTGATTGATGAATATAGAAGTCAAGTGTCGCAATTTTAAAACGTGGAAAGTTTTTTGTTAGATTTTAATTAATGCGATTTATCATCCTATAAAATTTTATGATAAACAATAGGGTAGATAAAAAAATTATCAGACTTTTGAAACCTACCTGTGCGGAAAAGATGTTCTCTAGTATATAGATGACAAGGGAAATATAAAATAAAAAAATTAATTTTTATTTTGAGTACTGCCACAAGAGGAATGTTTAGGTATCTGGGCTTTTTTTTGTGTGGTATAAAGTCAAAGTAATTTATATCAAAGAAAAACAGGTATTTTCGTATTTTAAAACATTTATTACATCTACTAAACTACATCCGGTGCATTAAATAGTTTCTTTAGTATTAACTTTAAAAAAACCTACAGTAGAGTCTTAAAAACTCGGTACTCGATAATCCGGCAGTCCGGATAACTCTCTTGCAGAAAAACAACGCTTACAGACCAAAGTATGAAATGTGTAGTGCGGAAGACAACAGGGACACATTTCTTTAAAGAAATTAGCCAATTCTTGCATCGTCAGCTACTTAACTTTAATTATAGACAGCGCGTGCTTTATGGCTTCGTAAATTATTTCTCTGAGGTATACCTAATCAGGTAAATTACCTGTGGTGTAATGTACACCCTCGCACCCCCCCATCGCGCGCGGAGGGGGGCAGGATACTAAGGGGTCCAAAGCCTATGTTATGTTATGGTCTTACAATCCTTTGAAAATCCCGGTCGGGGATCGAAACCTGACTTTGCAGGAGAGAGCCTTAATATTCTACGTTATTCTCCGTCTACTGTAAATTACTGTATATTATGTATTCATTAATTTTTATTTGGATGTAGTAAATGCTCTATGACTTTATAAAGTGTGTACTTTTTCTTTGTTTAAGGTCGTTTGGGTGGTTTATTTTCTGTTGTATTCTCAAGCAAACAATACATACAAGTGTAATACAATATTTTCTGAGGAAAAGCAATCGTTCTTATTCCCCTTCGATAACCCGGCATTTTCACAAGCTCGGACACCTTCGGCTCACATTAGGTCGAGTTTTAGGGATTTTACTGTACTACTGTCGAAATGAGAGTGCACGATAAAGAGGAAGACGGGAAACAGCTTGAATTGTACTGAAGGGAGAGAGAGAACTGAGTTATGAATTGCTTCATTACGCATTATACTGCTCAGTACTCACTTATCAGTAATCATCTTTTTTGTCTATTTATATTGCAGGAAGATAATAACTTTTTGAGTTTAAATTCATAGTATCAAAATTAAGTCTCTTTCCATTTTATCAAAAATACAACCTTTTTAGGGCAATATTAAATTTTGTGTGTGTGTATTTGAAAGTATTTTTTTTTCATTACTTTTCTCCTTATCTCCACACCACATAGAGCATTCTTTCTGCATAGGTTGATTCCGATTAATAGCAATTTGTTTTTCTCCACATAACAGCGATCCGCCATAGTATACAATCAGATTTCTAGGTCAGAAAATAATTGGAGCTGTAGTACGCCATAAACTTCATGCAAAATTGACCAACAGTCTTACGTTAAGCAGAATAAGACTGTGAAATCTGGACGTTAACACTTACCCAAAATCTATCTTACTTTCCCCGAATAATAAAATAATGTTTTTATTCCGTTGATAATGATGAATTACGAATTCAGAATTAGTTCAGAGAAACCGATTTTCTCAAAGTTCTCAAGAAATTCTCAAATCGTTCCGCAACTCTGCACTTAATGGAAACTGAAATTAAAAAGTATAATATCTTTCTGTCAAATACAAAAAACACTGAAATATTTATTGGAACTGAGATATTCGCTTATAGAATACAGATAAGGTATAAAAGTAAATAACAAACGAAATAAAATACACTTTAAGCTTACAGTGAGGGAGTAAAGTTAAATTATGTAGACTGACGGATCTGTTTTTCCTTTTTATAAATATAAAACTCACGCTAAATATTCTACACAATTTATAACGGGTTTTTTAACCACTTCCTGATTATAACTAGCATTAATATTAAATTACTGTTATTTTCCTAAGCTCCAGAGGTCTAAAATAAAAGATTCCAACACATTTGTAACTATGCTACGTGACTTAAAAACGAATTTCGTTTGTAATTCTCAAACAATCGATCACATATGTACAATTTTATGCAATTTTCCATCCCGTTTGATGTTAGAATCACCACAGCACCAAAAAATGTTGAAATGATGATGAATTAGTATTTAATTGAAATATTGGTGAATGTACTAGAATACAAATTTAATGAAATAAGTGTATCATATAATTTTACATATTTCATTATTTGGATGCCGGCATATTGCGTCTCATAACTTGTCCTTTTCTGAAATATCAAATTAATGGCAAATTTTGAAATGACGAATCTGAGAACGAAGACGCGAATTTCGCCACTGATAGGTTATGGGTCTGGATAAATCAAAAACTCTTCGCACAAAAAGAAAAAGAGAAACTGAACTGAAAATATAATTTTTATAATCAAGAAATTTTCGTCGGGTTACGGGAGAATTTCGAGAACCAAATACCAATTCAAAGGTAATTTTCGATATTCGATACAAAATTATGATGTTATTCAAACATAATTATTAGCACTCGCCAAGTTTGACATTATTTTTGATGTATCATGATACAGTAGCATATAAAATCAAAAATTTCAATCAAATTTAGTTTTGCTTTTATGTTTAACTCTTTATTCTCGCTTTGCTTTGTATTCCTTTTCCAAAAGAATTTTAAGCGTGGACATGGTGCGATTTAAAAAACAAAAATTTGATTTAATGGATTTCACAAAGTGCTTGGTTGTCCCTTATGCATATCTATCGTATAAAACAGTTTTTATGCTCAAAGCACTCCAAAAACTTACCGTTTAACTTTTAAAATAAAATTTTAAAATTTCATGAAAAAGGATTTTAAAATGCACCTCCTCCTAGAATAATGGATGAACATATATGATGAAAATCGATTTACAAGTACGTTAAACTATGCTCAACAGAATTTGGTATAGGTTTTGAGATAACATGATTGATATTCATAGATTACTTTTATTTATCAATGTTTATTGAAAATTCCTTAAAAAATGTATAAATTCTAAATTCAACTATCTTTTTAAAAAACAAATAATACTTTGATTCAAAAATGCATACCAAATTTTCTTACAAGTATTAATAGCAATAGTTTGAAAAAATATCAAAGCATTTGGCACAATAAAAAAAAGTCTTAGCATTTTATAAATGAAGATAAACTAGTAAGTTTTTTTCTGTCTGAGATAAATTCTTTTTAAGTTTTTGTCATTGAGATGTGAAAAATGGAAGATGTGAAGTTATTTTATCATTAAGATATGAAAATAAAAGTTATCACAGCTCTAGGTTTTTTTTTTTATCTTAGAGCTTTCAAATTTTGTGAGATTATAGAAAAATACACAAAAAATAATTTAGGCTGAAAAAATTTCATTTGATTTTTTGACCAATTTTTGTCAATCGAATCGTATATTGTGGGACCAGCTTCTTTATTTTGAAGCAAAGATTGATTTGCCATGTGTTCCGTAAGAATTTCAATCTAATAAATGCAACTGTTGTGTAATAATTTGTGTAATAATGAGAACAAACTCATCAGAAAACAAAAATGTAGATTACAAACTTGGTGATCTTAATCTTTTAACTCAGAACAATTAAGTACAGTTTCAGTAATATAAACAAAAAAGATGCTCGTCAACCGGTTAAAATTATTTTAATTTCAATTTCCTCTTATCAAATAATTAAGGAAGAAATTTAAAAAAAAAACTATGTCACACACACACAAAATACAATTACTTTATCTCGGAAGCATTACAATTTCGCACTAAATTCATTTCAAGACACTTGTTTCTTTTTTTTCTCAATTAATCTCAGTTAAGTGAAAATTGAACATGACGCAATTAAAAACGAACCCGTGGAGTAGGAAACAACATCACAACACGTGGGGGAAAAAAATAAAACATGAAATACATTTTTCCCGCTGAGAAGACCGAAGTCTTGCAGAGAATCAATCTTCAGAACAAACAGACAAAATACAGCAATTACATTTCTTCCGCGAAGAAAACAAATTGTGGTTAGACAGATTTTATTTGTTTGTTTATTTTGAAAGATAAGTCGTTTATCCTCACTCCATTCACCTTGCACCAAAGAAATATTATTTACTTTGTATAATTATTTTCCTAAAATATATTTCTTTAAAATATATATACTATCCGCTACCCACTTTCTTTGCTGAGTATTTTATAATGTTATACGCTATACATAGTTTTTTTTAAAGTTAATGATATCTAAATCATAGTACAAAACTTTTAAATGTATTTAAAAACATTCTTTCAGACCTCGCTCTTTGATTTAAAAGAGACAGGATTTGAATTTCTACAACGGAATTATAGTTATCTATAACACTTCCGTAATTCCGTTCCGGAATGGATTTCCACAAAACCCGTTCTCGGATTTTAACCCACCAAAGAAACATGCTTTCCAAATTTCAAACCTGCCAGTCTAACAGTTCAAAAACGGAATATTTTTTGTCTATGTGACTACCCCCGCTTGGCAGTCGACTTCAGTAAAACCCTTTCTTAGCAGATCTCTACGCAGCATAAGAATCTTGCTTACCAAATTTCTAGTCTGTACACGTAATAGTTCAAAAATGGGAATTTTTGTTTTTCTAAAACGCCACCGAAATCACACTTGGGAGACGATTTCAACAAAGCCCGTTTTTAGATTATCTCTACACATCGAAAGAGACATGCTAGCCAAATTTCTAGTTTGTAGATTCAATAGTTCAAAAATGGGAATTTTTATCTATAAATACTCCAAAACCTTCTTAACCCTCCTTGAGAATCGATTTCCGCAAAATCCACACATTCTTAGTGGATATCTACTCGACAAAAGTAACTTTCTTACCTAATTTCAAGTCTGTAGATCCAATAATTCCGGAAGTTTCGAGATGAATGACTGAGTCGCTCTTCGCCTATATATGTATAGATTGTTGTCATCGAGTGTGATTTGCAAAAAAGAATGATTGAAATAATTTGAATTCCTGTATAATAAATTTATTTCGTTAAATATTGTTATTTTGATGCTATCCACTTAATATAACACTTATTTAATCCCTTTTTGGAAGAGAGTGGTTTTTAATGTTATTTTGAATTTAAAACATTCGATATATTCAACAAACGACTTTCTTCTCTTTCGTATTATTTTTTTTATTAATACATTCTCGAAAGAAAGTACTCACTTAATGCGTTATAATTTCTCTTTCTCCTTTTTTATTTCTAATATTTCTTTACTTCCCTTTCCACAAAGGAATTCGTCGATATTGCCACATTTATATGTATTTTGAGATCAGTATATAGTTAATTCTTAGCCTTTAAAAATTTCTTTTTATTTGATGTTGTTAACTTTTATGTATGTGTATAGTTATTAAAATAATGCTTCTCCTTCAGATATTATAGATAAATACATTCATTTTTCAGACATTCTCGTGTATACTCACATTCGTTTTTTGTCCGGCTGTCATTCCCGTTCCTGAACGAAATGTGTAGCGTTTCCTGTATTTTTAGTGATTTATTTAAGTTACAGTTAAGTTACATGGGGATTGTTGTTGCTCTCTATATCCCAAAAAACTGTAAATCAGCTGCATGTGCGACATTCGAATGACATAAAAAAAATTGTGCATCCATATGTTGCAAAGAATGCAACACAAATCATCTTGCAAAAAAAAAAATCAGTTTTCTATACGAGATACACAATTTTTACTCTTCAATTTTTGTTAAATAATCC
Organism: Trichonephila inaurata madagascariensis; assembly: GCA_019973955.1. Lineage (NCBI taxonomy): Eukaryota > Metazoa > Arthropoda > Arachnida > Araneae > Nephilidae > Trichonephila > Trichonephila inaurata. The sequence continues at coordinate 125,415 of BMAV01019420.1, forward strand.
ATAACAATTTCAAGTTGAGTTTGATTCTCTTAGAGCATTGACATGAGATGATAATTATTTTCTCTAAACCAGTGGGTGGCCAACCTTTAAAATTTTACGGACCACAAAATGTATAATTTATATTTGGCAGACCACTAATAAGAATTCAGGAAAAAAAGATGGCCATTTTTTTAATCTTCATATAAAATACACCATAGAGCTATACTGTCACTTATTATTTTTTATGTCTCTATTTACATTTCCATATCACTGAAAAGGAACATGAAAAGCAAGAACAAACTGGTAGCGCATAGTAATATCAACAAACTGAAGTGATATGAAGCTAATGTACCGGGGTTGCCAAAACTCACGTTCAAATGTCACTAGATACACCCGAAAAATAGCTAAAAAAATCACTAAATTCAGAAGAAATTTTGCTAAAAGTAGGAGTTAAAATTTTTTCTAAAAATTCATAATCCATATTCCGTAGTGTTTAGTTACTCGTCAGTTTTGAAACTGAATATTCACAAAAATATAAATAATGTTCAAATTTTCAGCTGACCATTGAAAATTTTCATGAACGGTTGCCTACTGCTGCGCTAAACAACCATACTTACATTACAGCAATATAATAATAATGATTCTCAAGAGTTAAATGTTTTCTTTACAACAAATTTAAATCATCAGGAACCCTCTTTTTAAACTCAATACGCCAGAAGTTCTTCATTAATTGAAAAATTTTCAATTACTAATCCACATTTTCCTTTAAATATATACTTAATATTTGAATTCTGTTTCCCAGTGCACATATTTACAGTATCTGACTCATTAATGTAAACTCTGATGTGAAATCTAATGTATATGTATATACTTTCAAGATGTATCAGCACTAAATAATGATAAAAAAAAACTACAATAAGCATAATACACGAGATATTGATGACTTACGCATAACAGAAATTATGCCAGATTTAAAAGAAAATGATTATAAATAAATCATTTTTCGTAGCAAGATTCAGTTTCATTTTTAATTTCCGGTTCATAATTGAAAAATGAAACTGTGTCACAACGCAATTTTATTGAAATATCGTATATTTCCTCCAGAGATGCCTCATACTGGCGAAATTCATTTAACAAACGTACATTTCTTTTTCAATTATTCCCGACCACATTATGAATCAACAAACAAAAATATACGTGTACAGTAAGAAAAGGAAAAGGCCGTTAAGACATTAGTAAAATAAAAAATATATATGTGTTAACCGCCCGCAGGGAGACAACATGATTGTCCGACAGAACTCTTGCTGCGAATCAATCTTCAAAAAGGAGAGTCAAAAGAGCGGCAATTATATTCTTTCAACAGAAACCCCGAGGTGCTGATGGTGACTTTATTTATTTGAATTTCTGACCCACTCCCAGTAATGGTTGACCTTTGAAACCTGTAAGGGTGAATCTTCACTTGATCCCACCTACACATATCAAGGAAGAGTATTAACACATCTGAGGATTCTACTTCCTTATAGTGTAGTACCACTGCGGTATGCATTCTGTGGTTTACTGGGTTATACCCTGAGGATTTAAAGGGTAAAAAATGCTTATTTTGGATGATTGAGCTTTTTCAAATGGGTGAAGATTTCTATCTACTGAACGCATGATCTCAGATTTGACCTTTACCGAGATTTTTTTTAAATCGTATTATGAGATTGTACTTAGACCGCATAGGAACCATTACTTCTAAGCTCATATGAGTGAATTGCTGTGATGATCTTTCAGATAAAAGTTAGATAATTTAATCCTAATTTAGGAGAAAAAAGATAGTTATCTGAAAACTCTTTAAAAGGGGATTATGTTTGCCTCATTGAGAGAGATCGGATTAGCTGAGGAACTCTTCAGGTTTAAACTTTGTAAATTATGCTACAAATTATTTGCTCTTTTCACTTATATTATGACTTCAATATATACGTAAAAATAAAAAATTCAACTTTTTAAGTTATGCTTATTTTATTTATATTTTCCAGCAAATATGTAAAATGTTTCTGGAAAGCATTTTTGTTGAAAAAGTGGCATAAAATTCGTTTCTTTTCTTATTTTTGTGTTCTCCAATCGTGAAAGAAGTATGATTATTCTTCCTTTAGAACTTAGGTTCACAAGGCTAAAGCGACCTTCAGAGATATTTAATAGAACTATATCTTAGCCACTGCGAGCGACTTACCCCTGAAGTTGCTCTCTCACCGTCTTGCCTACCTAAGAGTGGGGGAGGAGTAAAAGCAGAACCAGACACTCTCTTCCATTATAACAATTATTTATTTTACTCAAGCACACTAATCAACAACAGTTTAACCTTTAAGTGAATGTCCTAGGAGTGATAAGGAGAAAACAATAAAGATTAAGCGAACAAGCGCAAGTAACCAATTTAACTTAACCTAATCTATCCCCAATCCACTAATTTCAAACAGTGGCAAACACCACTCTTAAACTTGAGCTGCGAAAATCAACTTTATTCTACGTCACGTTCGTGGCGACTGTAACAACTTCTGAGCTCCTTCTTCCTACAGTTGCAAAACTCTGACTTTATATAGTAATCTACATATCAAAGTTTCTTCTTGAGAGGGATGGCTGTGAATTAAACGCGAATGCTAGCCCAAAGATTCCCCAAGAGGATTAGTGAGAAGATCATGTACAGATCCGTCACACCACTAATTCATAACTGTGTCATCGTAATGTCGCAACGCCTTAAAATAATTTAAATATGATCAAAGAAATGTAACATATTAAATCTCTCTATATATCTTGTCATTTAGCAAAATTCACTCTCACCACGTTGAAATTTGCAGATATGATTCTTTTGTAGAGTAGAGATCCGCGTAGAATGGGGTTTTGCAGAAATTCACTTTCAAGGTTGTTTGCAGAGACATTAGAGATAATAATTCCCATTTTTAATCTAATAGACCAACAACTTGAAATTTAGCAGGCGTGTTTCTTTTGTTGAGAAGAGATCTGCTGCGTAGAGTTTCTTAAAATTGACTCCAAAGGATTGAGAGAGAGGATAAAGGCATCATAATAGATAAAAAAAATTCCCCCGTTTTTTAACTATTTGATCTGCAGACTTTAAATTTGGTTAGCATGCTTCTTTTGCTGATTAGAGATACCCTAACGGTTTTTTCTAAAATCGACTCTGAAGGTAGAGTTACGGTGGCGTAAAAGCTAAATATTCTACCGTTATAGAAATTCAAGTCTTGTACTTTTTAAATTAAGAAGCGATTTTTTAATACTATCTAAAGCTTAATGCGAAGATTTAGTTATCAATAAATTAAAAACAATATATATCTATACAACATCATTAACAAAGCAGTGAAGCATGTGGAGAACGGCAAATCTGTTTATGTTTACGAGATAAAAACGTAGTTATATTAATAATTTTAACACATCGGTGTATATTAAACTAAAACTTCCTTAAACACTTTTCGTCATTGATTTATTGTTATTATTATTTTATCCAAAACACAATCCATATGTCGTGACCGATGGAAATCTCTCATCTATCCATTTCTTTTTATTTTCATTGTACAATGGAATTTAATATGGATCCCTTTTATTTCAAAAACTTCATATTACTTAATGAAATAATGATCAATTTTAATAAATTTTCTTAACGGTTTTTTAAATATTTTAACATGTACATAGAGCATATGGTAAATTCAATTATAAAACTTTGTAAAAAGGTTCTAGGCAATATCATAAATAATGTCAAATATATGTTCAAGTGTTTTAGTATGAACTGCCTTATAGCTGCTTTGTTTTTATCCTGGGAAAGCACCCAAATTTACTTCCAGTTTACTCATATTTAATATTTAAATCTAGTGCAAATTTAGTTATTTTTTAGATTAATTTTAGTTTAAAAACTTTACATATTAAATCGCCTGATTCAAAACGCGGTTCAAAGTAAATTCTCATACTCAAAGCCTCTAAACCACGGGACCTTTTATTTTAGCCAATTATGTTGCTATGGTAACGCAATGATGATTATTATAACAGTTTAAAAATTAAATTATTTTTTATTTAATTTTAAAAACTGTAGCAATAATGCTCGTAATTAAATCTTTCAGTAAATAAACTATAGTTTTTAAAAAAGTTAAAAAACACCCTTTTATAGTTAATCGAACTAAGATGTAACTTAATCTCTTTTAGTCGCCAAATCTGAAAATGGGATCTGAAATTAGTCGCCAGATACAAGATGATATCTGAAAATGGGAAATCGCTAATCCTGATCAAAACAATGGAACAAAATTATTAAATTATTGTATTGTCATCGATCACTGACAAGGGTGCAAAATTTCGAATTAATATGACCTTTTAAAGAAGGTAAAAATTGAGTTCGAAGATTCCGTTACATACAAGTGAAGCTTATAAAAGGGTGTTAAAAAGTCACAAAAATACTTTTTTAAATTTATGAATTGACTGTAAGCTTCCAAAAATTAAGAATACATCTTGGGTTTTAAAATAACATTATAACCTTTAAACGAAAATGTCCCGTAAGGGAAATTATTTTGAGTTTTTTAAAACGTGTTTTTAATGACAGAACATTTAAAATAATGATAATGGTTGTTCTTTTTAAAGGGTAATTGATACGGTGTTGCTTATATGATGTTGATATGCTTTTTTATTCAAGCTATCATTTCATGTTCCATCTGTATATTAATATCAATATTGACATTTTATTAATATAAAAAGTTGTTTATAAATACGTTTTCTATAATATAGTTCACTACTGTCCCAAATAAACCTTTTTAATAAAACATTTTTTTTTTTTTTTTTTTTTGAAAATTTTACATCTCGTTTATTTTTTTCAAGATAAACGAACTTACATATTAATTTAAAATAAAAATAAAAATTCTTTCTTTTTACTTAATCAATAGCTGACGTTTATTCCACCTGAACCAGTGAGCAATATTCAAAATACTTCACAAACATCTTATTTCGTATGCTAAATGTCTCATATTTTACATATTCCAATAACGAATTTGAGTTTCTGATGTTAAGCTGACAGCTACTCAAACGAAAGTTGCATAGTTATTCTGACAAAGATATACTGCTGAAAAAACAGCATTCGTATGCTTCTTTTAAGCATACAGTAATCCTTTCTCAATATTACCTTTTCTTTTCAAAGCCTGAAGTATGACAAATGTTCTTGCTTTTTAAAATTATTTTGTGACCTTGGTTATTTGAAAAGCTTAATCTGTCCCATTTGTCAATACGTCAAAGAAAAGTTTAGATAGTTGCACCATAGTTTTCAACTGTAGGTCATGATCTTTAATAGGGTTTGATCTCTTAATCACGCTATTTCGTAGAAAAGAGAATAAGAATATAAAAAAAGTTACTTTCACATTTATTTTTTTATATTTTTCTAAATTTGCTTACGAATATTTTATTCTTCCATCAAAGAGATCTCGTGAAAGAGTCTAAAAACCATAAAAAAAAGCAACTCATAAGATTTTTCAAAAATCTCCTGTTTCAAATAACTCTACCGGAAGTTACTCTGAATACTGTGACTCTTAAAAAAATTACCATCTATTATCATCCCCAGTTTTAAAAACTATCGCAGTTTAAAAAGTCATTCAAATTTTGCGAGAGAAAATTCTGCAATATACTGAAGTTTTAATTATATTAGTTAAAATGCATTGTGTTTGTCAATAGACTTGAACAAAGAATTTTTCATCTTGAATTCCTAAATGAAATGCTGTCGTTTGGAATTTATAATTATTTGCTTAAATCTAGACTATAATATTGATTTACCGATATAAAGGGGAAAAATAAATCTAATACGAATGTATATACGTATAAATTTCTTAGAATAGAAAGGAAATATATCTATATGTATACATTTCCCCTCTACTGTAAGAAATATTTTTAATTGAATTTCGACTGAAATATGCTAATGAGCACAGGATATATTTTAAAATATGTTAGTTACTACACACAGCGATTAGTTGCTTCAAGTTATATCATTTAATATATTCGAAACTACTGAACATCAGAAAACCGACTTAAGACTACCAATCGACTATTTACCTGTTACTTTGATTCTGGAAATATGTAATTTCTGTTTCTTTTTATTTTCTTCTTCTTAAAAAAAGACTATTTTTTAAAAATATTTTTTGAAATATTACTTACCAAAATTATAACAAGGTTATTTACTCGTACATTTTTTTACAATGTATTAAGTGTTGTTTTAGGTAGGATGTCGGTAAAGTTTAATTTTTTTTTTTTGTATTATACTAGCTATGTGAGATCTTGTATTCACCTACAGAAGAAGATGATAGGATAGATTTGCAATTTTAACTTCCTCCATAAGTTCTCCGTAGAATACTGCATTAACTGTACTTCTATCATGAAGCAAGTCTACGCACACATCATCAATGATTTTCTCTTCAATGGGTTTAATTCGTGCGATGTCATAGTCAAATAACTACAATCCCATGATTCCAGCCAATCAGTTCATAAATTCATGTGTCATCATTATCACATGATAAAAGCAAATGAGTGTTTTCACCCATTTAGATCATAAGCTTTGCTGTATCCAACTTTTGTTTCTTGTAAAAACTTATTTATAAGAAAATACATATTTATCAGCAATAAAAATGAACATAAAGAAACAAAAATGCACTTAATACAGTGCTTCTCAGAGTTTCAATACTCGCGACCCGATATTCAATCATAATTTTCATCGCGCCTCCCTCTTACAATATCAATGTATTGAATTCAATAATACTATACTTTGATGCTAAGACTACGATACGACTTTAACCTCCAAAGTGCCACTGGTTTATATGAACATCTTGCTCAGCCAAAGCCTTAATTTCCCATGACGTAAATATACGTCTTTCCAAAGTATGATTTTTTCTGTGCACTGTTATTCATAAAATTTTTTTCCGAAGGTTTCGGAATGCAATAAAATGACCTTGACAATGTTTCCGAAGGATTTACTTATTACAGATTATTTCCTGCTTTATCCCCCCATCCCCAATACATCTAATACGCGCGCCTACGTGGAAAACGATTGGCATTGGGAAGCTAATAGTGTAACTTTTATTTGGCAGTTAAGGGATTTATTATAAGCCGTACAAATTATCAAGATAAGTGTTAGTTTTTATATATTATTTTATGTATGACAATCCCATGGGATCATTGGTAATTATTAAATTTGTTCTTAACTTAGTATTGTTAAATTAATTATAAAACACTATGCGTAGCATTGATACATTTATAAGTGTAATATATCAGTGCAAATGTGTATTATGTTTTTTTATTATGTCAGAATGTATTTTGTTTGTTTGCCTTCAGTGAATTAATTTTTATAAATAATTTTATGTTTTCGACTTTTCAATATGCTCTCTCCCCCTCATAGAGTCGTCACGCCCCCCAAGGGGGGGGGTGCCCCACAGTTTGAGAAGCGCTGACTTAATATATTTATTTATTTATTTTACTTTTTAAAAATTTCGTGAAGAATCTTAATGTTTGAACATGTTTGCTCAATTATCGAATTTGTGGGAAAATCTAATTTTACGAGAAGAGAAAAACAAGTACAAATCTAGTGTCAGTTTAGAACTGAATGGAGAACAAGTGACTGTCTTTATCATGTGATTTTCATGAATTTAACCAATTACCCTTGTCCTCGATAGAAGATTTTAAACCAAATTTTCAACTTCTCCGCGTCCATTTTTTAAACACTTTGCGCCATTTTCATAAACGAGACTTCGAAAAACCATTATTACCGAAATGGAATTCAGTATGTGTCATATTTCAATAAATGTAATATATTTATTCGTAAAACTTAAATAATTTATCGCTGTCCATTATTTACTCGCCATGCTTTAAGCGCTAAATAAATGAAAATTTGAAGAATAAATGCCACATAATTATTTAAAATAACTTATCTTGGTTGTGGCAATAAATCCTCATAATAAAGGTTTCTGCAACATGACAATTTTGTCTTCTATTTTGAAAAATATTTTTATGCCTATCTCAATGTTTCGTTTGTGAATATCAGATCTTTAAAAAAAATAATAAAATAAAGTTTTCAGAAAAACATAGAGGAGAATGTAACGCTGCAGAAAGCTTTATTGCCATTTTGGATGCATGTTATTTATTGCATTTAAATCGAAAAATAGTCTATATTACCAAAGAAAAAATATAAATACTACACTCCAGATTAACATTACAATCATGAATTCAAATTGATCGGTAGGCGGAAATCTTAAGCCAAAAGTTTAAATGCTTTCTTAGCAAATTCAGTATCAAAATCTCCGACGAAAAAATTTATTGTACTGTAAATACTTTAAGTTATATTGATTTCGAAAATTATCTTTAGAATAATAAGAGCTTTCATGATTTTTTTTAAAAAATAATATTACATTAGTCCAAGTTTCAGTTAATTTCTTCATTTTCAGCTGAGTGTCATCATTCTATTTATTGTAAGTACCATCAAACTGATTTTCGAGAAAAGATAAAACTTGCAAAAAAATAAGCTATTTAAACTTAAAATAGGCTTAACACTACTACAAATCTTCTTCAAACATTTCCGGTAAGAAAAATAATAAATATTACACCGTTATATCACCTTCATCAAACGTGAGTTCTTTTTTCACATTCCTTGTGACCTAAAGAACAACAAACGGTGTACAATTTAAAAGATTACAGCACAAATCTTCCTCAAATCGTGTTAAAAAGTTCGAACCTATTGCAGGAAATTACGCCGCTTCACGCTGTGATTGGATGTGTTTAAGAATTTCTCGTAAAAATATCAAAACTTGCCAGATCACGTCGAAGGATTATGAATTGTTCTTTCCCTTCCGAATCAGTTCAGCTCTACTTGCTGCAAGTCTTCTTTATAACGGTAGAGCAGATTTTCTATTAAATATTCCGGTCATTACATCAGAAACAATCATAACTTTTTTGATTTTTTTTTCTTTAGTTTCATAATCGTGATATATGTTTAACGGGTGACAGATCATGATGTTTTCCGAATGTGAGATATTAGTTCAGAAGCGGGAAAATACCTCATTAGTTAAATAGGATATATAAAAAAATTAACAGTAAACAAGAGCAAGAAAATTGAACTTGATGATTTAGAAGTAGTTATTCATGTATCATATATATGATGTAAGATTTAATTACTAGTAATATGATCAACGCCATGCATTAATGTTTTTACAGACATTTTGCAAAATGTCCGTTTTTTGGGTTAGCTCAAATCACACTTCGATTAAACACGTCACAGTAAATGGCAAAGATCACTGTACCATGGTTGGTACAGCAACAATCTGATGACTGTCCATGGACATGAGCTTAGAGTTTTATAGAAGGTCCATCATAAAGAATAATAGTAAATTCTACACGATTGCCATCTAAACATTAGAGGTCTAATATTATCAGGATAGTTTAGTTCGGTTCGAAATGATGTTTAACTGTAAGGGGTCTTAAACGCATTCCTGTAAAAGGCAAAATTCTCACAAGTAAAAATCCTGTGGGCACCGCTACATGTCGTTACGGTTGTAGTTATTGTTTTGTTGATTTTCTTTTGCTCTTTGTGATTCTTGTCTTAATGCTTACATTGTTCATGTTACTTAACTTCGGTACACAATAACGGAATTATTATATATCAAGCAGATAATTTTGTCTTTAAAGTCACAGCAAAATACTTCAGTTATTACTTTTCTTAGAAATACAGATGATCAATCTGAATTTTTCACTCTTATTTACAACCATTTAGTTCCAATAAAGGCAAGCAACTCGCGGTTGGTCATTATCAAGTCGGGGGTTCCTACTGCCACTGAAAACCTGCCGTGTAGAGGAGCTGCTGCACGTTAACCCTTTATCTACCGACGGTATTTATAAGTACCACTCATTTTAAAATAACATAGAATAACCAATTTTACGAATATTCTGACAATACTTAGCAGGAATATTCTTTGAAATCCACTCTTCTAAGATATATGGCAGCACAGGTTCTAGGATGAGTATTGTAGCGGGGAAGGCGAATAGTTTTATAGTTTTATAGCAGAAATTGCCTTTTCAGCTGACGGTATTTTCAGCGGATTGCAATGACTATCATTTTTGTCCCGAAAAAATAGTTAATGGCTAAATTTAAGTGTCTTATTTTTTTTTTATATGTTAAGGAGGACCTTAGAAAACGACTTAACTCTTTATTTTAAGTGAACAGTGTATATATATATAATTAATTTTACAGTGGAATATCTTTTATTAATTAATTAATTAGCTCTAACGGATTAAATTTCCTAAAGTTGAGTATTTTGTTTATGTATATCCCTTAATTTTCAATGTAGTGATCCCAAAAAAAAATATTGCATGAAAAAAACTGCAGTAAATCATAATGTGTCGAAGGCTCAAAGTCCTCTGATTGGAGTGTCCCTGTGGAGTTCGAAAAGGGGGGTGGCAGCTCAGGTATCATCATCGTACATGGCTGAAAATTACGAAGCCAATAGCTAATAGCCCTATATGTCAACATTAACTTTCAAGTGCTCTCATGAAATCCGTGATCGGTGTTTTAAGAGTGCAAACCCACTTAAGATTTTCGGTGGCGTTCGTTTCTCTCTCTGCCTCTTTGCGTCAGATGATATCTAACTTTCATCAAATAAAGTTCCTTTTTCAAAACTAAGTCTGTTTCTGACTCAAAAATCATGTCATATATATACTTTAAGCAATATGTCATACTTTAAAATGCGTTTTATTCGAAATGTGTGCGTGTGTGTGAGTGGGGTTTTTTTTTTTTTTTGAAAATGCTCAAACAGGAACAGCGATTTTTCAAAAAGTTTTGAAAATAATTAACTGAAATTTTTTATGTATGTTCTGTATAGTAGTAGAAGTGTTTTAACCTTCAGATTTCTCAATCACTGTTTTATTACAAAATTGATAGTCCTTTATTGTGATATAATCACTGTTTTTTAAAGCAATTTCATATAATAACTAAGATGAAGTGCTGTAGTTCTTGTAAAATTAAAATACTTCTTATCCTGAAGGTCATTTCAACAATGAATGACAAAGTAACTCATCAAACTTGAAAAATTGAGAACTTGTTCATAAAATTTATGTTAAGAGTGGGCCCCGCTTATGTAATATTTTGTAAATTTGTAACAATTTTTTTCCCATTTTAGTAATAATAATTTCTTTTTCTCTCCTTAGTTTTAGCATTTTTCCCCTTAAAATGTACTAAAAAAATTAAACCTTGTTCAGAACTTCTTTTGTCTATATATAGTATCTAAGCCACAAAGCATCAGGCTTTTGAATTCATTATGAACATCGTTAAGCACCATACCTCAATTCAACTCTGCGAAGAACTTTTAAACGAAAACACACTTCTTCCTATAACGAAATATTACTTTGCAATGTCTCAATCAACCCCATAATCGAATCTGAAACACCGATTCCTCCTTGAACTATGTTGTTTGATTTGTAAATCATAGGCTTTGCAATGCTAATGAAACTCGTTTTCTTCCATAAATCCCCGAGAATTATTTCCCTGCAGGGCTCTGTTTGACCATTTTCTCTAAATACAGCACAATGAGAGAAACAAAACCGGATTGAAATCGGAACTGAGAAGATAAATGATGTTTACGATCTCAAAAATACAAATAAACAGCAACATTAATTCTCAAAAACAAGGATAAAGAGCCATCTTCTTAATAAAATGTACGTGGTGTCTACTGTGATCAATACCACATCAAATGTAACCGGAAACCAGTAAATTCACTTGGAAGAAATTCGAGTTAAAGTTGTCACTGCTGAATTCTTGAACCTTTTACCAGCGGAGATTTTTCGAACAGAAAATACTATAGCCACATTCTAATTTTATAAAGAATGACAGATTTTGATGTATTTCACACCACCAATGGAATTTATTTGTTTGTTTTTATGTACTGTAGGGTGGATCGCGGTTATATGGATAAAAAATTATTATTAATTGGAACCAACCTATGTGGAAAAAATGTTCTACTGTATGGAGTAGTACAATGTATTTTGCAACATTTCTTAGCACCAGATCTCTCTACCTGCACAATTGATGTCAGTCCGATCCAAGCTGTTTTCCGCCTTTCACTTATCGTGCATTGACATTTCGAAAGAAATTTTTTTTAAAAAAATTAAATACTAAAGAAGCTGTTAAATGCACCTGATGTAAATATTTAGAAGGTATCTTCTCATCACAATGAATGTTAAAAAGTACAAAAATGTTGTTTTACTTTGACAACAATCACTTTGACTTTCTACCATGAGAAATCTATACAATTTCCTAGTGTTGTGTGTACACTATTTCTTCCGAAAATTATGTTAATTATCTAAGGTAATTGTCATTATCAGTGCGCATGCGTCAGTTTGAAAAAAGTCTTGAGAAAAACAAAATTGTGTGTGAATGTCTAAAGAATTCAATAAGAATATTTATTCATTTTTTGAGTCAAATGAAAAAGGTTATTATTGCTTCAAAAAAGATTTTAATTAGCAAAATATAAGATTATTTTTTTTAAAAAAATTGCAATTCGAAATATTAAATTAAAAGCATAATAAATTCGTATATTTAAACACATTTATTTTGATTGCGTTTATTGCGACATTGGCAACAATAAAATTCCAGAAATAGCAGTTTTCATTTGTAAAATCGTTTGGTTTAAAAATATTAAATGATTTTCTGTCCTACTTTTTTTTTCTTTTTTCTTTTTTTTTTTTTTTGTGATTGAATTATTCTTGATGATAACGTACCTGTTGATAAACATCGTTTCATGTACTTTTTTAATGTCCATCTTTTCTATATATTGTTTATTGCATTTGCTGGTTACTTCGCAATACTTTTCTTAAGAAATCAGATTGGTAAGATTAAATAAGTAAAAATAAATATATATTTACATCAAAAATTCTTTTTAAACAAATATCAAATTTCAATACACATTCAAATGTGAACTAAAGAATAACTATAACTACTTAAATTAATTAATGTGTGCTATTATTTAATCAATTATTGTCACGCTTTATTAACGAAGCAACAGTTTTTGTCTTCAAATTTTTCTTATTTCATTGGTGTGGAATATTTTTAATTTAACTTAAATAAAAGATATCGTTATCAGAGTTAGAAAAAATAAGAATGCATGTATCTATAGTCCAATATTATTCCAATTCAAAAAACTATTCGTGCAAAGAATAAGCAAATGTATAATGCAAGCAAAGAAGTTATTTACTTTTGATATTTTGATAAGTAGTACTCAAAACGTATCTATATACTATACGAAAAAAATTCGAGACTCAGTTTATATTAAAATATTATTTCAAAATTATTGATAATTTTTCGTTGTTCCAAGTGTTTTTAATATCATTTTCGCATTCTTAAATATACGAATTACAGAAATTTTCCATTTTATTTTTTTTATTCTGAATAAATTTTTCAGTATTACATCATCTGAATCTCGATAATTTAAAGATAAAAAAATTTTAGTTCTATAAAAAAAGAAAGAGGAGGAAATGTATTTCAAGAGAAAGAAGTTAAAATCAAAACATATCCATCCAAAGAACAATAATATAATAATAATTATGATAAAACATTTAATTTAATATATATATTTTTTTATTTCACGTACTGAAATTAAATAATTCGAGCGCCTGCTAGAACCGCTTATGCTCATTTTTTTCATTTTAGTAACAAATGTAACATTTCGATTTCCGGTCTTCTCTCCTCCCCAATTTTATACACAAAATAAATGAAATTGAATAAATACATCTATCTGGTACCCAAAGATTTCGTTATACTTAAGAAAGCTTAAGAATATCATTGTTTAAAAATTTTTTTATCGTAAATACTAATAAATAATAAACAAAGAACAACATTTGAAATTATAACATTTGAATCGAAAGGAATAATAATAAATTACTTGTAGCAGCCTTAAAAAACATACAATGTTTTAAATTAACCATGTGCCACCATGTGCTCTTCAAAATAATATATATTTCACTTTTTGACATGGTACAGCTATCATTAGAATTCGAAAGGCAAAAAAAAAAGTTTGAGAATGAAGCTTAAAGATAAAAGACATCTTATTAAATGTCTATATATAGCAAAATAAACACTATTATTTATTTGAAAAAACAAAAGAAAATATACTATTACAGTTTTTTTTTAAAAAAATCATTTGAAAAAAATTCTTCCATAGCATTTCATTAATGGATCTTTAATAGTCTTAAATCTACAACATTCCAAAACGAATGTTACGAATCGTGACATTTCTTGATAAAGAATCATGGAAATTATATTAATTATAAAACAATCAAATATAAACTCAAATATATTTGATTGTAATAATCAAAAACACGCATCGTATTAATTATTTAATTTAACAGAGTGTAAGCATGGCGTATTCGAATTAATTAAATGCATAAATTGACGCGGAAGTCATTTTTATTTCCGGTCTTATTTGTGTATTGTTAGATATACCTTGCAATAAAAGAGCTGGTGCATCATGGGAAGATACAAATCGTGAGTAATAAAGAGAGAGTAATTACATCTACTCGCGCAAAATCGTGATTGAAAAATGGACGTGAGTTAACTCTTTCGGTTTCTTCAGTGATAATAAAAGAAAGGCGAACTTTTAAATATATTTGAATTTAATCTATAGAGAAGAATTTCTTGAATGTAGACCAGTGAGTGATTGAATGAATAGAATATAAAACCTAAAGGCAAAAGCTTAATATTTTTTATTTAAAATTTATTTAGGCGTACATGTTTTAAAATGCGCCTCAGAAAGTCTTTTATAATGTGACTCTTCAAAAGCAGAATTTATAAGAAAAACTATAGAACTACTATATTAGATCATGACGTAGTTAAAAAGGAACTGCATATAAATAAAGAGCTAATTTAAGGTATCCAACTAACCTAAAATCATGATTTTTTTAAAAAATTGACAAAACTTTTTATGATTTTATTTTATAGGCCATCTTATTAGCTTTTTAAAAATACAATTTTTTTTTATATTCCATTCACTAGAACAAAAACTACAAGTGTTTTAGTAAAAGCAGATGCCCTAACTTTACATAAGAAGTCAAACATTAGAATGTGTTTTACTCGAAATGTGTGTTTTTTTTAAAAAATCTCAAACGGGGACAGCGATTGCTCAAAAAGTTTTTAAAATAATTTGCTGAAATGTTTTGTGTATGTTCTGTATAACAGTAGAAGAGTTTTAACCTTCAGATTTATCAATCACTGTTTTATTACGAAATTTAGAGTTCTTTATGTGATTATAATCGCTGTTTTTAAAGCAATTTCATGTAATAACTAAGATAAAGTGCTCTAGTTTTTGTAAAAATTAAAACATCTCTCTTATCCTGAAGGTCATTTCAAAAAGGAGTCACAAAGTAATACATCAAAATTGAAAATTTGAGAATTTGTTTATTTACTATTTGTACAGAGTGGGTCCAGTTTATGTAATTTTTTGTCAATTTTTATCCATTTTTTCCCCATTTTAGTAGTAATAATTTATTTTTCTCTTCTTAATTTTAGAATACTTCTTTCAAAATGTATTAAATAAATCTAAAAACCACAAAAATTTTCCATATCTACATTTAAAAAAAAAAAAAACGTTGTCTCAAGTAGTCGGATATCTTAAAACTAGATTTAAATAGACTATTATAAATATATTCATGATCAAACTATTAAGTATAAATAAAATTTTCCCAGTTTGAAGTTTAAAGTTGTTTTGTAACCGAGGTGTTGGTTAGAATTTTTAAAACTTATGATAATTTGCAAATATAGAGAAAATTGATGGAAATTTGGCAAAACTCATTTAAAACCACTTTTTTTAAAAACTCGAAATTATATACATGTATCTAAAAATTATATATATTTATCGGAAAATTTTCCAAGCTAAGTATTTTGCTTTCCTTTTTAAAAAAAATGATATTGTTTTCTGTATAAATACTATATTTGATTTCAGTAATATATGAAACTTTTACCTTTTAAATAATTTATTTTTTAACCATCTTTAAAATTTAATTACTCAAAAATTCAATCTAACATCTTTGAAGAATTTATTTCGTAAAAAAGAATTTGATAATAAAAAATGATCCTCTAGCACTGAAGAAGTATTTTTTTATTCTCTCTCTATCTCTCTATAAACCTTTTTCTCTATAAATTTATACCTATGTTTTAAAGAATAACTTATAAGAGTTGATCTTATAGAAAATTTTGTCACATAATATAATATATAATATGTCATATTAATACATCACATTTTATAGCTCATTATAATTTCTTCATGAATTGTAGAAATAATGAATCCTTATGGAAGAATTTTTGCTTTAAATTAATCAGTAAATGAGAAAATATTTATAAAATCTTAAAATTTGTCGTCACACATAGTCTTGCAAAAACTTTTAATCAATAACGATGTCTTATATAATTTCTTTTATGAAATCTCTAATGAGCAGAATAAAAATAATAAATTAAGTAATAAGAAAATAGTACAATAAGAGTTTTAATTGTATCTTTAGAAAAACCTTTGGTTAAAGAATCTGTTTTGTTAACGCTTTAGTTACTACATTCGTTTCATCAATAACAACGTGTACTCGAAAAACAACTCTTAACTTGATCAAGCTCAGTTTATAACGGGTACTCAAAAATAACATCGGCGGCTAGCTCAAATAATTTTAATTGGTTGTACTTTCTAATTGAGCACAGTTACAAATACATACAAACAGTTAAGACAATACAAATGCTAAGGAATTTAGCGCTGGCGGACACTGGCACGTCCGCCCTCCACTGAGGTGGCTGGCTGACTCTGGCACGTCCTTCCTTCACCGAGGTAGCAGTCAGACTCCTTACTTGTTCATACGGCCAGGAGAGGGCGCTCTATTACCATTCGTTACAAGTTTAGATATAAAACAAAAATGCTTAAATAATAATTGATCTTAGTTATTTATATTAATAAAAATGATACATTTAAAAAATAATAAATTTAATTCTTGCCTGAGCGTAACAAAAACATTATCTGTCTTTAATAATAACAAAAATAAATATATATAGCGCCAATGGTTCATATTTAATAATCCCAAGGTAAAATATAGGAATATAACAAAAATATATCCATATTAAAATACGTTTATTTCTCAAATTAAAAGCTAGAAATATCAGTTTCAAAATTTGATTTCTTTTATTTCTTAGTGGAGTCAAATAACGCCGAATAAAACAATTAAAAAACTCCTTCATTAAAATTAAAACAACGCATTTGAAAAAATTCTCATTCACCCATTTTTCATAGTAAGCCGACAGGCTAAGCGATTAAAAAAAACCATCCTTCATCAATGATTATTTGTTCCATTCACTTATATTTTTCGTGCTTTTCATCGAAAAAAAAAATCAAAACTTGAAGTGTCATTACATCAGTGTTGACGAGAAAGTGTCTATTTTGTCGAAGAAAAAAAAAACTCTCTTTTTCCAAAACGAGTTTCTGAATGATACAGGTTGTAAGTTCATAGGTGAAAAGATATTCTTTATAACGGCCTTACACCTTGTTTAAAGAACAGCAAAAATAAATAAATAAATATTCTGAGCGTTACTAAAGATACAGTTAGAAAGGAAATGTTATTGAACTTTCGTATGAGATTTTTCCTTTCATTTGTTTAGTTTCTTACAACGTTTTTTTTTTTTTTTTTTTTTTTTATTAAAATTTTTTTAAAAAAGAAAAATTTTCGTTTTTTTTTTAATTTTTATTCTAAGAATTATTTTACAAACGATAAATTTCCTCATCTTTTATGAACATTGAAATTAATTTTCTTGAAATACTTTTTAGAAGATAAGATTAATATAAATGCTTAGATATATTTTCAAAGCTTTTAAAAACAAATATAATTAAAATTCTAAATATTTTTTTAAAAAATCAAATGACATAGAACTCTTTGTTTTCTGTAATAGAGGTGCTGTTAGAAACGTGCAACGGTCTTTGCCTTTTTTTCACTTGTTACTGTAAAATTTCATTAAAATACTTGATATTTCTTGTTCTAATTCATATCGTCTGCTCTATTATATGTAACAGAATTTTAATGCTGGTAAAAATATTTATTCACAATACAGGTTTTTAATTTGTCAAATGTTTCTTTATTAAAACTTTTTTTAAAAGATTTTCTTTGGAAATAAGGTGAATAAATTGAAAATATTTTTTTCAATTCCTATTGTATTAGCTCACTCTCTCAGTATATATATATTTATTTATCTTATTCGCATTTTCTCTCAATAGTTAATAAAATACTTTCTATTCCTCCAATCAAGTTCAAATAAATGTTTTTAAACTTGTAGTGGATGGCACTTGATGTTAAAACAGTTTTTTCAAATATTAATTCATTAATTAAATTAAATTAATTACTTGTTTTCGACGCCAACTTAGATTCTGTAACAATGTAACTGTTAAAACATTGCCAAATGTTGGCTTTGAAAACCAATTTTTCAGCCGTTCAGCCGAACTATCCAAATCGGGTGAGCATTGTTACATCAGTGCAGACAAATCATGCTCTTTTTTCATTTCCTCTACTATAAGTCCACTCTTTCCCTATATATATATATATATATATATATATAGTTCAAATTTTCAGTCGTAATAAAATACTTTCTATTCATCCATTCAAAGTGGGAATTGACATAAAAAAATTTTTATATTACTTGTTAAACATGATTTTTACATCTTTGAATATAATTGTATACCTCGTGAAAGAAAACAGTACGTAATCTTAAAAAACTTATTCAATAAAATTATAAATCAGTTTTCTTATCCATTTGAGTAATATTAAAACAGTAAAAAGTTGCTAAAAAGCCCTTTCATATAGTGTCAAATAAATTAATATCACTAAAAACTGAATCATATAACCAATATTGTATTCCATTGCATAAGCGAGAATCAGAACACAAAACAATTATTCAAAATAAAAGTCCTTTCTACTCTGACGAGGAATTTGTTTATATCATTTCTCAAAAAAATTGAATTCCGGAACAAAAACTTCCTCGTCACAAAATGCCGAGCACGATTTGACCGAGTAAATAAATTAATTCAAAATCGACAAGAAAGAAAGAGAAAGAATATGAAGTGAGTGCCATTTGTATGGAATAAAAGGAAAATTTGAAAAGAACAAAAATTTTCCGCTTTTTCCACACCTCATTTCTTCTTTGTTCGGTAGTCATGTTTCCCGCCAAAAAGAAATTCGAAGTCGTGATTGCCGTTGCTTCATTTTCCTTATGGAACAGCTTATATAGCGATTCGCACTTCTCTCGTAAATATCCGGTCTTCTGTCACGATTTCTATGTTACGTGGCTTTTGATAGAATACTTTTTTTTTTATATAAATGAGGAAATGCGTGGCTGTTACAGGGTAACCGAAGGAAATACACATCATTCTGATGTTGCATAGAATTATAAAAGGGATATATCAATTTCTTTAGATTCAAAAATATCCATTCACATTTTAAGAATAACATAACAGGGGATTACTTCTAATCTAAAATGTGCATTTCTCAAATTTTATTTGAATAAATTTTATAAATACATATATAAATACATAAATTTACAAAATTAAATTTACAATTGAAATTATGCAATTTCTGGTAATTCGAAAAATGTTAATAATAAACAATGAAAGCAATACGTATGACATCATCATTCATATAATTATTAAAAATAGTTTTGGCATCGATTTTTAAATTTTTTTTTACAATGACTTCCAGAGTTATGAACACGAAGGAGTTAAGTAACTCTGGGGTGAAACGAATGTGGGAGATTGTAGCAGACGTCCTCAAAAGCGTTGCTGTACACTGATGTATTAAGCAAATCACTCCTATCAAATAAAATATATCTCCTTCCGAGAAAAAATTAGTAATCGAAATCCCGCATTCCACATAAATATTCCTTTCATCTTGAAAATATGCAAATAAATATCAAATTAATTTTGCAGTATGAGTTTAAATGGAAGAACCCTCCCCAACGCCATGAAAATGTTTTTGCTACACCCCCGAAATATAGGTTGACATAAAACAATATATTATACAACAGTTATATGGTTATGTGTATTTCTCATCAAAGCAGGAAAGTCTACAGAGGTTACAAGATAGAACAAAAGAAAAGTGTTAATAAGAAATACGTTCCCTTCTTGCAGTTGTATATCTTTCACGCTGGAAATGAGAGTGAGAGACAATTTATGATTTTCTGCAACTGTCAGCTCCACTCTTTACTGCTTTTAAATCATAGATGGTTTTGAAAAGGCGAGTTGCAATCGTCCACCCAAGATTGTCGTAACTATGCCCTATTCGATTAAGATCTGGAGATCCGATTTATTCATCAGATGAATATACCTGAATATCTGGATAAGCTTTATATGGAATAGCAGTGATCATTCATAAAAATGAAAACAGCAACACACAACAATGGACGAAAGCGTTCTTCTTCTCATTCCAGAGATCTCAGCTTTTATACCTCTTCCTACCAGAAGTTTCTCGAATATTAATCATATGATTTCCGGTGTTAAATACGCTGAAGGTATCGGATTCTGTGGATGATGCAATATTGCATCATCTCACTATGAAATGAGTCAATATGGCTCTTTTTGAGGAGATAAAGTTGTAGATAGAGTGGTATTCCCTGTTAGACGAGTAAAGGAAAAGAACGAACTATCACAGTATGTCTTGGAGGGTTCAGTACTATCATAAAGTAAAGAAAGTTCCTCGGAAGAAGGTTTAAATAGGGAATTATTATATAAGAAGAACCAAAACTCTTGCCCTCATTGTAAAAATTCATTACAAAATAACATCTTGATTTTATAATGGAACTTCCGTATCATTGAATAGATCAGTTTTAGTAGCTTATGTGTGAGGCGAATGACGTGAATGCTCATTCAAGAGTGACTCAGGAGAACGCTTGTAACGAAGACATTTTGTTTTGCCTAAATGGTTCCGATTCAAGAGAAAGCCCGATGTGTGCTATGGTTTCCCGAAATGAAATCGCCCATTAATGTTCAGTGTAAATTTCGACGTTGTTCTGGAAGTAAACCTCCTGGCCACTGGAGGTTCCACTATCAAAATTCCTTCGGGGCCCTTTTTTTAGATATGAGAGACTTGTTAGTGGAACTGTAATTACACGTGTTGGGGCCCCTGTAGCTTGAGGCCGCCGTATCATTGCTCGCCCTTGCTCCTGGCGCAAAATCAATAAAGTGAGGGTATGAAGTGCTTAAAGCAGCGTTTCTCAAACTGTGAGGCGCGCTCCCCTAGGGGGGCGTCATAACTCTACAAGGGGGCGTGAGCATATTGGAAAGACGAAAGCAAAAGATTAATTAAAAAATTTATTAATTTACTGAAAGCAAGCTAGCAAAAAAAAAAAAAAACATTCTGACATAATAAAAAATAAAAGACACATTTAAGCTAATATAATACACTTATAAATGTATCAGTACTGCACGATGTATTTTATAATTAATTTAACAATACTAAGTTAAGAACAACATTAATAACTACCAATGAACCCATGGGTTTGTCATATATAAAATAATATACCAAAATTAACAATTATCTTAATAGTTTATACTGTTTATAATTAATCCTTTAACTGCTGATTAAAAGTTAAGCAATTCGCTGTCCAATGACACCGTATTCCACATAGACGCGCTATGTGGCGCATGTGATGTATTGGAGGGGGGAGGAAGAAAAGGAAGAAATAAGTAAATCCTCTGAAATAAGTAAATCCTTCGCAAACTGTCAAAGTCCTTTTATAGCATTCCAAAGCCTTCGAAATAATTTAATGGGTAGCAGGGCACAGAAAAGATCGTACGTCGGAATGACGTATATATATATATGTCATGGACAATTAACATTTTGGCTGCGCGAGACGTATATATACGCCAGTGACACTAAAGAGGTTAAAATCGTACTATAGCTTTAACGTCAAAGTATACTATTATTGAATTCAGAACATTGTTATTGTATGGAAGGGGGCGCGATGGAAATTCTGATTGAATATTGGATCGCAAATGTTGAAAGTTTGAGAAGCGCTGGCTTAAAGAAATAGGCAGGGTTAAGGATCTTCCAAGAAGTGGCATGCCGAGTGTGAGTGAAGCACCTGTTGAACTCGTTCGACAATCGGTTCAAAGGTGTCCAACTAAATCAACTTGTCAAGCATCACGTGAACTTCAAACAATACAAATAGTTTGGTGAGAATTCTTTATAAAAGGCCTAGGTTGCATGCTTATAAAGTTCAAGACATATTAAAGAACACTTGGTGGGAGCTGGAATACGTTTAGACATTCTCCGAGCTACCAAGGGGGCACACGTTGGAATTTAATGAGGTTAATATGTGCAACGGGATCTATTCGAATCTTTTACTGATCTTCTTGAGGAAAATATTCTTTAACTGTAATGTTAGTTTAAAAGCTGCTTTTCGAAGGGATGACTTGATTTTATGCAAATCTACTATTTAAGTGCCTGTCGTTGAGTATGCGAGTTAATGGTTAAGCATTGATCGTTAGGCTGAATTCCAAGTGTTAGTAAACAACCACTGGTGGTCTCGCATCTTGAGATTAATATTCTACGGAGAATCCATCAAAAAGTGGTTAAGTAACCAAACTTGGAGCTGACCATACTATCAGGTTTCAAGAAGGATCATACAAGGAATTGCCACTCCAGATAAGTGCATTCCATAATTTAGTTATCTGATTACGGGTTAGGTTTCATACTGCTCCCAGAGTTAAGTTATAAAAGTGTACTTCGTAAAGTGCTAAAGATTAAATAAAATTAGCCATTTTATGATCGTGTCTGCTTCTTCCTCGAACCCTCCCACCCACGACCCTCGGGCCGCGACAAATTGTCTTATAAAATAATTAACAAGTAATATAAAAAAAAATTTAAGTCAATTCCTATCTAGATCAACGAAGAAAATTTTTATTTTAGCTACTTTTTATTAAATAGTTACAATTAACATAAATATGTATATACATATGACAGAATCACAACATTAAGTGGGAATAAATATTTATTAATTATCATTAAATTATCGTATTGTCATCCAAAACAATCGTGTATATAAAATTTCAGTTCAACTGAATGCTTTAAAACGTGAGAATAAAACCTTTTCAAGTTTTGACAACAGTCGCCAAAAAGGTCGCCAACGTGGCTGTGTATTTGTAATTCCTCAAATAATTAGTTTTAATCAATTAATTTTTATTAATTATAATTAAATTACTGTATTATCATCCAAAATAATCATGCATATAAAATTTCAGCTCAACTGAGCGCTTTAAAATGTATTTTATTAATGATTGAAAATTCTATGAAGATAAATAAATAGAGAGTGTGAGCTAATAGTAGGAATTGAAAAAGAGTACTTACAATATATCTAAACAAACATATATCTAATTATAATAGTTTGAGCACAATAAATATTTACAATCATGGCAAGAATTTCGGCTCACCAGATATACATACATGCAATTTTATAACCATATCATTTTTAAATTCCATCACTATTGAAACCATATAATGAAAGACACACTTTACACATAATAGAGCTACATTAAACACATAATTAAAATTTTCAACACCGAAATACTTTTCGCAACAAATTGCTAAAAAAAAAATATTTATCCAATCTGACAATTCAATTTTCAACTCAGTTAGCAAAGGGTGAAGCACCTACTTTGCTTGTTTTAAGGGTCCACGACCCGGAATCGTCCCAAAAGAACAGATCCCACCCAGTCCTTTACTCTCGCACCAAGTGGCCCAACCCACGAATCCGCCACCGTTTAAACACTATAATTGTCCTCTCGCTTTTTCCAATCTGCATTTTAAAGTGACCGGCCATTGATGCACTTACGGCTGTCCACTCGAGAAATGGAGCAACCTTTTTTGCAATTGTTTGTCGTCACTCTTTTATACCAAGAATCCCACAAACAAGTCACGTATTTCGAGGCAGTGAATGGCTTCTGCAACTGCATTATCTCCAAAGGGAACCTTCTTTATTTTTTACTTCATGTTTGTCTTTTGGATGAATGGGGGAAAAATTGTGGGTCAGTTTCAATTGGAGACGACACCCAACTTTTTTTAGTTGACTATGGAGATCGTTGATTGCAATTTAACTGAAATGAATTGCCTGCCCGTAAAACTAACTTTTTTTTTCATTTAATTTTTAATTTGATAATTTCAATGGATAAGCATCAAGTACTTTGTTAAAGATTATTAAAATTGTGAAACGTTTCTTGGTATATATATTCATTTAATTATTCCAATGGTTGGATAACAGGTAATGTTCATATGCTTACAAAAGCAGATGGTAATTACGAAATGGTGTTCCAGTATGCACTCTCAATGGATGTAATATCTCACCCTTCGTAATTAAATGTTCTAAGACATTCCATTCTTGATTATTATAACGTACTAACTTATTTTGCTGCGTTAACTATGGTTTAATAGAGCAACTTAATAGTTGAAAAAGATATACAAGTTTAAATAGTAATGATTTAAGTATTTATAGTTTTGATATAATGCAATTTTCATATGCTAAACTTAATAGCCTTTTGAAAAAAAATTCAAAAACGTATCTTCCCTGTATTTTTGTTTATCAAATATTGAATAGGATTAAATTGAATGATTTTATTGCTTGTTATATATTTAAATGTAAATCCAGTTTTAAATTTTCATTTTTCAACCATACATCGGGAGAAGGCATAGATACAAGAATTGCTCGATTAACAAAAGGATAAACCGGTGTGTATTTTATGTAACACGCCTAACTCGCGAAAATTATCATACATATATTATCACCTCCTCCCGAGTGTTAGAGATTTCCCTACACTATATTCTTATCTCAATTTATAAGATATTTATTACATCTCAGCGCCATTTAGTTTTCAAAGAAGTTAATGCGTTTACAATAATTGCGATAAGCTATAATTACACTCCCCAAAGTATCTTAAATATTACAATTAGTAAGATTTAGTCTTTAGTTAATCTTACAATTAGTAATTATTTATTTCAATCAAAGAATAGATCAAAGTTTCCCAAACTTTTTTGTCTCATAGAGTCCTTGCCATGTTTTCCGGTTTGAAGTAGACCCTTGCTTACTTAATATTGAATTTTCACAAAATCATCGACTTAAATGTGTTTTTGATATCTGGCATAGAGCTACTTAATTTATAAAAGATTTAAATTTTTAACTGTAGTGGAGTATAGAGTGAAAAACTTTAGAAAACAAACACATCTTTTAAACATATATTAATTAAATTACAATTTGATAACTGTTATATAAAATAACTGATCAATAAATAAACGGTTTTAATGGGAGGGATGAATCAGATACTTTTTAACAAATTTTCGATATGTGGCATCAATTTTGTTGGGTTTAATCCTGCATCACCGCAGTTAGTAGTGTCTAATCTTTGTTTCTTTTTGTTAAGATTGACAACCATGCTGAAATTTCTTTCCACTAGGATTAGCAATTAAAAACTTTCTCACGATATTCAATAATTCATCATAGATATATTTATATTATTGCTAAGCAGTGGTGCACACAAGGGGGGTGTCCTAGGGGTCCGGACCCCCCCTCCCAAAGTCCTTGATTTTTTTCCGATTGATTATAATTTTAAGTGTATAATACGTAAAATTTAATTAAATATTTGTTTTTAATGATTAATTTTATTAATTAGTACTAATTATTTATTCAATAATTACTTTTTTACTGTTTTTTATTCCCCAAAATCGACAAAATCAAAAGGAGCGTGATACAAGAATGGAGGACTTTCGACCTTGGTACCCCCCTTGGGAAAACTTCTGTGTGCGCTAATGTTGTTAAGTATTACATAAGTAAATAAGTAACAACCCCTGTGTGAGTGGAATATTTATTCCATTCATTGAAAGTTAAAATTAAAGTTACGAACTGATTAAAAGAAAGCCCCGCAATCGGTGACGCCCCCCCCCCATTTACACGTTATTTAATCGTTATCCCAATTTTTTTCTTGCTGATTTAGACCCCTTAGAGACTGTCGTAGATCCCTGGGGGGTCGATATATATTAATTTGGGAATCACGGGAATGGATAGTTTATGAACCAAAAAAGAGCCTACGTAGTCCCTAGTAATCGAATTTAAATGAATGCCATCTATTTAAGCAAAACTATAAAACATATTGCTAACCTGCATAAGAAACTTTATAATTGTCTCTATAAATCAAGGATTTTTTTATGATTTTAAAAAGTGCATAAAATTTTAGATTTGCTCTGTTATTTTGTCATCTTCGCGTCATTTTATTTTATTTATATATATTCTTGGTATAGGTGATAGTTTTGAATTTTCAAATTTTTCGTAGTGAAGTATAGAAATTTGTAGATTTTTATAAGAAATACATATAATTTAATATAAAAGCATCCAAAAATTCATAAGGTTTTTTTTAATAGAAAACAAGTATCTAATTTGAGAAATTTTCAGGTAAAACCTCGATGATTGAATATTACTGATGGTTGAATACAGAAACGTTTTTTCTCAATTCAAGTTTATAAATTCATATAGACACACGCAATACTGAAAATTCTGAAGTTTAAGTTTTGTTTTATCTTCTTAAAAGTTCTTATGAATGAGATCTTAAAAAAAAAACATGTGTTTAGATCATACCTATAAGCGGCTTAGGAAGTATTCTTAACTTTTTTTTTAATTAAGTTTCTCCATTTGCATATGTAAATTCTCGCGATTAAAAATATTTTTGCGCACTTTTTCTCTACCTATATTTATACATCAAACAAAGAACTTGACACAGTTATGGATAAGTATGTATAATTTTTTTGAATTAATTTATTAAAAGAGAAGTTAATAGAATTTGAGAACTTTGTGAGATGAACTTTTTTCCCGAGGAAAACATTTCGAGTACCTTTTAACTGTGGAATTTTCAAATAAATTATTAAAATAATCAAAAATTAACGCTCTATTTGGGAGGGGGACAACAAATTTGGACTAACAAAAAGCATTGTAAGAACAAAAAAAAAAAAAAAAAAAAGAGGAAAAAAGAAATAAAAAGAAAAAAATAATCATTTCGAGAAAAATAGCTGTTTACAAAACGAAATTTCATTAAAAAAAGTGATAAGTTATCGAGATTCTAATGGAAGATAAATTATCCTATTTCAATATTTTTTTCAATGTAAACTGTAGATAACTACCTAGAGTATTTTTTTCAATAAAAATATCTTTCGTGCATTTGACTTTTTTTTCGAAAGGGAAGTCATGGCCTGTGTAAGCCTTCTAAATTATGTTTGCATTCTCTGTGGTATTTTAAATCGTTTGCTGCAATTTTTAGGTCCATTACTTTTAGATCTCCATATTTAATATGGTAATGAATGTGCATTTGGTTATTATTCAAAGAAAAATTTGGGGAACGAGTATAGTCGAGCTCCATTACGTTTCAAACCGTTAATCCGATGTTCTTTGATGAACACGTGATTGAACATCTCGTCAGAAAGTTATTTAAATAAAAGTATAAATTACTGGATTCGTCATACTATTTTTCAGCCTTGAACATAGTTTGAAAGTGTAGTATCGTTCTAAATACGCTGCTGAAACATGGGCAATTACTGAGAAAGCTTGACTGTCGTAACGTAGTGACGCCAAGTTTAATAAAATTTCTAGGTAGCAAGATGATTTCCACAGCTTGAGTAAAATTACTTTTTTATTTACAATTTTTAATCCTTTTTGACTTAGCACATATAGCTATCGGATACTTGGTAGTATTGTCGTCGGGTAGGATCTTTTCGACTGATCCTCTTCGTTCGATATTTGTCAAAGTAAACAAACAAAACTGTGTCTTTTTAAATTTCCGAAAAGAACTGCTACACGTCCTTACAATTCCATTCCTGGTTGTGGAACATGATTTTGCACACGATACCCCTGGCAGGGACGTCTTAAGGCATGGTTCAACAGGGACCGAGCCCAGGGCCTCGTCCTGCTCTCTACTGAACCTTAATAAGATCATAATTCGAATAATTTCAACGGTCAAATGTTATTTCTTCCGACCATTTATCAAAGGCTTAAATGTAAGAATTCTGTTACTGATTTCAAGTTATCCCAGATTCTAACTGGCCATGGAAATTTTAATAGCTATTTATCTAGATTTAATTTAATTGGTAGTGATATTTGTTCTTGTGGTCAGGATGCTGAAACTGTGGAACATGTGTTGTTGTATTGTAAACTTTATTTCTGTAAAAGAGAAAATTTTAGAAAGGAGTTGAAACGCTTAGGTATTTCCTGGCCACCTGTTTTATCTTTGTTGGTTAAATGTACTGAGAGCCTTAATGTCTTAAGAAAATTTGTCTACTGTATAGATTTTTAAAGTTTTATATATATTGGTACCTCGCTTTTTTATATTTGTGTATTTCCACTCTTCCTTTTTGTTTTGTCTTGTTTGTCTGTTTTTTCCCTTTTTTTTTCTTTTCCTTCCAAATTTGTTTTGTTATGATTTAATTGAGTTACCACTTACGTCTGTAAGCCTCATGTTATGCATTGCGGAGCATGAGGAGTTTTGCAAATAAATTAAATAAAAAAAATTTAAAAAAAAATGTTATTTTCGGTTGTATTCTCCTAAAAACTGGGACTTTCGGAAAATAGTCAACTGGCTACATGTGATGACCGTCGTCCATATATAGGCCTAGGCCTACCACAATACACCATTATTAATTATGCAGTCAAAGGGAGAAAGTCGGTTTGTATGATTGTAAGTTATGCTCTTTTATTTATTTCGGGTTATTGTTTGTGCGAGTATTTGACAACGTATGCTATGTACTGTCTACTTTTAAGGGTCATAGGTGGGGCCTACATTTGTGTAAGAACGCAAGGCCCAATTTTGAGTAGAGGCACAGGGCCTCAAGAAGTCTTAAGACATCCCTGATCCTTGGACACTGTCCTAAACGCTATTGTCCTTTCCGGACGGGTCCAACGCTCTATTTCAGCGATACTTAACCTGTGTCCCATTGAGCCTTTTTACGTGGCCCTCCATTGCTATGAGAAATTTTTCTTATCTAAGAACATTGTATTAAAAAATTGTCGGGAAATTCTTTGTCAAGAAATAAAATATATCAATTTTGCTTTTTGTTGTCAGTGTCGTACGGGTACGAATTGATATTCTTTTTCTATTTGGAACAGTTACGGCTAGTGATAACGCACAACAGTGGAGTAGCGACAATTTTATGGGTGGAACTGATTGTAAACTATCTTTCATACCTTGAAAGCGAAAAATATTCAAATAAATAAATCGTTTCAAGACGATTGGGAGGTCGGTTGACTATTTTGTTGTGAAAGACAAACATGGATCAGTGATTGTTTGATTTGTTATGAAAGTGCTGTACTTAAAAAAATGCCAATGAACAGGAATCATTCAATGACTCTTTTCCTCGAAGATCTCTTTCAAAAGGTGATAAATAGGCTTTCTTGAATAATCTTTGCAACAGCGACAAAGTGTTTTGTCAGTGGTAATATCACAGCAGTAACAAAGACATCCTCCGAAGTTTGCTACTTTATTGGCAACATTATGAAACCGTTTACTGATGCACAAATTATGAAGTAGTGTCTCTTAATTGTTTCTAATTTAGTGTTAGTGGCTAAAATAAAAAAATATATAAAAAAAATAGTAATTAAAAAAGGTAAAATAGGAGTTATATTATTTTGATCAAATTTCCACATTTTAAATTTCCAATGTTATCTTGGCCTTACTGCATCCCCCCCTTTCCTCTCCATTTATACTCATGTTGCGGCCCGCGTGAAATAACTAACATATGTATGCGGCCCGCATGAAATGGCTGACATATGTATGTGGCCCAGCAGAAAAAAAGGTTGAGTACCCCTGCTGTATTTGGTGCCACATATCGAAACTCTAAAGGAGGGACCATAAATCGACAAGTCACTCCAACTCATAATACACAATTCTTGGCGTTTCCTCCTTACAATGATGGACCATATTTTTCTCACATATGTAGCAGGAAGGGCCGCATGTGTGTGTTAAATGAAGCAAATAAATGACCTTTGTTTCTGACACAATGCGGTCTATCTATCTCTCGCTTTGAAAGAAGAAACCATACAGTGCGTCTTTTCCTTTGGGGTGCCGAAAACAAATAAGGAGTAGCGAACAGGTGGTCAACTAAGAAGATACGTTTTATACTGCGTTTAAAAGAAGAATTGTAATAAGTGTATTTGGTGGAGTTCCTTCCTTCCTTCCTCAGTGGCACGACAGCCCAGGGTGTGCCTTGGCCTTCTCAAGAAGTCTTTTACAGGCCAGCACTCTTCCTGCCAGTGTTCTCCAATACCTAGTTCTCAAAACTAGGAGATCTTTTTCTAGACCATCAATCCATCTGAAATTTGGCCTGCCCCTTCTTCGTGTGCCGATTGGTTGAGTATTGAAGATTTTTTTAGTGGTGCTGTCTTCGTTCATTCTGATAACGTGACCTGCCCATTTAATTCGCTGTATTTTGATGAAGTTGACAATGTCATATTCCTTATTTGATCCATAGAGCTCTAAATTTGATCTTCTTCGCCATGTTCTATTTTCTTGAATTCCTCCAAAAATGGATCTTAAAATCTTCCTTTCGTAGATACTTATTATATTCTCATCTGTTCGAGAAATGGACCAAGTTTCACATGCATAATTTGGTGGAGTTAAATATGATAATTATTGAATCAAAAAAACTAACAAGGAAATTTACAAACAATTTAAAGAGCTGTATATTATTAAATTTATTGCAATACAGAAAATTAAATGGACAGGACACCTCATAAGACTGGATGAGAATCAAGTCACTAAAAAGAGC
This sequence comes from Trichonephila inaurata madagascariensis, assembly GCA_019973955.1. Taxonomy (NCBI): domain Eukaryota; kingdom Metazoa; phylum Arthropoda; class Arachnida; order Araneae; family Nephilidae; genus Trichonephila; species Trichonephila inaurata. Next base: position 156,237 of record BMAV01019420.1, read on the forward strand.
TTCTAGGCTGAATTATCTGTATCAAGAAAAGAGGAGACCAATTCTTAGATGAACTGACCGTCAAGAAAAGACTTAAAAACAATTAAGGTGACAAATCAGAAATCCTTAGTCAGAACAGGACAGCTTGGAACGGAATTCTGAGGAAGGCCAGGACCTATTCGGAGATGTCGTGACAGTGAAAAAGTATAACTATAAAAGCATGATGAAGAAATTGAATCCGAAAACGATCGGTTATTATTTTAATTGATTAAATTAATTTTCAAAAATCCTAGTTCAGGCTCTGTAGAGAGGTCTTACTACGTATAGGAAAAATATTATTTTTGAAGCGTTTTCCATAAAAGGTGAATGTTTTGAAAACATGTCAGTCTTTTATCAATTCTTGACAAAAAAATTGTATTTAAATGCTATTTGCTTGTAATAATTTTTTAAGACCATTTTATACACATGTCATTATTCAAATGATATTAAATACCCGAAAAGTTATTCATTTATATTATTTTGAAAAATCGCGTTTGCGAACGTAGTCTTTTTTATATAGTAGAGGTCTTCCCCTTTTAAACCTTTTATCTCCCGACGGTACTTATAAGTACCACTCACTTTAAAATTACATAGAATAACCATATTTTTACGAATACTCTGACGATACTTAGCAGGAATATTCTTTGAAATCCACTCTTCCAAGATATATGACAGCACGGATTCTATGATGTGTATTTTAGCGGGGACGGCGAATAGTTTTATTGTAGAAATTGCCTTTTCAACTGACAGCGTTTTCAGCGGATTGCGAAGATTATCATTTTTGTACCGAAAAAATAGTTAATGTCAAAATTGAAGTGCCTCATTTTTTTTTGTATGTTAATGAAGACCTCAGAAAACGATTTGACTATTTATTTTAAATGAACAGTGTATATAATTAATTTTATAGATGAATATCTTTAATTAATTAATTAGCTCTATCGGGTTAAATTTCCCAAAGTTGAGTATTTTTTTTATGTATATCCCTTAATTTTCAATGTAGTAATTAAAAAAAAAATTCATGAAAAAAACTGCAGTGAATCATAATGCGGTAGATAAAGGGTTAACGCTTGAGGACCATATAAATAAATCGGTAACAATCCGCGGGCCACGTCAATAAATTTACAATGATCCGCTTGTCTTACGACTGCGGTTCTACGACTATTCAGGAAATTCTAATAGGAAAGGGAAATCTCTGTTTTACGAGACTACAACTGATTCTAAGGGAAGAGATGGTGTTACAGATTTGTATATATATATCGGTTTCAAAAACGTTAAATGGTGGTCGAATTAAAATGCTTCACGTGTTAAAGATAAAAGTACACCTTTTCTTCTGAAAACTTCTGAGATTTTATGCATAGTCAGATTTTTTATATTTAAAATTATTTGAGATACAATGAAATTTTTGAAAAATTCGTCATTTTAAGAAAATTGTATCTTAAATGGATATCAAGCACATCACAATAAAATGTTTTAAATATCAAGAATAACAGAAAAAGGACCGTTTTTACGATAAAAAGCAGACAAGGCAATTTTTCCTGAAATTGCCCAAGATTCAAATGAATGGCAACTAAAATGCCTTCAGTAAGCCATTAGTGGCCCGCGGGCCACGGGTTGAAGACCCTTATTTTATAGCAATAAAACTGTGTACAATTTTGAACATTTTGAAAAATACTAATGGTAATCGAAAAGTTTTCAAAAAATTGCAAAAAGCACAACTGAAATATACGAAGGAAAAACATTTTATCAGTGGAATATCAGACAGATATAATTTTTTTTTAAAAAAAGAAAATAACTGTGATTTTTTAAATGTAACAAATATATACGATGATAAAAGAACATAGGTGAACATGATGAAGTTTACAATTGCTATGCATCAGGGAATTTCGAAAACAACTTTTTCCAAAATCAACTATAAAAAAAAAAAAAGACGTAACCAACAGGCTCCCACCTCTATTTATTTATTTATTTTTTTTTATGCTCGTACTTTCATTTGTAAAGCACTCTTTTTTAACGCTATGGCTTAAAAGAGGTCAAGACGTAAAAAAAGTAGTTTCCTTGCAACGCCCCTTCTTGACGTTTTGTTCTATTTTAAAAGATACACTTTGTGATTTTGATTCGTTAATTTCATAGCTTGAGTGATTTTGTTTACAGAACACGTGGAGATAAAAAAAAGTACCATATTTAGTTAGATTACTTTCTTTATATTTAAGGTGTTGTTGAATCGCAAAACAAAACAGATCAATTTTTTTTGGTGTCTATTTCGTTAAATGTTTGTACCACCCCTTGATTTTAGTCAATGATCCGCACAAAATTTTATTTATTTTTCTTTTTAAGTAATTACAATAATAGTATCTAATATTTCTTCAAATTGGTCATCTATTGACAAATTAATTTTTCCCCTCTATAATTCCACATAACTATGGAGTTACCAAAATCCTCAACATTTTTAATTTCTAATCACTTTTCCAAAATTTAAATATTTTATTTTGTATTTAGCTTTTCAAGTTTTTGCCCCAATAATACCTTTTTCTTAAAAAAAAAATTATAAAATAACTTTTCTTAGTTTCATCGTATAATATGTCATGATATACTTTGAAGAATTTTTTTAAAGAAGTATTTTTTGTTAGTATATGCTGTTTTGTATTCTACACATAATGGCTAATGGATAATTACCAGTGGATAACTATCTTCTTAATTTTAGAATCTTTATAATACATTTATTTAACATTAATTGTCACTGTATTTATTTTCTATTTTTTTTCTGTCGAATAATATTGGCAAAATATTTTAAGTTAAATAACTGCAATTACTTGGAATTATATATAATTCTTACTATCTAACTACATAAGACAATATCAAACAATTATATACCATTTTTTTAATATCAGATAAACTAAAAAAACCCTATTGATAACTTTTGTAATTATTATTATTATTATTATTTTCTTTTCAAGCACGAGAATAATTGCGAATACCAAACATCTTAAAGGTTAAAACACCGTACAGTTTTCAAAAAATCAGCTGTAATAAATAACAAATTTATGGAAAGTTATAGTAAATAAAGCATTTTTTTCCATTTGCAGACCCTTTTCAATATTTTAATTAGAAAAACTTGCAAATGAAAGAACTTGCTATTATTTTTCTAATTTTAAGACGAACATTCTTCGAAAAATTAAAATTAAAATTGAATATATATATATATATACAGTGGGCCACAAAAGTGTTCGTACACTTGCAATTTCTTCTAAAATTTAATGTTTTCGACTAATAAAAAATAATATATTGTAATTGTAATTTTTTTATGATATATACAACTTGTTCTTAATGGAATGACATAATTAAATTTTTACAAAAATAGTATAACTCTATTTTTTTTAAAAAAATTAATAATAAAAAAGCTACTAAAAATTACGCCACAAAATTCATCTTACGCTTAACAAAAATCTCAACTTAGCTTTAAATATTGTATTGCTTTAAATATTGTATTCAAATGCCCTTTCTATTAACCACAAAACTTGGTCTTAAGTACAGTATAAGTATTTCTATGATTAAGAAGAATCTATTTTTCAAAAATTATTTATGTAACGAAATTTTTTTGTATTTTTACTTATTAAGATTTCTTGCTATAACATATTCTCAAATTCTACCTCGATTCAACCCTTGCACTAAAAATAAAGATCGAGTTTTTATCATAAAGAGATAAAAAATTCTCGTATAATTTTAAATAAAAATTCTATATAAACTTATTTTCAAAAATATATATCAATCCTTTCTACTTTTTTTAAATATCTTATTCTATAGTATTTTGAAAAATATTCGAATCTTAACTATTAAATCCTGGAACTGTAATAATTTTTGGTACTATTCAGTTATCCGGTCGTAGGTGATAAATCGCCAAATGTTGCTATCAGACTCAGACTTAATATTACCAACGACAGCCATTTTCCGTCGTTCTCAGTGCCATTTTAGTAGCAATCCATTAAATTCAACAGTAACCAAAACAGTAAGTAGTTGCAAAATTTGTACAAATTTTGTGTGTCGTTTCGGCAAAGTTTGTACTTGGCGAAATATGCACCCCGTTTACCGAAAAGTAGTTCTTTCAATCCTTTATCTACCGACGGTACCCCTCACTTTAAAATACCATCGATTAACCATTTTTACGATTACTCTGACGATACTTAGCAGGAATATTCTTTCAAATCCACTCTTCCTAGATATATGGCAGCACGGGTTCTATGAAGAGTATTTTAGTGGGGAGGGCGAATAGTTTTATAGCAGAAATTGAATTTTCAGCGAATTGTGAAGATTATCATTTTTGTTCCGAAAAAATAGTTAATGTCAAAAGGTGTCTTATTTTTTTTGTATGTTAATGAAGACCTTAGAAAATGAACTGACTATTTATTTTAAGTGTACAGTGAACATAATTAATTTTACAGTTGAATATCTTTAATTAATTAATTAGCTCTAATGGATTAAATTTCCCAAAGTTGAGTATTTTGTTTATGTATATCCCTTAATTTTCAATGCAGTGATACAAAAAAAAATATTGCATGAAAAAAACTGCAGTAAATCATAATGAGGTAGATAAAGGGTTAAAGTGAAGTTTTGGAAACTTTTTTTTAAAAAAAAACACATCTATTTTGTTGCATTCCTTTATTGATTAGTTGATGGTATATCCGTAATTATGAAAAACTATGAAATAAAAGTAAAATAAAAATCAAAGAGGATTGTTTTTAGTTTGAAAAAGGTTGATTAATAATGATTTCTAAAAAACTTCGTATCTGGCCCAGTAATGAACGAAGTATTGTTCGACTTAATAAAAACCAAAGCGGTACAAATTGCATTTATTTCAGTTCAATTTTGCAATTAAGTTTACATTAGACTATAGAAGGAAATTCTAGGCGTGGAAGTTTGGAAAATGGTGTGTCAGAGTTGTCGTGATTCGAAATTATATGATCCTTCGTTTTACATGAAAATACGACGTTCTAAAGCAGGGGCCCGTGAGTACGTAAGTTGCGGCCAAACGAGTCTTTTTAAAAAAACTTTTAAATATTAGGTTTTTAAAGTTTTTTTCATTTTGAAATTTATTTGAAGGGAAATTTATATAAATCTACAATGTATTTGCCTGTTACCTATTCTTGTTTTAAAATAAATCCTTTTTGATAGTAGAAATGTCCTTTACATTTAAATAGATTTATATTTTATCAAACAGTTATATTCGACTTTTCTATAATAAATTACTTTTTTAATAAATTCTGAATTGCATTATGCATATTCTTTACTATGGATGGTACATGATTTTCTGTGTGTGCGACTTTCATTTCTCCTCCTCCTTTTCTATTTGGGGTGCCCAAAAAGCAGGAGGCAGTCAGAGATTTTTTTTTAAAGTTAAAAAAAATATTCAGGACGGTTAAGACAAAGGGCACCGTATACTCAATCGCTTGCGAATGACAGCCCTATCAAATTTCAACAATGAGTAACGAAAGATCAATTCAAAAGGAACACCGTAATTTTCAATTAAATGGCAACTGTAATATTTTAAACACTATTGGATCATTGCATTATTATATTATACAAACATTATTATATTATCTATGTCTGTATACATGAAAAACAATGAAAACAATAGTAATAATTCATTCTGTTTTAAATTTGCACTCAATAAATGTTTTTTTTTTCAAATCTGATATAAAGGTACATATTTTTATGTGCGGCCCGCGAGATTAGAATGTTTTTCCGAAGTGGCCCACAAGGTCATTTGTATTGGACACCCCTGTTCTAAGACCATAAATTATTGAATGGTTTGTAATACTATGTTTTAAAGCATTACCCCCCCCCTCTTTCTCTTTCTATGATATTCAATATACTTAATCCAATAAAAGTAATTAAAAAAGAAGTTTTGAACCTAAAATGTGAAAAATTATATCTTTGAAAATCTTAATAACAACATTAAGCATCTGATTTAAAAATAATATAACAAAGCATGTTTGATCTTGAAAGCTTAAAAGATAATAAATTACTTAATAGATTATGTGATTGCTAGGATAAACTTTGTTTTCAAAATTATCTTAATTCTCAGAATCCATATTTAATAGGTAATCTTCATGTATTCATTGTTGTGATGATTCGGGAACTGTTCAAATATGCATTTAATTGACCGTAACAAGAGATATAGAAACGATCTTTAACCTATATCTGAGGTGAAACGTATAAATTAAATCCTTTTGTTTATCTGCTTCAACTTAAGTTTTTTAAAAGATAGCTATACAAAAGAAAGAAAGAAAACATGCTTTATAATTGTTTGCTTCTCTCTAGATAATGAATTGGCGAAAATTATTTGGTGCTTTAATGTCTCATAGGTCTGATCTAATTTAATAATAAAAAGCATTTCTCTTTCTAGATAAAGAAGTTTTCCGTGATGCTGTAGTTAATTTATTTATACATAAGGTAGAATTGATAAAAATTGTTTGAAAAAGGTGAATTTAACTGAAGAGGAGCGCCAAGAACGATTTCCCTAGGGTCCCTCACCTACCCTCAAGCGCTTTCTCAAAAAATCTGCTTACGTTATAGATCGTAATGTTATAGATTTCTCCAGTAATTTCCAGAAGCATCTATATATTCACCAAGACTCTAAAAATGGTCGCTAACCTGGTGGACGCCAAATTTGGTTGCTAAAAGTTCCAACTTGGCAGTATCGCCATTATTTCACTAAGTTTCCATTGAAACGCCATTATAATGTAAGGGACCGCGTAGCTTGCGAGTATTACAATTTTTATCATGAAATAAATATAACAGAAGATATAATTACAAAAGAAGATAAAATAATAATTACACAAAATATACTCTTTATACAATAAAAGTTTTTCGTGATGCTGTAATAAATTTATTTATACATAAGGTATAGTTAGTAAAAATGGTTCGTAAAAAATTTAATTTAGCTGAAAAAGCAGTATAAAAAAATTTTAAGTCAATTCCTACTTAGGTCAACAAAGAAAAATTTTATTTTTGTTACTTTTTATTAAATAATTACAATTATTATAAATATGTATATACATACGACAGAATCACAATGTTAAGTGGCAAAATAAAAGGCGATTTTCCTTACAATTTTCCATTTTCCTTTCTATATAGGGTGTTGGACAATTATTTTTGTTTGTTACGATTTATTCATTAATTAAATTTAATTATTCCAATAAAATAACATATAGTAAAAAGAAATCACATTCTCAGAAATTAGGCCATCCCAGGTGGGATTCGAACCCACGACCTTTGGATTAGAACTCCAACGTGCTATCCATTGCGCTACAGGGACAGAATCAGCGATTTTTTTTTTTTTAATATATGGTCTTGGACTATTATTTTTGTTTCTTTTTACTCATTAATTTAATTTAATTAATAAACTGTATTAACATCAAGTGTTATCCACTACAAGTTTAAAAAAATGCATTTGAACTTGAGTGGATGAATAAAAAGTACTTTTATTAACGACTGAAAATTTGAATAAGATATATATAAATAAATATTTAGAGAGAGAGCGAGAACTAATATTAAGAATTGAAAAAATATTCAGATAAAGACTCAAAATTTATTATTTTTTTTCCTGCTTACAATATACTTAGAAAAAATAGAATTAGACATAATACATGAAAATTACAGTTTTACAATTTGAGCAATCAGAGTGAACAGTTGTATAATTGTATAATGGGGTAAGTCCGCCGTTGGGCGGACAGGGATTACTCTCCCTAGTTATCTTACAAAAAGTTTTCTAATAAAAAATAAAAAAATAAAGTCTCTGTCGCCAATAAATAGATCTGAAAATATTCTACTCCCCTACTCCAACCTCCCTATCCAAATTCCAATTAAAGTAGCTCCCTCCCCCTTTCAAAATGTACACTCGGGAAGAGGGACAGACGCTAATTAGCGAATTAATAGGTCAATATACCAGAGGCTTATAAATCCATGCATACTCAAGTACAAACACGCAAGCATAAATTGGACACTGCCGCCTATATATTCGAAAAAACATACATGGTGTTATGTTTTCTTAATGACTTGCCCTCTTCTGACCAAAAATAATTGCACACACTAAACCAGTAATCGTCACAACAAGTTTGATTTTATAAAAGGATACTTTAACATAATTTTAATGCGAGCAGCTCGAGATAGTTTTCGTGCATAAGATCTAAAATAAATTTATTCAATCATTTATGTACGGTTACTATGACAACATACTTTTTAAGATTAAGTACCACGTGACTGAATTAAAAGTTTGAGGATTTTTTATTAGGATGCTTTTTTAAAGAATTGATTTGGTACTTAAATATATTTATCTAATGGCGTAAAGGAGAATATTAGGGGCCCCCTGCAAAGGTTTTTGGCCCCAGGCCGGGTTTTACAAAGGATTGCAAAATCACATGATAACATAAATTTTGGACCCTCTTGAATCTTGCCCCCCCCCCCCAGCGATGCGGGGGTGCACGTTACGCCACTGGTATTATCGCAATCGTATATGAAGCACATGGTTGCCAATTCAGCGATACGAATATACAAAATCGGAATTACCAACTTGGCGAGTTTTTTTAAACGCTGGCATTGTTGCGATTGTACGTAAGTACTGTTGATTTTATACTGTAAAACATGATATACGTTAAAATAAAACAATATCATATTTTAAAACTCGATAATTTATAATTGATAGTAAATTGTTAATAGCATAAGGCGCTTATATTTTCTTCTATACATAACTTCTGTGCATTGTTTCCAAAACATCACTCATAATTTATATTCAAATATTGAGGTAAATAAGGCTCAAATTCTTTAGATCGGTATATTGTGTGGAATATAATAAATTTCATTTTTGTAGTTTTGCTCAATTTCTGTATTCAATTTGAATCGATAGTACTTCCGTACTATCGCAACCACATTGGAGACGTTGAATAAAACTGCTTGAATTCTGAAAACAGAATATCCTGATTGGCGCAGTCGAAAAATTCTAAGGGAAAAATAACTAATTATAAATAAATAATAACCAATAAAAGAAAAAGATATAATAATTTTATTATTACAGTAAAATCCGGCGTATAACGCGCACTTTTCAACACAAAAAATAAGATCGAAATTTACGGGTGCGCGTTAAACACCGAGTATAAAAGTAAGAACTTTAAAAATAAAAAAAAGATGAGGAAAAAATTAGATTTCTACATAGATCGAAATACTGTTTATTTAAAAGAAATAACACTCCTTATATCAACAGAAATGATTGTAGTTCTAGAAGAATACTATTTTTTTCTGTACCTTGGAAAAAAAGCTACGAATAAATGACTTCAAAACGTAAGAGCATTGCATATGTACATTTCGGGTTTCTTCGTAAAAAAGGGGATGCGCGTTATATGGCGAATATATCTCAAAATTAAAAAATGCAGCTCGAAAGTATAGGCACGCGTTATACGTCAGATTTTACGCACGCGCACGGTAATAGTTTTTTCTTCTCTTTTATTATTATTATTACTTTTATATTATATTATTTTAGTATCGTATGTAACAATAATGATATATTTATTACATTATTATTATTAAAAAGATTTAAGAATTCGGTAAATTCTAGATTCGCATTTTAGTGTTCGAGCTCACCATATCAACGAACGGTTAGGCTTAGAATGGCAGCAAGTAGTGAAATCTGAAACGAAGCACATGATTGCTAATTCAGCGCCTACGACACTTACGAAATCGGGTTTGAAAAATTTGAGAGCTATCTTGAAAGTTAGCATGGTTGCGATAATACGTAAGTACTCTGATATCTTTCTTCTAAATAAGTATAAGTGTTATATGACTATACTTCCTCTTCTACTAGCTGTTGCATCAGATATTAAAGTGCATCATCTTTAATTTAAATTTAAGTTCAAAATTGCAAGAGTGACACGAGAGCTATAGGCGACTGACATAATTTTGAACCATGGTCAAATGACGAGGACGACACCTAAGCTGACCCTTCACTCCCCAAGCTCACACCATGCCACGCCACAATTGATTGGTTACGAGTAGCTAGGGTTGCTTCTGCTAAGTCGTGTAGAGGAGATGATCCATGTTAAATCTAGAGAGTCAAAATCCTCACGTTGGTCTGGTGTGAAAGTGTGAAGAATCGAATGCTAGCTCAAGTGTCATCCTCGTCATTTACTCGTGGTTCAAAATTGAGGTCTGTCACCAATAATCTTCATGTTGTTTCAAAGTACGACGCTAAGAAAACAATTAATCCACGCCAACATGATGACTTGGAGCCTTCATAGATTTAATGAGTATCAGCTCTACTACACGACGAATTTTAGTAGCACCAAGAATTGAGTTCAGAAACTTGCACCCGTGATCTATCAGCTACCACGGCCCGATGGAATTAAGACAAATTATTTAGAAAATAGAAATACTGATGGAAAGTTTTTTAGACAAAATAAATTTAAAGCTTGTATTTAAGGCTGTCTTCGGCTAATGTTAAAAAGTAGGACCCAAATTCTGAATATTTTTTCATGTATAAAAGTATTCGAACATTAATATTATATTCTGGCTTCACTATCCTGTAGAGAATCATCTATTTTATCATATTACTCATTTTTATAAGAGTTGTGACACATTTTTTTCTTTTATAAAATGTATTTCGCATTTTTTTTTCTTGTACCGCAATGTTAAATGAGCTATCCCTTTACATTTTAAAAGGAAAAACTAATTATTTATGAAATATTTTGAAATTTTAAAAACGCTACATTATAAACAAATACATAAGTTACAATGTCACAAACTTTTATAAAAATTGAGACATTTTTTCTGTCCGAAAATGTACTCCGTGTTAAGTTCACACTGTCTTACATATAGTGAAAACAGCCTTAAGAAATATTTAATGGGTATTGAGTTAAAATTTTCATAATTTTCCATATTGTAGCAAAATTTGAAACTTATTCAAAATACGGGATTTGTTAAAATTTAACTCAGAAAATTAAAAATTATGTGCATCTTAGAAAAACCTTTTTCTTTTTTTCAAATCCTTACCTAATCATGTAAAGTTATGAAGCACAAGTAAATTATCGAATTTTACGCATCTTAATTATATCTATTAACTTTGAGATACGAAATTTGAAAGGAAAAAAATTTATACGAAGAAAATACTGAAATTATATCAAGTGTTATTTCAAAGATGTTTTCTTCAATTGTTGAAATCTTCGTGTATTTTATTAAAAAAAATTGCGTAAAATAATTTAATTAAAATATGTATGTCTTATATCTTACCCTAAATCTTGTTTTTATTGGCTTTTAAAAAACCTTTAATAGCATTTTTTTACTTGTTTCAGAACATAAAATAAAATGCTCTTTTTTTTTTAGTACGATTTTAGTACACGTTAATATTTTTAAAATATGCAACGCTGCAGCGATATGACAAAAAGCGAAATTCTTTAAAAATATTTTATAATAGAGAGTGCTTTCCATAAATCTTTCTTTTTAAATCATATATATAAAACTTTGATGTCACATGATTTGAGAAAGGAGTTCTTCGAAATATAAATCGTCTGGGCCGAAATTAATTTATTTTAAAATATTAAACTTCTAAAGATCTGAAAACTGACAAACAATCTACAAACTGATCTTTTGTAATACTGAGAGTATACAAAGAAAAATCAAGAATAGAAATTAAATTAATGAACTCATCCAATGGGTTTATTTCTTAAGATGTGTGCTCTGAAATAACTAACTAAAAAACTGTAAGCTCACGCGGTACTATATATACACATCTCCGCGTTTATAAACATATTTACTTTTTCGTTAAATAAAATAGTTGCATATCGGACATTGGATATCATACAATAAAAGAAACGAAACGGATTTTAAAGAAAAAAAATAAAACAAACGATTCTTCTTTCAAGAGATATTTTTCTTAACGATTATTTTTATTCACATTTGTAATTTTTAATAATAGCTATTTTTTAAAAAAAATATTCCCTTCAAGTTTTTTTTCATTTATTAAATTTTAATTAATGTTTCGAACGGAAAATTTAGCTATGTTTCCTCTGAAATTAAGACATATATATGCATATATATATATATGCACTGAAATTTATTACTTATACTTCAATTTTAAAAAAATTCCAGTTTCAAATCTAAACAAAAAATAATTCCAATAGTTTGAGAAGTATATCGTTTTCATAATTTCTCCTATAATTCGTTTCACCGAAATAGTAATCGAATAGTATTGAAATATTAATGTTTCTTTTATACGTAAGAAATAAAATTTAATTTTTTTTAAAAAATAAAATTTAAAACAACGCAATTTTTTAATATTTATATACAGTTTAAAATACACTTTCATTAATAAATATTAAAACATTGAGAAAGAGTATGTGTTTAAATCTTCATATAATTCCATTTTATTTCTCGTGTCTTTTACAATTTTTAAAAAAATGTGTAAACGTGCTGATAATTTACTTATAATTTAATAAATGTAATTTTTAATAATCATATTTCGCCAAATAAAACAATGTGAATCGGTCGGTCATCGGTTCTAATTTAATCTAGATACAATTTTTATTTTTGCTTATAAAATGTAAAAGCAATATGTTTAAATATGATGCGTGTTTTAATTTGAATTTTAAATTTTAGAATTTAATTTTATGTTCAGAAAGTTTTACTAGTTCTCATTCATAATTTTGAAAATGAGAATCTTAAACATTTAGAATCTTTCGTTTTTGGATTGTTTCATTTCTGGACTTTTCATTTTGTTTCTATAGACATTAATTTCTGAAAAAAGTTTTTGAGAGCTCTAGGATTAAAATTACTCACCCTCTTCCAACTATGAGCCTGAGCGCATCTAAATGTCCATAGTACGCCGCCCACATGGCTGGTGTCATGCCATCTTCATCTCTAGAATTTAATTCCTTTCGGTTTGCTTCTTGCAATAAATCCAAATAACCGTCTCTCGCTGCTCTATGAAAGCGATCTGAATCCATGAACGACATGATTTTGATGATTTAAAAAAAAAAAACAACGAAACTAGAAATAATCAAAATTTAGATCCATATCTCACTGAAGATAACTTGATGTGTGCTGATTGCGAGGATGTCACATGCGGTGAAAATTGTTGATATCCATCAGAGGAGCAACAAGTGAATGAATGACAATTCCGTAAACATTGGGATGAAAAGTGGAACTCCGATTCAGGTTAGCTTAGCTATAGTGTCGCCATCTAGTGATTTGCTTGTAAGAGTTTATGAAAAATATATTACCGTAAAATCAGGCGTATATAACGCGCATCTATACTTTCGAGCGGCATTTTTGAATTTTTAGGAATGTTCGCCCTATAACGCGCACCCCCTTTTTACGAAGAAAACTGAAACGTATATATGCAATGCTTTTATGTTTTGAAGTCATTTATTTGAGGTATTATTCCAAGGTATAGAAAAAAGTAGTATATTTCTAGAACTACAACCATTTAAGTTCATAAGGAGGGTCATTCCTTTTAAATAAACAGTATTTCGATATTTGTAGAAATCTAATTATTTCTATGCTCATCTTTTTTTATTTTTAAAGCTCTCACTTTTATACCCATCGTATAACGCGCACCTGTAAATTTTTATCGTAATTATGGTGTTAAAAGTGCGCGTTATACGCCGGATTTTACGGTATATGCTAAGTCTTAAGCCATAGGTACTCAAACTTTCTTGTCTCGTAGACCCCTTGCCAAGTTTTTCGGTTTCGGGTAGACCCCTGCTTACCTAATATGTAATTTTTGCAAATTTATCAACTTAAGTATCTTTTCGACAGCATGTACTACTACTTACTTGAAAAGAATTAAATTTCTAACCGTAGTGAAGAGTATAGCGTTTATAACTTAAGAAGACCATGTTTTGTTGTTGTTTTGTTAATGAATTATAATTAAATTAATACATAAAATAACTGAACAACAAACAAATGCTTTTAAAGAGAGGGACGAATCTGGTGCTTCAATATTAAGAGTTTTCAACATTTAATATCAATCTAAACGGGCTTAAACCCTAAATCTTCTTTGTTATAAGTGTCCAGTTTTTTCCCCCTCTTTATTTTTTGTTTTTAAGACAGACAAGTTCATTCAAATTCCCTCTCACCAGAAAAAGAAACTCAAAACACACATTCTTACATTATTCCATAATTCATGGAAAATAACAGGTATATCTTTTTAAAGCCAATGTTGCTGACTTTATTTTAAGATCTTCGTTAGGGCCATTTCACACTGATCAGTTCCTATTGTATTATGACATGTTTTTTTTTTCAATGTTACCATATGAATTCTCATTGTGTCTACTGTGATATTACTGTAAAAAAGCTATATTAAGGTATCCGACTACGTTCGGAACCGTGATTTTGCAAAAGCGCGTAAATGGATAATATTTATGATATTTAGTGTCACTTAGATTAGAATACATGTATACCATTGTTTTAAGGACATTATGACAAAAAAAATTATTTAAATACAATATTTTGGCAAAAAATTAACTTAGAATAATCTTTTTTTTTCAAAATGTTCTCCTTTTGTGA
>BMAV01019420.1:180801-211700 GCA_019973955.1 Trichonephila inaurata madagascariensis
GTGTGCGCTACTGTATGTATATATATATATATATACACACACAGGGTTGGTCCTGAATTCATGGTACAAACTTTAAGGATAAATACAGGATGTTGTGTGTGTCACAATCATTTATTGCATAGGAATGGGCGCAAGTGACGCGCAAACAGGTGGAAAAAAGGAAAGATAAACGGAGTTATCGGTTGTGGTTGCATTGCCGATAGGAGGCAATAGATGTCTAGCCACCATTCAACACGATGCATCTCAGTAGGGGAAAGCGCCATTCGCAATTGCGCTGACGTCTACGATGGGAGAATTTAAGTATGCCAAAAATGCAGACATGCATTATACATGTACGGCCGTGCAAATGGTAACGGCAGAGCTGCGCTACGAATGTATCACGAGCAGTTTCCTGATCGTCGAATGCCGGATCACAGAATTTTTCAGCGGTTTCATCGTCAACTTCGTAAAACATGTTTGTTCCACGTCACCAGACATGATGCTGCTCAACGAAGAGCAGGTGTACGCAGTTCAAGCCTGGAAGAAGGCATCTTGAACGTTGTGGCTGATAGACCAGAGTCAAGTACAAGAGCTGTTGCTCATCTCGTAAATGCGAGTCCTCAGACCGTTTACAGAGTGTTAAACAAAAATCGCTTACACTTCTTCCATTTTCTTCGAGTACAAGCTTTGAATCTGGCAGACTATCTTCTCCAACTGCTAGTGGATGGTACAGCAATGTGCACTGCAGCTGGACTCCGTAGCTCATGTGCTGAACAGTTATTGTAAACATTACACTTGTCGACGACACTTTCGATAAACACTTTATCTTTCCTTTCGTCTCCTATTTTTTGTGTTTGTTCCTCACTGCATCACTTGCACCAATACATTCCAATACAATAAATGATTGTTGCACAATGTCCTGTACCTACCCTTAAAGTTTGTACTATGAATTCAGGACCACAACCTATATATATATATATTTGATGTGGCGATGGGCAAAGTAAAATGAAGCATGCTTATCAAAAATAAACTTTATTTCATCCACACAACCAATACTTAGTACTCAGTTAAAATATTCCCTTCGACAGAGAAGAATTCTGGGATGACAGAAGAAATGCCACGAAACATTTCTTCTAAACAATGAAATGCAATAGGATGTTCTAGCAACCAATAAGGCGTAAGGATCAAGAGCATCAAATATATGAGAGTACAATACATAAATATAACTTGAAAACGAAAATTCAAAAACATTTCTCAATAATCAAGCCAAATTTGAAATAAATCTAATCAATTGAAATCTATATATCATTTATATATATTCAAAAGTAAATATTCTCAATTACTACTTACCTAACTTATTTACTAGCGATAAAATTTAATCAGTTCGTAAAGGAGCGCAGCCAAAATTTTAATACGAGAGAATAAGCACAGTTAAATTATTTCAATCTTATCGCTATGCAGAATATTATAAAGAAACCGTAATAATACTTCTAGATTTAAGATGCTTCTTTAATAAGTACGAGAAAAGTTGTAAAGGAATTTCATTGACAAAAGTATAGTTATATATATTTTTTACATAAAGTAGTCCCTAGATTATAAATTCATATAATGCCAACCTTTGCAAAATGATTGAATGTAGGGGAGGGATATGATTTTTTATTAACGCCGCACTCTAAAGAAACGCGAGAGCTAAACTCGAGGGTTACAGACTGATAATTCTGACCCTCAGTCAAGTGACGAGAATGATACCTGTGTGTGTGTGTGAGCTGGCACTTCACTCTCCTAACTTCCCCAACAACGTGATGAATTTGATATAAGACAAATTTAACGTGCATCGGCCTCTCTACATGGTGGGTCTTCAGTGGCACCAAAACTAAAACTCACGAGTTCGTGACCATGACTATTCGGTTACTGCGGCCACAGGAGAGGGTGCTTCTTTAGCCTCAATTTTGATTTCATTAACGCTTTAACTTGCAAGTTATTTTGATGATTTGGGTACACAAATTGTCAAATTTTTTTTGAACCAAAGAACTTCTAACCTCTAACCTTTGAAGTTTTCAGTAAAGTGCTGCCATCTATTGAATTGAGCGCACATTAACTTTTCCCGAGAATCAGTCGGGTTTGACAAAGAGATGAAGCCGAAATAAACGTCTCCCGATATATATTCGGGTAAAACAATACGATGCACTATAAAAAAATACCCCGAGTAATACTCGGGCGTGACATTTTCGAACACCAGTGCTGTGCCCCAGATTATCTCAGGCATGACAGTTAAAAGGTTAAAGTGATGTTTATCCTAGGGAATTTCTGATTAAATTCTAAAATATAAATCGCTGCATGTATTTGAATTATAGTAAGCGCATCCTTTAAATCAAAGAAACAATAATGCGTATAATTTGAGTATCTCATTTCCAATTTTTGTAACACATTTTTATATAAACAAGGTAGGACACAAAAGTTCCAGGACTGACCCTATAACGCGAAAAATTTGTTTACAGTAGAGCGACTACGATAATATTTCCGTGTTACTGCGTCCTTCCCCTTTCCTAAAAGTGGTTTGTCCGACGTCACGGAGTCGTTGGCTAGCCACGGTGTCGTATTTTGAAGGTGGATGCATTTAGTAATCGGCGATTTAAAGAAATAGAGTTGGTTGAGCAGAGAATGAATATCAAAATTTGAGTTCGCTTGCGAAAGAGGGCTACGGAGATTTACGAAATGTTGAAGGATGTGAAAGGCAGTGAAACATTACCGCGAATACAAGCTTTTGAGTCGCACAGACGTTTCAGAGAAGGCAGCGAAAGTTTCGAAGACGACGGGCGCTCTGGACGTTCACAGACTTCCCACACCTCTGAAAAAGTCGAAAAGGTTTCTGCGGCGGTAAGTAAGGTTTCAAACAATAGCGCAAATAGCAGAATCGGTTGAGATATCAGATCACATGCAAACGGATACTGGCTAAGAATCTTATGTCAACACATCGTTCACCGCATATTAAACAAAGACCAAAAGGCAATTCGAATGGGAATGGCGGGAGACTCAATCTCAGTTGTTGACAAAGATCCTTCCCAACTTGGCAAAATTGTTACTGGAGACGAGAAATGGTATTTTTTGTATGACTCACAATCCAAGAGAACATTGGCAACGCGGAAATCCTCGCAATCTACAAGCAAGCAGAAATTCCACCAAGATCGCTCTAAAGGGAAGGTCATGCTAGAAGTGTTCTTCGATATCCAGGCCATTGTGCATCTGGAATTGTCCTTGAAGGATGCACTGTGAACAAAAAACTTTATGCCGCTATCCTGCATCGTTTGCGTGTCGATCCGAAAGAAGAGACCAAAATTATGGGCTGAGCAGTGATGGGTGATTTTGCATAACTCTTCGTACACTGATCCCTCCTTATCCTACCCTGATCTCGCCCCCGGCGACTTCAGCCTATTTCTTAAACTGGTAGGTCACTTGCAGGGTTGTAGATTTCAATCTGCAGATGAAATCAAAAGTGCATCGTAGGCTGAATTAAAGGCACATAACTAAAAATGGATTCCAGAAATGTTTCGGCGATCTTTATAAGCAATGGCAACAGTGTGTTGTTGCTCAAGGGTCTTATTTCGAAGAAGGACGTGTTTCAGCAATTTAATTAGTACTATTTTTTAAATTATAGACTCATTGAGGGAGTTTTTGAATCCTGCCGCGTATATTAATGATTCGTTTGTAGATTTCCAGATTTTTTTTTAAAAATATTTTTTAAATTTGGAGGGAAGAGAGGGGAGAGTATTATATTCCGCAGAAACCTTTATTATTTTGTTGTTCTTTTGGATGACCTTGATTGCATTCAAAGGATAAATCGTCTAGACTCATAATAGTAATAATTATTATATACCTTGGTATCTCTTCGCTCGTCTAATAGAATTCAGAGGGTTCTTCAACATGATTCAGAACTACGATAAAAAATGACAAGAAAAAAAAAAAGAAAAAAAATTAACACTACATCCACGAATTTGAAACAGTTGAAAGACGGAAGCCTTAGTTCCGTTTTACGCAAGCGTGAGCTGCATTTCTCATAATTCCACATGATACACTAATGACCATTAAAATTGCTACACCAAGAAGGGAACATGCTATAGACGTGAAATTTAAACGACTGGAAAAAAGGGCTGTGATGTGCAAATAATTAGCTTTTCTGCGCATTCAGACAAAGCAGCGCCGATAGTGACACCCACAATGTGTTTAAATTGGGACATTATTCAGCCGGTTTCTCATACACAAACTGCATTTGAACGTTGATGTCTGGTTGTTGTGATGCTTCGCGTAAGCAGAAATACGTACTAGCACATTTCTGACTGATAAGGATCAAATTGTAGCGTATCAGGATTGCGGTTTGTCGTATCACAGTATTGCTGCTAACGTCGGTCGAGATATAATGACTGTTAGCAGAATATGGATTTGATGGGTTCAGGACGGCAATACGGAAGGTCGCGCTGGAACTCAACAGCCCCCTAACACTAACAGCCAAGAAGAAAGGCATGCAATCCGCATTAATCGTGCAGCCACGTCACGAGCCCTGAGTCAAGAATTGTGGTCGTTTGCAAGACAATAAGTGTCTGCACTAACAATTCGACGACTTTTGCAGCAGCATGGACTCTCAGCTCGGAGACCATAGTTGCGGCTATCCTTGAAGCTGTATCACAGAAAGGAGCGTCTTCAATGGTGTGATCAACGCCGAACCTGGGCGCACGGATGGCGAAACATCCTTTTTTCAGATGAATCCATGTTCTGTTTACAGCATCAAGATGGTCGCATCTGTGTTTGGCGGCATTGTGGTGAACGCATATTGGCAGCGTGTATTCGTCATCGTCATACTGGCCCAAAACCTGGCGTGATGGTATGGGGTGCTATTGGATACACATCTCGGTCACCTCTTGTTCACATTGAACAGTGCACGTTACATTTCTGGTGTGTTACGACCCATGGACATACCTTTCATTCTAGCCCTGCGAAACCCTACGTTTCAGAAAGATAATGCACGACCGCATGTTGCCGGTATTGTACGGACCTTCCTTGACACGAAAAATGTTCGGCGGTTGACCTGACCAGCACATTCACCAGATCTTTCGCCAGTAGCTAGTCCATGGTTGCCGAGCGATTGGCTCGTCACCATACGCCAGTCACTATGGTTGATGAGCTGTGGCATCTTGTTGAAGCTGCATGGGTATCTGTACCTGTAGACGCCTGGGCATCTATCTACCATCTTTGTTTGACTCAATGCCCAGGCGTATAAGTGCTGTTATTACTGCCAGAAGTGGTTGTTCTAGGTAGAGATTTTTTAAGATCCATACACCCAAATTTCTTTAAAATTTAATCATTTGTTATTTCCAGTATAATATATTTGTCCAATAAATATCATTTTGTTATCTGCATTTCTTCCTGGTG
Organism: Trichonephila inaurata madagascariensis; assembly: GCA_019973955.1. Lineage (NCBI taxonomy): Eukaryota > Metazoa > Arthropoda > Arachnida > Araneae > Nephilidae > Trichonephila > Trichonephila inaurata. The sequence goes on from BMAV01019420.1 coordinate 186,205, forward strand.
TAGCAATTTTAATGGCCAGTAGTGTACAGAATCAGGACCCATGACTTATTGGATATTATGTTATGATAGCTGTAATCATTTGCAAAAAAAAAGTGGAAAACCTAGCATATAGGTAACAAAGCTAAATTACCTTATTCTTCAATTTTTGAGCACCATAATCAGTCAAAGCATTGTCAAGTAGAGCTTCGAAGTCACTTCTGTTGGCGAAGGAACTCAGGTGGCTCTCGAGTACAAGCTCTTTGATCTCACTGAAGGTCATGCAAAACTGTTGACGAAGAGCGTCTCCGATGTAATCTCTAAGTTCAGACTTCACACTTTCCGGGGGTGAGTTTTCAAGATATGTGGGAGAAATGTCCAAAGTCGCAATGGGAAATGGTTTCGATTTAGTGACGTGTTTTGAAGAGGTGAGGGCTGTGCGTTTGTTTGGAAGGTAAGATCGCTTTGTTTTGCCAGAAGTGCTGCTTTCTGTACCGCTCTCGTCTCCTTCGCTTATGGAACTATGAGAGAGTCTCTTCTGTCTGGGGCGAAATGGGGTCGGAGTGTGTGCGAAGACTTTGGATGATTCACCTACTATAAAGTAAAAGGAGATTTTAGTAAACACTATATTAATCAAAACACTTCAGTTGAAATATGTAATAACTTTATTACTTTCTTAAATACTTCTCCATATAAACTACTACACATAATTTATCTTGATTAAACACAATTATCTAATACACACAGTCCTCTCTTATTTATCATTACAATCAAAATACAATGTCCGTCGTTTCTCAAATCAATCAATTCAACCACAGTCCTCCGTGTTAAAACACTCCCAAGAAACTCTATTCTTGGTACAGCAAACTGCACGCCGGTTTTCACCGAAGGAATTCCATTTCCTTCGGCCCAAAACAGTTCCGCGCCTCCGCCGCAGGGACTTTTCACTTCCCTAACCGTACTCTCCGTGGTCAAAAAAACCCCCTTCTCCTCCAAAACACTATAACCCTCCGAAATCACGCCAACATTCCATAATCCTCGCCAACAGTAGTCTCAGACACTACAAAATAGTTAACAAAATTTGTAAAATTATGTTGCGGAAAGCCGAAAGAGAGACAGAGCGCGAAAGTAATGTCATGCAGTTAACAGGTTTCTTACCGCATACAACATGTTTTATATATATAATAAACTTAAATAGATTAAACGATTGATTAGTTACACAAAATTTTAAGTGGTTGTTAGCCCGTGACCTAAAATGAGATTAATAACACTAAGATAAAACAGAGCGATACTACTCGTAATAATGTATCAGAAATAATTGACTAAATTAATAAAAACTTTTGAGTTGGGTTGTTGTTACTAATGCCACCTGATCGGCAAAAGCCAGATCGAGGCCCACGAAATTCATCATGGAAATGGGCTATGTGGCGCCTGTCGTTAGCCGTAGATTTGAGCACCATACAGGTGATAGTACGATTTGGCTCGGCTCCACCCCAATTTAGAGGGAGAACACTCTGGGGGTGGTCAAAGGCCTCCCACCTCTCTTCCCCTTCCACCAACCTCACGAGAGGACTTGCGGCTCGACGGCTATTTCGAGTACCCCCATGCCGCGAAGGCACTATACATTACAAACACCCATGTCTTCTCCGGGATTCGAACCCAGTCCCTACGGCACAGCAGTCAGCGTCGCTGACCACTATACCGATGGGTGATTAAGAAATCAGTTTTTAAACAATGGGATAATAATGTGCTAATATAGATTTTATTTTGTAAGTACTTTTTTAATGTATTACTGAATTTTAATGTATGTTCCCGCAAAGTACGCCTAAGGTTCCGGGTTCGACCCCGGCTGGAGTCGATAGATTTTCCAGATGCGAAAGTCGTAGGCACGCATATCACATGACTATGTGACATGTAAAAGATCCCTTGAGTATCAATTTGGCTCTGATATTCTCGGCAAAATTAATTTACGAAAAAAATTTAGCATCCGACGAGAGTTTGAAATGAAAAAAATTCAAGCGTCACAATTTGGTAGCGATAGCCATCACTAGATGATGTCACCAATGAAATGGCTTTCCCTCTTGGAGAATTGCCGTGTCTGCAAATGGCTTAGCTGCCAAAATGCAGCCCATTTGAAACAAACAAACAAAATATAATACCCACTGATTAAATATATTGATAGCTATTTTTATAACGGTTTTGGTGCTTTTTATAAAATGACGCCGAGACATAATTTGGAGATACGGAAGTTTGATTTGTGTTACACTTTCTAAACGGTTACCGATGACGGATCGTTAAATTTATAACTTCGAAAGAATCTGTTTCTTTAAAAGATATCATAAAAAATACCCACAATATACAATTATATACGGAAAAGAAACCAAGCAATTTCAGTAATTGCTAAGTTGGTTTTTTCATTACTATCGCGTACTAAGAAGAAACTCGAGATATTGGCGACGAACCTCGTAATTTCGAACCACAATATAGTGACGAGGGTGACATCTGAGCTGGTCCCCTAATCTCCTAATTTCAATTCATGTCGACGTAAGCCCAGATAAGATTTAACACACATCAGCCTCTCTACGTGATGGCATTTAAGTGAAAGCCAGATTCAAACTTAGGATTCGATGAAAAATCGTCGAACACGTAATTATGATTCATTCGACTAGCGCGATCAGCAGTTTTTAAGGGTAAAAGTGTTCATGATTCTATTTTTTCACCAACGCCATTTCCTTTATATCGTCAAAACCCTGTTAGGAAAAACGATTATTATTACATCTGTACCCTAAATAATTTTAAAAACCCGTTTTCTTTTAGAATTTTCAGGTTTTCATGCTTTTCCTGGAGTTGAATTTCACACAAGCTATTCTGATCACATATACAATCTCATAAAGGAAATATTTTTTAAAGAAATTCCTTTTTCCCCCAATGATGCTGCGGATTGGTATTAACCATTGCAGACCTAGTACATGACCAGTAAATGGTATCATTTTTTAGAGCGGCACCATATAGGACAGCGATACTCAACCTGCGGCCCACCGAGAGTCTTTTTAAGTGGTACGGTCACGATGCACTTCTCTAAAAAGTTTACTATTTTAAGAACATTGTATTAAAAATCTGGTGGGAAATTCTTTATCAAGAAATCCAATATATCAATTTTGCTTTTTGCTGTCGGTGATATCGATAATTTTTTTCTATTTAAAATAGTTACGGTTAGTGATAACAGACAACAGTGGAGTAGCGACCATTTTATGGGTGGAACTAATTTTTAACTATCTTTCATATCTTGCAAGCGAAAAATATTCGAAGAAAATATATCGTTTCAAGACGATAGGGAGGTTGACTATTTTGAAGAGAAAAAAAAAACATGGATCAGTAATTGTTTGATTTGTCACGGAAATGTCCACTGTATTTAAAAAATACCAATAAACAGGAATCATTCAATGACACTTTTCCTCGAAGATCTCTTTCAATAGGTTTTCTTGTGTGAATAGTCTTTGCAACAAAATGTTTTGTCGGTGGTAATATCAAGCGGTAACAAAGACATACTATGAAGTTTGTTATATTATTGGGGTTTGTTTACTGATTGGGCTAAACTGTTTACTGATGCAGAAAATGTGAAAGAGTGTTTCTTAAATGTTTCTAATTTAAAGTTAGTGACAAAAATAAAAAATAAAAGGATAACAGGAGTTATATTTTAAACAATTTTCCAATTTTAAATTTCCAGTGTTATCTTGGTCCTAAAGCATTTCTCTTCCCCCTTCCCCATTTATCGCCATGTTGCGGCCGCATGAAATAACTAACATATGTATGCGGCCCAACAACAACAAAAAAAAAGGTTGAGTACCCCTGATATATAGGAGGTAAACCAATTGCCGCAAGTAATTTTAACACCCAGTTTCCTCCCCAGAGGAAAGTACCTGAGTTCTGACGATGCGAATCTGTAATAGGAATAAAAATTTTCCAAGAGCAGCCAAACCAAACAGGCACTCTAGGGACCTTTAACATGCCGTATACACATACAACATGGACGCTGTCTATTTTCTGCAAACTTGGGCAGGGGTCAAACCCGCAGGCGCACAAGACCGGCGCTAAAAATGATATAATTTAAAGATTTTTTTTTTTTAAAAAATCCCATTCAGTTTATTTAATGTGCTAACTTAGCCAGTAATTTTTACATATTTTTCAAGGTCATTTGAATTAGCGAAGGGAAAAATCGACGAGTATCTGCACTTCTCTTAAATGAGAGCAAACTCAAACAGTGCCAATTACCTGCAAAGTAAAAACATATTTCTCCAGTATCTCATAATACGCAAGAGATTCTCAGAAATAAGTTTTTAAAAAGGTTACAGATTTTAATCACATATAAAAACAATTTAATCAATAAAACTGAAATCATTACATTTTTGAAGATTGATCTTTTCAAAAATTACTCTAATCTAATACCAAAAAGACAATCTAAACAAATACAATTGTTTGATTTTTTTTTCACAATTTTATTTCTCAATCAGTAGTACATTTCCGTAAAAACCGATGCAATCATGAATCTCATTAGTATCATGTAAATCCTAAACCCCCACCCAATCAAATCGTATATTCAAACCTGTTTACATAGAGGAACTAAGCCTCCCATATTTCCTTTGCACTTGGAGACATTAATAGAGAACTATGAAAGCGGTAACCATGACAAAATCGCATATTTTTATAAACTTTTAATTTTTCCATTTGGACACAATCCCAAAGATTTTTCTAGAATAGAAACCGGGCATTACGGAATATATGATTTCAAGTTATCAATTCAAAATTTTTAATTCTCCCCCCCCCCCTCATATTTATGAAAACATTTCCTGATTATATAGTTTGTCACTGCATTTTTGCATATTCATGAACTAGTCTGCCCACTTTTACAATCACGTGAAAAATTTTCGTATTATCGTAAATTCGTATAATTCAACAAAACGAAAATACAATTATTAAAAATTATACAAGAAATTATATATTTTTTTATTTAAACATTCATTTTGATCGATGATACGATTAATTCAAACATTAAATACGAATTAACATATAAGTTAATAATAGGCGTCGACCATCCGGTGTAGTGGTTAGTGACGCTGACGGCTGAGCAGTAGGGCCTGGGTTCGAATCCCGGTGAAAGCATGGATGTTTGTAAATGAATAGTGCCTGTACGACATGGAGTCACTCCAAATATTTGTCGATCCGCTGGTCTTCTCGTGCGGTTGCAGAAAGCGGAAGAGAGGTGGGTGACCTCCTGAACCCCCTTCTCATTAGAATCGGGACGGAACAGAGCCAAATCGTATTGTCACCCACATGGTGCTCAAAGCTACGGCGAAAGACAGGCTTAAGAAACCAGCCCCTTGCCACAGTGAATTTCGGGTGCCTCGATCTAGCATTGCCAATCAGGTGCCCTGAGTAACAACATTAATAATACGTAAAAATGATTCAACATTACATAGGCCATAGTATTTAATATATGATTGTGTGATATGCGTATTGGACAATACAGGGAGTGTAATAATTTGAACAAGGTGAATGCAAAAAATCCAAAACTCATGTAATTACATTTCTGTTATGCTTCTAAAACAAAATATAATTGACAGGCAACCTCTATTCGAATGTTTTAGATATTATCAAATGAAAAATAAAATATTGTGTTGAAATGACTTTAACATACGATAATATCTGCGGGTATTTTTAAACTTCCTCTAATCAGAAGTCTCAGATACATTTTTTCGCTTCCATTCGCCAATTTCAGGGAGTCCCAAGTTCATCTCTTTATCTAAAAAATATATATTTGCAATCAAAGCAACCGAATTTTATATTATGCATGCAATAACCCCTCCCCCCCTCTTCTCCCCCATATACACTAAAACTTCATATATTCTATTGTAATATCATCTGATTTCTTTATAGTTTCATATAACCTTGAAATCTTTTAATGTCAACTTAATCATTAAATGTATCCACCTGAATAATTTGAGATTAAATTCCTCAGAGAAATAATGCCAGATAATGTGCAATTTTACTTATTTTTTTTCAGCTTGCATATTAACACGATTCAAGCCCAGTGGCTGAGTGGTAGTGTACCGCACTTCCATACTACAGGTCCGAGGTTCAAACCCCGGGCTGGGTAAGGTCGACTCAGCCTTTCATCCTTCAGTGAGTCGATAAATGTGTACCAAGCTTGCTTAGAAACTTAACACTAGGGAGTTTCGCGTCAGACTTATCACTTGACCGAAACATCAGCACATGCACCCCAGCACCTAAGGTCACGAAAGCTGAGATAGGCACAGCAGGCCTTGGCCCTCTTGGGCTGTTGCATCACTGAGTTCCGTTCACAGTATGACACACAATAATGACATTCACCTGTTTTGTCTAAATCTGGCTTTTAAATTATCAATTTGGAATTTTTCAGTTAAAACATAATTGAAATTATGTTTTGTCAAAAGATATTTTATTATTTTGATACTTCATGCATATCTTAAAGGAAAAAAGGGTCCTCGCTCAAATATAATGTTTCTGTTTTTTTTGTTTTGTTAGTTTAAAATTTTTTCATCCTTCTAGCCATCTAACAATTTTTGAAGGGAAAAAAAGCAAATCTCTCAACATCTTGAATATTGCAGTAAGTTGAAAAACTTTGAGGTAGCCTAACTTATCTACTTATCTTGTAATATCCTGAGAGCAGTCCCGCCTTATTTTGCATAATTTCTTTCTCCTGTAATAGTGTGTGTGTGTGGGGGGGGGAAACAATAGTCTTTTCAAAATGGTCTGGATAAGCCGTGCTACTCACTTGTGTACGCTTACATTTTTATAGGCTTATGCCATCTTTATATATATAAATCTTCTGTGTGTGTGTGTGACTAAACTCCTCCTAAACGGCTGGACAGATTTGATGACATTTTTTGCGTGGGTTTAAGTGGATTCGAGAATGGTTTAGATTCGCAATTCAGTCCAATATCACAATTAGTTAAAGATATTAATTAAAAACTTTAAAACGCATAAATGTTTTATTCCTGTGTGTTGAAAGTTTGAAATTTTTGGATTTAAGACGTATGTACATATATGTACGCTAGTTTCATATATAACACTACAATATGTTGCTCAAGATTTTCACATTTTAATTTTAATTCACATTGAAAAGACTAAGCTAAGATATCATTCATTTACAAAAGTGGGAATAACAGATATTGTCAGTGGATTTTTTACTTAATTTTAATACATATTGCTAAGATATAAGTATTTCTGCTAAATTCTAGTTCTAAATATTTCTACTAAGCATTCAAATTTCTATATTAAAACAATAGTATGCATTAACTTTCACATTTCCAACACAAAAAATTTCTAAAATTATAAAAGAATTAAAAATATACTTTATTCAGTAAAGGACATAAAAATAAAAGCAGAACATTTTAAAACTTTATAAAATATAAATAAAAAAAAGCAATTTTTTTTTGTATTTTATATTATTTAATGCATACAACACAATAAATTTTTCTTATGTGGTGAAATTTATGTTATATCTGAAAGAATCCTGAGAAACTTATATTAACACTTAAAAGATGAAAATATTGCAAGTAAAAAGGATTAATTAAATTAATTTGAATATTTTAATTGTAATGTTTGATATTGAAGCTCAGTGGCTGAGTGGTAAGTGTATCGCGCTTCCACACCACAGGTCCAAGTTTCAAACCACGGGCTGGGCAAGGTTGACTCAGCCTTTCATCCTTTCAGTGTTCGATAAATGAGTACCATGCTTGCTTGGGAACTTAACACTGGGGGTTTCGCATCAGACTGACCACCTGATCAGAACATCTGCTCATGCACCTCAAGGCCCAAGGTCGTGTATACTGAGTTGGGCACAATAGGCCTTGGCCCTTGTGGGCTGTTGCGCCACTGAGTCAAGATGATGTTTGATATAAGTGATGTTTTAAAAAAATTACAACACGGTTTTTAATACAGTAATCATGATATTCTAAAACAAGCTGCAAATTATACAATATCAAAAATTATTTAGAAAGACTTTAAGATTCAGCATTCGATTGTAGTTAAAATCAAAAATGCCTGTTCTCATTTTTTTCAAAAATAAAAATTTTTTTACAGATGTGAATAAACAAGAAAAAGATTAGGAAATTCTGACTTTTTACTACATACCTATTCTATTTATATTTTTGGCATATCACATACACTGATTTCTTATTTAATTCACTAATTTTTTTAAATTTCAAATTAAATTTATATCCCAGTAAACACAAGTTATAAATTTATATTATAATAAAAAAAATATGAGCAACTTAAAATTAATATATTAACCATGAATAAACAAAATACAAGATAATTATTTAGGAGTATAAATATTTTAATGTTTTGACAATGGCTTTGCATATCTAAGTTTGTGGGTGATTTTCATGATTCAAAAAATTGACAGTGTCTGTTATATAATTATGCAGCTTATAAAAGATCCCTAGAGTGCATGTTTGGTTTGGGTGCTCTTGGCAAAATCAAAATACTTAGCACAGTTTTGCATCCTCAGAGCTCATGTGCCTCCCTCTGGGGAGGAAATTGAGCATCAAAATTACTTGCAGTAATTGGTATACCACATATATGGTGCTGCATTAAGAAGAGATACCAGCTCCCACAGGAAATGTACTAGGTCAGCAATGGTAGAACACTAATCCCCATCCCCATTAGAAGTAAAAAAAAAAAATTCCAGCACAAAACTTATAAATATCTATTACAAAAAAGTATTTTGTTGCTAAATTCTTACTTAATACTAAACAATATGTAAGAATATAGCAAGACAGCACAGGTTAACCCTTTATCTACCAACGGTACTTATAAGTACCACTCACTTTAAAAGTGCATAAAATAACCATTTTTACGAATGATACTTAGCAGGAATACTCTTTCAATTCCCTTCTTCCAGAATAGACAGCAGCACGGGTTATATTATGAGTATTTTAGCAAGGAAGGCAGATAGTTTTAAAGCCAAAAATGCATTTTCAGTTGATATTTTGCTAGGATTGTGGAGGTTGTCATTTCTGTTCCGAAAAAGGGGTTAATGTCAAAAGGTAAGTGTCTTACTTTTTTTACATGTTAAGAGGAAGACCTTAGTAATTGATTTGACTATTTATTTTAAGTGTGAACAGTGTATACAATTAATTTTACAGTTGAATAACTTTGTGGTACTTATAAGTACTGACAGCACACTGGGTGTTGGAGCAAGAACTTAGTTTTTTTTTTGTTCGTGAGGGTTATTGTTGCTTTTTGTTGCATTGTAGCCTCATTGCTATTTATTTTGCTTTATTATTGTTTTATTTCAAGGTTTCAAAAAAATTTTGAACTTTGATGGAATTTTCGTCAGATTCTGAAGAAGACGATGAAGAAATTGAACAAGACCCAGGATGCATCAGTTTATATTCAGAAAATACACCATTTCGTACTTCAGGATGCAATAAGGGAAAAGTGATTAGGCAATGGAAAAAAAGAGGTGTCCAAACCGAAGTTCCAATTTTCCCCATAAAATGTGGGTTTTTAGATACCATATTTGATCATTTGGTTACACCAACAGATTTCTTTTTACAATTCATTGATGAAGATATCATTGAAAATATTGTTTTTCAAATGAACCTCTATATCAGTCAAAAGCAGAATTCAGTTAGGCCAGTAACTGTTAATGAGATATATGGATTTATTGGCTTACAGTTTTATTCGTCTATCATACCAAGGAATCATATATACTGGTCTTTGGATGTACTCGTATATACGTCAGTGAATGCTGTTCAACAAACTATACCACTTAATAGATACTATAAAATATTATCAAATATTCATTTGAATGACAATTGATCTATTCCATCAAATAAAAAAGATAAAATGTACAAATTGAGACCATTCATGTCTCAATTGAATGAAAATTTTAAGAAATGTGTGGGTTGGCCACTCAAGTTCAATCAATTGATGAAAGTATGGTTCTTTTCAAAGGCAGGTCATTTTTTAAACAGTTCAGCCCAAAGAAACCTATAAAACATGGGTTCAAACTCTGGTGTAGAGCAGACATGTTCGGAAATATATATCAGCTTGATGTTTATCAAGAAAAACAAACTGAAATTGATAAATCAAAGAAAGAGTTTGGACTGGATGGTAACATTGTTGATGAAAGGACAAAAAGTCTATATGGTAAAAATCCCAAAATAATCATGGACAATTATTTCTCTTCGATACCATTATTTGAATATTTAAAAACAAAAAACATTCCTGTTGTCACAGTTTGTAATGATAGATCTGGGTTATCTAAACTCATTGATAATAAGATGAAAAAAGGAGACTTCAACTATCAAATATCGAATCAAGGAATATACTTTTTCAAATGGAAAGATAATCTCCCTGTAAACTTTTTCTGTAACTATCATGGAAATGACACATGATTAGTAGAAAGGAAACTCAAAAATGGTGCTAAGATTGACGCTACAGCATTGTAAAAGATTACAATGAACACATGGGTGGTGTTGATAAGGCTGACATGTTACGTGCATTATACGGCAACAACAACAAAAAATCCAAAAAATAGTGGCACAAGCTCTTCTTTGCTATGCTGGAAATGGTATATGTAGTATATAAAGAGTTGCGAGAAAACATATCTTCTTTGGAATATAGGTGTTGTGTAACAAAAGAACTATTCACAAAATCAAAAGCACAATCGAAATGAAAAGGAAGACCCAAATCTAATAATAACGAGGAAGGTTTTTGTGCAAACAAAAGGAGGAAAGGGAACTCATCTGCTTCTAATCATATTCGCTTAGAAAATCGTGGATGCCATTGGCCAACTTTTGTTTTGAATCCAGGTCATTGTGAATTTTGTGCATTAAGAAACACCCAATCGAAATCTCACTCAAAACACACAACATGCAATGTATTTTTATGTAATAATGAAAAGAAAAACCGGTTTTTTTTAGTTTGATCAAATTTAAATAAATGTGTAAAATCTGTTATTATTGTAAAAAAGTAAGCAATTTTGAAAATCTTATAATCTTCAAAAATAAATTTTTTATGCCACAAAATGTAGGTGGTCTATGTTTATTTAGCATTTTTAAGAGTTAAAACTTCGTTATAAAAAATCATTTGGTCTTTTTGTATTATGAGAATATTTTAGACCGTTGTGTGCTGACGGTACTTTAAAGTACCAATTTCATTAATTAGCTCTAACAAATTAAATTTTCCAAAGTTGAGTATTTTTTTTTTTTTATACCCCTTAATTTTTAATACAGTAAAAAAAAAAAAAAAAAAAAAAAAGAATTGCATAAAAAAATTTGCACTAAATTATAATGCGGTAGATAAAGGGTTAAAGAAGAATAGCCACAATATTATAACATATGTACTTCTTTTAATTATAATATTTTTTAAAAAATTTTTATAATTATTTTTTTTCTTAAATTTTAAAAATATCAAATACACACAAAACTTTTCACTTGAACAAAAATTGAGTTTTTAAACTTAATATATTTATCTTGTATTATTAAGACATATGAGGTAAATATGGAATGTATTTCTTACAGAAAAAAAATTGTCATAAGTCAGAAGAGAACTAAGTTTTATACTAAATTAAGTTGCAAATAAATTAATCATATTATGTTATATTAATATTTGAGCCTTTCTCTAACTGAAAGATGTCCTATTTCTGTCTATTTTTTATAACATTCTCTTTTCTGTTATAAGAGTCCACTGCCCTCACAATATTGGAGAAACTTCCTTATCTTTTAATGTATTGTGATGAGATTTCCAATTATTTACAGTTAATAAAAACGAATTTATGAAAACTTTGAGAAGATGAATGAAAACTATATGTATATAAACACAAATTTATTTCCAGCAAAGTATTTTTATTCTTAACTGGAATTTTTAAATTTATAATTTTACTCTTTTTATGACACAAAACACAATTTAACATTCAGGTACTGTAAGCCACCACCAACTCCTTGTAAAACAGACGTTGTATAATCTACTCTAATTTTACTTAGCAGAAAAGTTGTAGGCATTAATTCCAACTAAATTTTTTTCTCAATTTTATTCAAAAATATTTACCTAATTTTAACTACACAGAGCTCTAATTTCATATATTTTATCTTAGTGCTAATATATCAAATTTATGATGCATAATGTAAAATATACTGAATAAAAATAATGGAATGAGAAACAGTTTTCATGTTCATTATGGGAATATGAATTCAAAGGTGTATAATTACATTTTGAAAGAGAAAATATTTGAAATCATCAAAAAAAAAAAAAAAAATCAAGACTTTAAAAACATGTTTTAATGGAAGATAAAAGTACTATAAAGCTAAGCTAAAATTACAAATCAATTTTTAAAAATATTGTCTACATTTTGCTTTGAAAGTGCAAATAAATTCATTTTACCCTTTCCTTCAAAATTATATAGGAAATAACAGACCAGAACAACATAAAAAAAATATGCACTTTACAAATGAAAAATGAAATTATGCATCATATATAATAGATTATCAATTATTTAAAAAACATATAAGAGTTGGATATAAAATTTTTAATGAAATTATGAGGCAGGATATGTTATCATGTACTAGTTTTATAATTAAAATGAGAAAGCTAATTTAATTATTTTTTGATTAATTGACAATGAGTTAATTTCAGATTGTTAATAATTTTTGATACTGTAAAAATATGATGTTTTAATGAAAAATTTAAATCTTGAGTACTTAATTCAAAATTAATAGAACTTATCACTCCATCACTAACAATATTAATTTATACTTTTCAAACAGAAAAAGAAAAAAGAGAGATAAAGAAAGAAGAATTGTGATTTTAAGAAGTATAAAATTGGAACTGAAACATTTGTGCTACAATATACATATATATAGCAAATAATCTAGAAATTTGAAAATAATAAAAAAAACACTATTTTTATAAAATAAATTAGTGATAAAAATATTCTACAAAAATTACATCCTATCAATAAATTATCATAGAAGATAATAAACACTGTGTTTTCATCCATTTAAGTAATAATAGAAATACAACTGCAGCAATATGGGAAATGCAGTAAATAATCAAAATTGAAAATATATACATGTATCAAAAATGGTATAAAAAAAGTAAAACACTTAAGGCAAGAGGAAAAATAAAATACAAATTGAGCAATACAAAACTTAATTACATTATCTGATTTATATTTACATTACTTACTGCATTTTTTAAAAAATAAAAAGTTAATTCTGCATGCAAAAAAAAAAAAATTAGGGTTTTAATAAAAAAATCTAGGTATGAAAAATAATAAGATGATACATCTTAAAAATATTTAATGGATTACAATAAATAAATAAATCTGAACATGCATTACACACCAGATATCAAATAAGTGCAAAATGACTAAATAATAAGGAAAAAACTGACTATAACTGCCAAGTTTCATGAATAAGTTTGGAAACTCAGCATAATCAATCTTTTTCATACATATTTTTTTTTAAAAAAAGATTATTTCACAGATTTATTTAACATTCTTCAAAGAGGAAATTAACTTCTTGATTATGCCATCTTATTGTAGATACATCTTGATACTTCATCATAATAACTATTAACAGTTTTCACTTTTAGGAATTAGATTCTTCCCACATTATAACCTGAAACTCAAACTTAATAATCAAAAAATTTCAAAGTTTCCTATAGTTGAAAAAATGCTAGCAACTAGTATACATAATTTTTTTCTTTACTTTTGACATTTTTTAAAATTTTGTATATTGTTCCTGCATTCTCATTGTTCTTTTAAAATATACATCAGTGAAAATGTTATGTTATATAAATATTATACACCTTTATTATAATCGATATTTATTTTATAGCAAATATATTGTCCCTAAACTATTTTCTCGATTCACTTCAAACATAACTTATAATCTTTGTACATTCATAAATTGCACTTATATGCCAAAGGTTTCACAGCTTGAATTTTTTGAATAAACTGACTGCAAAATGCAATAAACAAAATTTTTAAACAAAATTTTGATTTTAGACAAAACTATAATTAACAAATACAGAAATCATCTCACGAAAAATTTATCACAAAAAAATTACACTTGTTTTTATTTCAAAGTATGAAAATTTTAAGCCACAGAAACACATATCATCAAGTATGCTAAAGAGTTTAAAAATTACCTTCAGTTTGAAACATTTTTAAGTCCTGTACTAGTTGTTTGTACCTACAATCCCATTTCATATCTTGACTTTGTCGAATAGCAGGATGGCTATAATAAAAAAATAGAAGCAATAAGCATTAATTTTTAATTCAATATTATGATACTTTACATTTTCATAAAACTACCGAAAATAATCTTGTAAATTAAATTTCATATACAACACAAAAACATAAATGAATGAAGAAAAACATTTAACTCACTTTTCCAGAAATTCTTCATCTGTTGGGAACTTAAATTCCCAACCACGATTTGTTTTGTTTGCTAAAGGAGTCATCATGGCTTTAAAATCATCATCTGATAACTAATAAAATAATGAAGTTTACATGTTTTATAAATTTATTCCCAATAAGAAATATTTGTTCAGAAAATTAAAATAAAATCTGTATGCATATGTATTAAAAATACAAATTCAGAATAACATAGGATACAATTACGACACATTCGAATTTAATTAAGTCTCATTTTATGCAGTGGGTACATTTTATAGAAAAGTGCATACAAAGGTTTAAGAAAGAAAAATAGCTTTTTTTTTTTTACTTTAAAAAATCAAGAAAATATTCTGTAATTTTTTGAAATTGCATGAAATCAAAAGAAAAAGAATAAATAAACAAAAATAATGAGCAGAATTATTTCAAAAAAAACATTAAAAAAGATTTTTTTTTTTTTTTGGAAGTTTGTAAGATAGCTAAGCTAAAGCTAAAAATAAATTTGTGTTCTAAGCTTAATTCATTTTATACTTTTACAAAGTAATATGCTTTAATTTTTTCTTACAGTTTGCCTTTTTTTTTTCTCACTATATAGATCTGTTTTTTAAGAGTTACAACTATTTTTTGAGAATACAAGCCTCGCAATTTCACAAAATAGATCAGAAAAAGAAAAGAAAAATCTCCATATAAAGAAATAGTAACTTCAAATTCAAATATTGCCTTCTGTATATGCATATTGATTAGCAATTACAATTTGCATGAATAACCAAAAAATCCTGATGAGGAATTTGAATTTTTAAGTAGTATATCAATTTTTGAACAAGAGATTGATATGAACATTGACATAATTTATAATTATAAAAACTATTTTATGAATATCTTTAAAGCCAAGGGATTTTTTTAGTATAAAAGTGAAATTTTCTTTATAATAGATAGTCATGAAGGGAAAAGTTAAAATAGTGAAGGTATGCCATTAATAATTTGTGGACAGTATTAAAGATGTATTAAGTTTTTGGCACTGGTACTTTTAACTAAAAATTTTGAAATAATGCATTGCTAATACATAACAGATTTTACTTAACTACAAAGAAAGTTAGAAGTAGAATATTTTGAAAATTATTTTCATCTATGAAATAAGACAAAAAAAAAAAAAAAAAAAAATGCACATTCTGCATACAGCTAAATAAAAATTTAATGAAATTACAAGTTTATAATGACAATTGATAATTATTCCAAAATGAAAGAAATAAATTATAAATATCAAATAAATAAAGTTGGAAGAAAATTAATTTTTAAATATTGAAAAATCCTATCAGTAATCAAAACCTGGACATTTATCATTATACAGTGCAATATTATTTAAACACATTTCAAGTATTTGTTACTTTTTTTTAAATTTGTCATAACATGATTTTGAATGGCTTTAGTAATTCGATAATGGGATCATTTTTTCTACATAATAAATAAAAAATATATATACTAAGGCAAAATGCCCAATTTTTGTTGAATAAAAGAAAGTTATAATTCTTCAAATAACTTATTTCTTTTGAGTTAAAAATCTCCTTTGCTAAACTATCATATAGTATATTTTCTCCAAAAGAATAATGAATTAAGAATTCCAGTTACTTTTCAGCAAACAATTAAAGTTACAGATTTTGAAGGTAAATTATTGCAATTACAGCAAGGTTAATGCACTGCAAAATAATAATACAAACAAATCTACCAAAGAAGTAGATGATTCAAACTGACATAAAACGTACATAAAAGAAATATTAAATATATTTATCACCAAAAATTCAATATAAAAACATTAATGTTTTGATACAGAGCAACATTTTCTTTAAAAACAAAATAAACTTTTAAAAATAAAAAATATCCATAATAATACATACTAAGCAAAATTTTAAAAAGAGTTTGAGAAAATGCTTTTAAATTAAACACGTAACCTTTTAAGGAAAATAAATCTAACTTACCCTTATAACAGACAGTACATCTGAATGAGTCACAAATCTTGTTTTTTTAAATAACCATAACTGAAAAGAAATTGTGTTATAAATATATACAACAAAAATACATACAATAATGCACATACATTTAAGACTCAAAGCTTTTAAACAAAAATAAAGCAGTCAAATTTTTCTTTTCTTTGTTTATTATTATTATTAATAAAGTTATAACAATTCACAAGACAAAGAAAACACTGACATTTGATGTAGAGTTTAAAGAGCATTATAATTTAAAACAAGGATTAAGGATTTAGTTGACAAAAAATTAATGATTCAAGTATAGCAGAAAAAGTCAACATATTTCTCCAACACTGATTCCTTTCCCAATCATGCAGGGCAATACAGTTACTAAATGATATAATTTCATGTTATATTTTGTTTATAAACTAAATTGATACTTAAATTATTATTCACAGTTCTATTTTCACATGATCTTAGGTTTTTAACACCAATGCTCATGCTAGATTCATCATCATCTATTCATGAAGTGGAATGTTTTGAATCTAAACATTTATACATATTTACAAGGATACGGAAATCATAAATGTGAACATTTTGTTATATCTGGTGCCACACCCTCCTATTGAAAAGATACAATTTAACACATGCACCTTTCATTTGTTCCAGTCAGTTTAGAAAATATATAAATCTAAACATCATTTTAAAATGCTGTTATGGCTACATGTGGCATTATTTTTACTAGTTTTTATATAAGGATATTAGAGTTTTATTCAATAATTTTGTGATACCACAAGGATATTTTAACAATAAAACTAACTTTGCCTGCATTGTACCTACTATTATGATACAACATAACAGCATGCATAACACTGACACAACACATCAGTTGCAAATCCCCAATTTAATAAATTATTTGTAATGATTTTTAAAAATTCAAAATTATTTTTCTGTTTTATACAGGTGTATTCTTCCCAGGAAATTTGTTTTCACTTATGTCATACAAAAAATTGAATCAAGAGTATATACCAATAATTGATCACTTAATATTTCAGAAGATCTGATGTATCGTATCTTCGATGATTCCAAAAAGATTTAAAATAATGCAAAGTCCATAAAAACATTTTCATAAGAAGAGACATGAACAAAGCAAACACATTAAAACATTACTTTCAAAAAAAAAAAAATTTAAAACATGTTTGTAATCAATATGAAATACTTACAATGTAATTTCTTGCATTGATTAGATGTTTTGCACTCACTCCAGTATATGCACTTACAGTTTTTTCACCTTCATACAACAGTTCACTGAAAAAAAATCAAATATGAAAAGTATTTCAAGCAATTAAGCACATTTATTTTAATAATGCAAAAGAAATTTCAAGGATAAAATACTATAGCATATTCTAAACCACACAAATTTATAATGTACAATAAAGATAAATTCAACAATTAAATCAAAAAATATTCTTTAGTCCCCCTCCCTTGGAGATATAAATTCTGAAAAACTTGTTATTTAAAATAGAATGATTTTCTTGAATAAATGAGAACATTTCAAAAAGAACAGGGGAAAAAAAACAAAAATTCTTCAAACATACTTCACTTCCTGTTTTCCTATACTTCTTACTAACCTAACTGTGATTGTGCATGTGATACATTTTTTGCATATCTTGCTTTACTTACAAATTTAAACTACAGTAAACATTACTGGTGTAAGCAGAAAATGCACTAGATGTAAAAAAGACATGGTTCAAGTGTAGTATAGGGGGGCCACTTGGCGCAGTCCATTTTTTTGGCGACTAAAAGTGTTCGCCAAGGTACTTTTTTCGGAATTATTTATTATTTATTTTATAATGAATTCGATATCTCACCATAACATGAAGATAAAAATCGCCAAATCCAAAGAAAAATAGCCAAATCCGAAGTGGCCCCCCTATACTACACTTGAACCAAAAGACATTTGCAGTTAAACATAAATTTTATTTTAAGAATTTAAAAAAACAACAGAAAAACCAAAGTTGAATGCAGAATCACACAAAATGGAAAATTAAAGGCAAGAAATACTTTAAACTTTTTCCAATAAATAAATAATTATTAAATCTTTATATTTTAGCACATAATAGATAAAACTGAAAAATACAGCATCATACTATGGAAAGCTGTTATTGAAAAATTAATTAGAAAGCAATTAGTTAGAAAGATCCTATTTGATGTTTAAGACAAAAAGAAAAAACAATAATAGAGAAAGCAAAAAGTCATGTTACATAAACTGGCAAAACAATAGAGAAAGCAAAAAGTTGTTATATAACTTCACAAAACACAAGTAAAAAAAATCAGAAAATACTTCAATTGCATACTTGTTTAAAAAGAAAATAATAAGAAGAAGAAATCAACATAATAGAAGAGAAAACATGACTGAATTTCACTGTTGAATAGCCATCCTGGCATTGCTGAGACTTGCATATCATTTTCTATTGAAGAGGACCACATGATAGCCACTGAATTAAATACTTTATGGATGCTTTGCTTCTTAACACTAAACATACCATAACCCGTCAAAAGACTGGTATACCAGTTTTGCTGTGGTAGAAATAGGTATGTATGAAGTGTTAGTATGTTTAGTGTTAAATTTTATTAAGGGTGAGATTTTAAAATATCATCTTCTAAATTTCACATACTGATAACAAAATACAGTAACTTTTAATTTAAAAAAAATAAGAAAATCATATAAAGCCTAAAAAAAGATTACAAAGCAAACAATTTTTTCTTAATTTGCAATGAGGTGAATTCATGTGACGTCATAGTCACATGATAGTGAAAGCCATGTGATTCTAGCCAATCAATTCAAAAACTCATGTGACGTCACAGTCACATGATAAAAACTATGTTGTGTTTCCAACTAATTAGTTCATGCACTCAGGTGTTGCCAAGTTTTGCTCTTTGCAGAATTTTCTCTTAAAAAGTACATATGAATACAAAATGCATTTTATTTAAAAGTATAAGCATAAAATACGACTTTTTTTTTAATTTAAAAAAATCTTTTTGAAGAAATTTTTTTTCCCTAACATATAAACATCTTTACCAAATATGAAATTTGAAATTTTATCTGAGTTTTACAAATAGAACAAGTACAATTAGTTTAATGTTTGTTTTGAATTCAATGGAAAACACGTGTTTGTTTTTATCATGTGACTTCATGAATTAAGCCCATTTTAAAAGAAATTTTTAATCTTCAGCTCAAACATTGACAACGTAAAACATGGAAAAGAGTTCCTTGCTATTATTTTGATGAATCATGACATTATAAAAAATATTTAAGCTAAATTTCGAGTAATTTTAAAAAAAAACCCCATAAAAAAATAAGTTTTGAGAATCTGATTTTTTTAAATCTACTCAGTCAAAGAGAGCAAAGCTTTCTAGGGTGTAAATTCAATCAATTATGATGATAAGAAAAAGATATAAAGGGTTCAAACATTGTCTTCAAAAATGCATCAAAGGCAATTTATTTCTAAGAGTTATTTATTTTTTTTACAAAATGATTATTTTGTAAAAAATACATATGTTCCAAATACTGGTGCAATGAAAGGTCTATATCTTTTTTGTATGACTCTGAAACAAAGAAAAGGATGGCAATTTTAAAAATGACTGAAATAATGAAAATCTTTCTGCAACTGTCCTTCAAAGTTTCTTCATGGTTGATGACATAAGGAAATGCCAATTATTCATTTTTTGTACTTACAGTTAACATCTCATTTGAATTAATAGTAATTTTGTAATTTAAATGGTCAAAATAGAGAGAGAGAGAGATTCCTTAGATTATTTTCAATCTTTTGATACTTTTAGAGTGTTTCTGCATTCAGCAGTTCATGAGAAGATAACCAGCCATATACATTTATTTACTCTCAAATTTTAATAGAATACATCTTTATTTTTGATAATCTTTTAATTACCCTTTTTTATAAAATATGCAGATAATAAAACCTTATGGAGGAATAAAGTAAAACTGTTTTGTTATACCATTTATAGAAAATTTATACATTATTTGTAAGATTTAACCCTACAAGAACTATAGTATTCAAAGATGAACCAAATATACACAATCAAATGATATTTCTTTTTAGTATTGCCAATAACTGTTTTATGACAGACAATGCATTCAGCCAAACTCTAAAAAGGACTAGTTGATGAAAACAAAGGGATTTAAATTATACTTCACATGAAGTATGTTTTAAAGTTTCAAATTACACTTTTTGGAGCTTCAAAATATGAGCAAATATTTAAACTAATTTCTGATGAGTAATCAATGCATTGATCACTCGATTTGCTGAACATTCCTACAGTTGAAAAGCTAGTTTTTTAATCAAGTCTACATAATTTTCTTATTCCCACTCTGAATGTATAATTTTGATTAATTCAAAAGCAAACAAGTAAAAAGTATGGAACAGCTACATTTCATAAAATCAACAATATATCATGTTTAAATATACTTAAACCATGAGATTCATAATATCTAGAAAGACTTAATTAGTTAAATTATTCATTTTCACAAAATTTCATTCATTTAATAACATACAATTGATAAAACAGTGATTAATAGAAATTAATTTTCTACATGAATGCTGTAATATCTATACATTTAAAAAAAACATTTGCTATACACAAAAACAGAAAGAAAAATATAGCAATACCTTTTAACAGCCCAACATCCTTGTACTAAAACCCCAATCTGTGGCAATAATCTTTCAATACTGAGTGTGTCAATATCACGAGGAAGCCTTTCCTCTAACATAGAGAAAGTTAAAAGATGTGCTGCAAATAAATTCATACCTTTAAAATTGTAGAATAATTAAGTTAAAAATAAAATATTCAATACATTTTTCTTATTGAAAACAATGAATGAGGTACCGTTCATCATTAAGTGTCTGATTTGATCAGAAAGAGGTTTATCTGCTAAAATAGCTGTTTCTTCATTCTTTCCTGATTGGGTTCCAGAACTAAAGAAATAAATACATATATAAATGGGATGGCAGGTATTTAATATCAAAGTTATGATTACATCAATACAAAACATATTATGATAAAATAATTTTAATAATTAGATAAGTACTTATTTTGAATGGCACAAGGGGGTGGCAACATTCAAGTGAGAAGAGCCACACGAGTTGTACACAACACAAGATAACTAAGATATCACAGAGCCATTTCTACACATACACTTGCACAGGAGGCAGAGTAAGGTAAAGGGTAGTGGTCACAATCAAGATTGTGATGATCCAATTAATATTTTTTATAATGTTAAATAAAAATTTAAATAAAGTAATATTTTTTGTTCCTTCAAAAATCCAGCATTATTGATGATCTTTTTATTTCTTTGGCTAAATTCAAGAGCAATTGTTGTCAAAATATCATGTTGAGAATTAAGCTTTTTCCATACGTACCAATAATACCATGCTTTGTTCTAAAATTTCATGTTTGTGCACAAATAATTAAAATTGACTTGTAAGTTGTTTTTGCATGTAAAATAATTTCAACACTCTTTTTATTAACCCTTAAGTACGGTATAAAATATGAAATGTATTTTTGTCATTTCTGTTGGAAGTTTAAATGTATCTCTTGTGCATTCATTCATGAGTGTTCTTGAACTCATATACAAATAAGCAAATGTTACTACAATTCACTTTGAGGATTGTTCACTCGTGATGGCATTTTTATTAATAAATTGGACATTTACTACTTTGAAACTGACTTTATTATTTTCACTGATCCTCAATAAACTATTAATGGAAAACAATTTAATAAAGAACTGTCTCTTTTTTTTATTTAACTATCAAATTTTATTCAATGATTAATTTAAAATACATAACTCAAAAATTACGACTTTTGCAGAAATATAATGAATATGTATGAAAAAATAATATATTCAGATGCTGTAATTAAATTTTAGTAAGACTTTTTGCTATTAGCATACTGCAAACTTAAACAAAACTGATTTTTTTTTTAATATTGGAAAGTAACATGTCTTTCTGTATAAAGCAAAACTTTTAGATAAATAAGCCCAAAATTTTTTTAAACAATTTTAACAGATTCATTAAATTTTTTTTTAAACAAAAATTATTAAAAGTATGACAAAATAATTTTTTATTATTTTAAATTCTACATCATACTCCATCACTTTTTGAATCTTAAAAATATAAATTTTCACAATTTCTGTTCAGTACACAAAATTATTTCATGGCATGTTACTTATAAATCAAAATAAAGTAATAAATATATAAACAAATACATCAAAATTAAATGAATTAAGAAACTACACAGAAAAACCATTAACAAAATTTTAGATTTTTTTTATAAGCAAATAATTTTAAAAAGTTTCACTGCTTAATTTTTTCAAGTAGTGTACTACTAAAATTCATTTTCCCTTTAACTTCATATTCAAAATACTTAAGTTTCACAAAACTTTTAATAAAAAAAACATAAGAAAAGGAAAGGGGGGAAGTACATACAGCCGAAGAATTTCTGGTACAAGCTCTTTCAGATAGTCTAATTTTGAAGCATTTGGTCTACAAACATCTTGATGCACTTGGGAACACATAAGTCTTTCTTTCTCTGATATTGATCGAACTGACTGCAAGTCAAAAAATAAAAGTAGTACACACCCATAATGCAATCTGCCCAAATACAAATAAATGTAACACATGTTATAGATTTATTATCCACTAAACACTGGTTTAAAATGAATTACCGTAAAATCCAGCGTATAAGTGGCACTTTGAACACAAAAAATAAGATTTAAAATTAAGGGTGCGCGTTATATGCCGGGTATAAAAACGATAGCTTTAAAAATAACAAAAAGGATGGGCATAAAAAAATTTACTTCTAGATGTATCGAAACACTGTTTATTTAAAAGAAACGACTTGCCTTATGAACAAGAACAGTTGTAGTTCTAGAAGTATACTATTTTTTCAAAAGTCTGGGATAATACCTTGAATAAAATACTTAAAAACATAAAAACAATGTATATTAATACTTTGGATTTCTTCGTTCAAAAGGGGGTGCGCATTATACGGCGAATATACCTAAAAATTGAAAAATTTAGCTTGAAAGTATAGGTGCGCGTTATACACCGGATTTTACGGTAGGTTGATATTTTACAAATGAATTTTATATACCGATTAAAATATTTATAATTTTCACTCATAAATTGAATTTCAAAACTTAATGCTCATAGATTTATCTAGGCAGCAAGAAAAAAAAAAAAGAAAAGGGAAAGAAGAAACAGGAAAAAAAAACTATTTTTATTCATTTGAAATTTAATTTTTTAAAAAATATATAATTTCCATAAAATCCGGTGTACAATGCACACCCATAGTTTCAAGCCCCAATTTTTACTTTTTAGGTATATTCGCCATATAATGCACACCCCTTTTTATGTAGAAACCTGAAATATATGTGTGCAATATTCTCATGTTTTGAAGTCATTTATTCGAGACCAAACTTAACAAAAAAATAGTCAACACAACCTTTTAAGTTTATTAGAAACGTCATTTCTCTGAAATAAACAGTATTTCAATATATGTAGAAGTCTAATTTTTTTTCTATGCTCAGCTTTTATTTTCAAAACTCTCGTTTTTGTACTCGGCGTATAAGATGCACCCATAAATTTCGATCTTATTTTTTGTGTTAAAAGTGCACATTATATGCCAGATTTTAGTGTAATCTAAATTAGTGCATAAAATACCACAGCATATTACTTAAAATTTAATAAAAAAATTCAAAAACTCACAAACTTTTATAAATTTGATAAAATTTAAATAAGCTTTTATTTTAAATTTGATTCTTTCATTAGTTGTATTACATATTTTAAAAACTTAGAAGGCAACTGCAATTTTAAACATGAATGTTACATACGTTCAAATGTAACGATATTTATGAAATAAGAAGAGAAAATTGTTTTGTTTTTAAATTTATAAAATACAAATACTTTTACCAAGGATAACCATTTCCTCGTAAATACAGCATAAAACAAATTATATTATTTAAAAAACTTTTAAAAATGAATTAAAAAGAATTTAATGACTAAATTTCTTTTAGCAAACAAATCCATTATATATATAATTATAACTGGTTTCATACAAAATAAGATTCTGAGAAAAACAAATTAATCAAAATACTTTTTATAGTAAAAATAAGATATTTTTCATTTCATATTAATAAAAAACACTTTTAAAATATATCTAAGATTTGATTTTTATAAAAACATTTTTAAAAAATTTGTTTAGTATCATAAAACTAGCCATCAAAGTGAGAATTCAATGATGTAGTTTAATGTAACAAATAATTATACTTACCCCAGACTTGTGATAGTTAAGATTAATCCAAGGTTCACTTGAATGCTTTTGTTGAAAAAATTGATAAGATTTTTGTCTCATTTGTCGATCCCTTTCAGCATTAGGTCCTTCAAATCTAACTGTAACAGCAACTGCTTCTTCCTCTTCAACTACATTTTCATCTAAGATCAATCAAAAGAACACAATTACATAAATATTAATAAAAAATTTTCCTTGTTCAAAAAAAAAAATGCAGATTTTTTTTTTAAATTTACAGAAGGAATATTTAAGTGCTTTATTAAAAAACAGTAAGATTCTAATTTTGTAACGAATGGTAATAGAGCGCCCTCTCCTGGCCGTATGAACAAGTAACGAGTCTGACTGCTATCTCGGTGAAGGAGGGACGTGCGAGAGTCAGCCTGCCACCTCGGTGAAGAAAGGACATGCCAATGTCCACCCTCGCCAACCCCTTAATATTTGTATAAAGATTAACTGGGTTTTATTTTATGTATTTGTAACTGGGTGCTCAATTAGAAAGTATAACCAATTAAAATTATTTGAGCTAGCCGCCGGTGTTATTTTTGAGTACCCGTTATAAAGTGACGCCCAGCGAGTGGCCGAATAGTCAGTTAATAGTCCACCTAGTCTAACGAAATTATCCTCAATATTCTGAACTGCTAGTTCATTAAGAATTTCTAAAAGTATTTTCTGAAGTTGTAGCTGCCAGCTACAAAGTTGGATTGTTTATTTCCTACCGGGAAATTAGAAATTTTGGATTG
>BMAV01019421.1:15153-53957 GCA_019973955.1 Trichonephila inaurata madagascariensis
ACTGCTCAGTTTTCAGTCGTCTCATGAATACAATTTTTCAATTACAAATAATACAGTTAAAATTACTTTCCTCTTGGAAAAGAAATATATTCAACCAGGATGAACAATTTCTATTCAAATTTTCAGTAGTAGAAGCAAACATTTCTTTTTTGTTGTTGCTATAGTAATATATGATTTTCTGGCTTTTCTACATATCTGCAACAATATGGCAAATACTTCTTGTTCAAATCCTATGGAACTTAAAGAAATGTTTAGCCTTATTTTTACAACATTGCAATTTTTTTTTTCTTCTCTACCAGTCAGCCTTCTTGGATTCTTGGATAGTCACGTCTTGATTGATTTATCACTATACTAAAGTCAATTAAAACTGTTTTATCATAGTTAATTCTTATCAATTGTATTCACAACATTTCAATATTTTCTTCCAATTATTCAATCTAAACATATAAAGGGATGTTATTTTTATATTAAACATATCACATTTCTTTGAGTATAAGCTATTCCTTTTATAAGTTGAAAGTGGGATTCTTCTTCAAAAATTTACCCGAAATTGAAAAACCGTATTCATGCCAATCTAGGGAAATAATTTCTGTAATTTTCAAATATGATGCCATGGTGGAAAAAATATTGGCAAGAGGATAAAACCAATGGAGTTTAATGTTATTGCTCCTAATCAAAGGAACCAAAATAAATATTATATCCTTTCAATATTATGAAAGTTTCTAAGTTCTTACACGGCTCACGGAATAAAAGTATTTAATCGAGAGATATTAAAGAAAGCGAATTATAACATTTCGCAAAAACGTTAAGGCAAGGTTGAAAGGAAACATTTGACAATATTTCCAAGGAAAAGACCAGTAACTCAAGCCATGGTGCTGGTATGCACTGAATGCAAGAAAATTTCTTAAATAATTCTTTAAAAAACTTTGTTACTTATCATATAAAGAAAATTTTTCGTTAACTATTTAACTTAACAACTTATTATCTTGCATAACTAAATATTGCATTCGGTTATATATTTTGACTAATGGATTTTTCAAAACAAAAAAATATTTCAGACTCATCTTTTAGTATTAAACATCATGGAATGTCTCATTGTTTTTGACATAAAGTACGGAATACAGGAACAATAGTTTCTTATACATTATAATCATAAAATTTCTAGTCAAAGTATGAATTACAGCTCAATAAATGGTCAGTAAAAAATTTGAAGCTTTTATTCATAAAAAAATTGATAAATATTTCTTAAAAATGTTTATTTTTAACATCTCAGATACAAATTCTGTTTTAAACCTACCCTCTTAAGTCACATATACTAATTTTTCTTGATGCTGCTTTTATAAGGTTATATAATGTTTATTATGCACTATTGAAAACTATTTAGGAAGAAACTAGGTAGGTAGGTAAATGTAAGGGTATAGGTAAATGTAACTTATTACAAACACAAAATATCCAATTAAAAATATAAACTGGTAACGTAATATATGATCGGAACAATTATTATTTATACAGAGAGAGAGAGAGAATCATTATTCAATGCATCTAAATAACTATTTACCGATGCAAATCTATCTATATATCTACCAATGTATATCTATTTGCATTTGTAAATTTATATAAACATATACAATGCGATTCTAATTTTTTTTTACAAATTTAGAGGGATGATAGCACCCATCCAAAATACCAATAACTGCTTAGAAACAGTGGGCCGCATTATACTCTAAGAGGAAGAAAAAATGAATATTAGAATTCCAACCTGAACTTACAACAGTATTAGGAAAGCGAATGAACGATACCAAAACTTGCACAATCGTGTCGTTGAACTGGTGGCACCGGCGAATGAACGAATGGCGCACCCCGTAGATTTTTGGTGTTGTTTTAATTTTGTCCGCAGTAACAACAATTTTTACCACAAGATTATCAGCTGACTCCACAGTCGTCTCGTACACTTAAGATTTTATAAGCTCCAAGAAGAAAAAGATCGCACGGGTTGAGGTTCGGTGAGTGAGGAGGTCAAGTAACAGGCTCCCCATATCCAATCAATAGTGCCAATCAATAGAGCCCTTACTTAAGATGTTATGGACTCTGATGAAAAAATTTGCTGGGGCTCCATCGTCCATAAGCCTTATGTCTCTCTGGATGGGGAACGGAAAATCCTGCTCTGTTTCCTAGAAGTTACGGTATTGTACACCGATCAGCAGAATGTAAGGACCTAACAAGTAATGTATCACCAACGGTTTCTGCCCAGGCATTCACGAACAAGTTTTGCCCTTGATTACTAGGGGTAGTGCAGTGGGCGATTGCTGTTTAACCAACTGTTTTGGTTGCGCATGTTGAAAATACCTTATGAGCTGAATTTTGCCTTTTCACAAAAAAATACGAATGCAGGAAATCGTGGATCATTTTTTTTCATCCCTAGTATCCACTGCACAAAGTCTGCCTGGGAGGGATAATCATCTATGTGCAAAGAGAGCACTCTTCTCACATGACAGCGTGCATGTGTTTCTTGTCTACAATACGTCATACCATTGGCTGAGAAATACTCATTTCGTATGCCACAGCTCACGTGCTTGTGGAAGAGTTGCTTCGAATCTGGTTAAAGTTCATTTTTCCCCTTTTAGCGTCTTTGTCGGTTTTTCCCAGTCGTCGATCAACACTAGGGAAGGTAAGATGACTTTGTGAGAAATTATCATCTCTCTCTTGGGTGCCAGATATGTGGGAGGTAGGGAAGAAACACTTGCCATCATCTAATCACTCTATATTTATTTATCACACAATAAAACAACACAATTTCAATAAATAACAGTAAGAGAATGTCTCGGGCTAACCACGAAAGTGGAACAACGACGGAAATACACAATGAATTAGGAGACTACCAAACTCGATCCTTACTTTATATAGGATCTAATCTATCATCCGATTTAATTTGATATCAATTCAATCTCAGTGAACAATCGTCACTTTAAAGCCTTATCCAAATAAGTCTTTAATTACCATAATTAAAATATGATACCTGCCAGTAACAATCTCACCTGATTTCGGGTTTATTTCCTCTCCTACTCTCTATTCTAACTAGAAAACATCGACTAAATATTGTTACTTATTTTGAATATCGCGATTTTTTTTTCCGAAGGGTTGGTGGTGAATAACGCGGATTGATAGCCCAAAGATTACCCAAGAAGATTAGTTGAATGATTGCGAATATATCCGTCACTACTTGTACTGCAATGAAATGGGAACTGCTGTTCTTATAATCATCTTGCTCAATGTTCATTCCCTTTTTCTTCACCTTATGCGAAGTGCATATCTGCCAATTCCTCGTACGTATACTCCGGCATAGCATTCACGAAATGACTCGGGTGATGCGATGTTGCACCATTTTCAAAGGATCAAATTTACTGTGATTCCCTTCCTCCATTACCAACTAAGAGCAAAAAGCTACTTCTTATTAGTGGAAATTTGCATGCGGTCAGTTCTTGATAGTTTTAGGAGATATGCTACTTAAGGTGGTAGAAAATGACGTCAGGGGGGATAAATTGTATTGCTTCATCTTGCATGATCCGTTTCATCTTTTCTCTTTTCTACCTTTTAGATTGGAATGCAACCCCATGTTCCTATGTAATTATCGGTCGTCGGGATGAATAATATCACCCCTCTTAATTCGTAAAAAAAAATTTAGAATACTCTGCATATACATACGTACAGATAGGTATAATTTGCATCTTTATTAGTTTTGTTTATGTAATGTGTGGCACACACAGTTTCCCCATTCTCAACACAAGAAAAAATGAAGTTTGTAAATGCTTAATGTTCATCACCCTAGCTGAATTCATAAAATTCTCAGCAATTTTTTTACTCTGTGCTTAGTGCTTAAAAGTATAAAAACTTGGATTATATTTGTATAAAGAACTGGTACACATTTCATGTTCACTGATAATTTTGGCGAAAGAAATTCTGTAAGAACAATAAATTTTACCTTAATATAATAATTCATTCGAAAATATTTCACATTGCAAGAATTGCAATAGCTCTCTTATAAACAATTTATTAGCTGTTGTTTTGTTTAAAAATAAGCAATTTAAATTACAAAAAACAAATAAATAAATAAAACACTTGCTTCATACAAAATACATTAATCAGCATTTCTTTACCTATGAATGCTTTTATATATTTTATAAAATTAAAAAAAAAATAATATTTTATTTTTCTTTGAATAAAACCTTTAATTTTCAATTTTATTTTTAAATAACTAAATTGTGTAACGGAACAATACACTAAATAAATATAAGTGTATTGTCTATTGTAGTAAAATTCATTACAAACTAATGGAATTCACCTTTTTGAAAAGAATGTTGATTTTGAGAGAAATATTTAAAAAGTGTTTAGTTAAATTTCTAATCAACAACCTTGCTTTGGGGGGCGGGAGGAAAACTTTTATTTAATGGAAAAACAAGCATTTGCTTCTTCAAAAACAAATTGCGCGTTAGTATTTTGATTATATTACACATGTGGCATAAACATATGTAAAAATATTTTCTCATTAAGAACAAGTAAATGTTTTCTTTTTGAAAATCAAGAGTCATAAAAATATTTTAAAAATTTTTTAAAAAATATTTATATCTAATTAAAAATAATTCAGTCATTTTTGTTGTTGTAAAAGTAATAGTTTTTGGACACAATGTGTTCAATTTATCTTCTTCGTATATTTTTACTTTTCTCTAACGCAATACGTATTCGATTAAAGAAAAAAAAAGTATATAGATGTATCCAAATGAACTCTATTACGATAATTTAAAGTCAAATCTATTGCAGAACGTAACTTGTTCTATATTGAGGAAAAATAATTTGAGTTTTGTTTCCCCTTTAGTGAAATTTTGCTTATATGAAAATTAAAATATATATATTTCAAATGTATTGATAACGCTTTTATAAAACTCCCAATGATCAAAAAAGATGGTTACAAGCAAGATAAAGAAATAAACCCCAAATACATACTAGTGCTGAAAAACAAGAGAATTCTCAATTTTAATTCAATATATTCATGGGATTGTGTGTAAATTTTGATTGAATGACACATCTGTATATATAAAGAAGAAAAGCGACTCAATTACTCACTCACCAGGATATCTTCAGAACTATTAAACATGCAGGCTTGAAATTTTGTAGGAAGTTTCATTTCTTGGAGTACAAATCCTCTACAAAATGGGTTTTATGAAAATCGACCCTCAAGAAGGGTTGCAAGAGATTGACAGGTGTTATAGGAAATAATTTGCATTTTTAAACTATTCGCCGAACACTCTTGAAATTTGGTAAGCACATTTTTTTCATGGAAAAGAGTTTTTCTTACAAAGAATTTTGCGAAAATCGCCCCCAATGGGGTTTGCAAAGTCTCAAGGGGTGTCTTTGAAAAAAAAATCTTGTTTTTGAATTGTTTGACCCACATGCTGGAAATTTGTTAACCATGTTTTTTTTGTTGAGTAGAGATAAACTGAAAATGGATTTTACGGAAATCGATTTCGAGGGAGAGTGGGGGTAGTTAGTGGGGCATATTGATAAAAAAATCCCCGTTTTCGAATTTCAGGGATTTTAACACTGAAATTTGGTTTGCAGGTTTCTTATGTTGAATTGAAATACACTAAGAATGGTTCTTTTGGAAATTGACTCTCAGCGGGGATACGGGACATATTGATAATAAAAATTCCATTTTTGCTACTTAAGGTTTAGACTTGAAATTTGGGATACATGTTTATTTTATGGAGTAGAGATCCACTGAAAATATATATATATATATATTGGTTTTGCGGAAATTCACTTGGTTATTGGGTTACAAGAGCGCAAAAAATCGATCTACTTCTTTTTTAGGGATTACTAGAAATTATTAATTAGAAGTTCTGTCCTTTTTTAAATCAAGAAACTGGAGAGAGAGAGTTACAGGTATAAGTATATTTTTTAATACAATCGAATTCTTAATTCTAGGACTTAGATATCATTAATTTATAAGTATATATATATATATATATATATATATATATATATATAGTATTTATTTTAGCAACATCATGAAATACCTAGCGCAGTGTGTGTTTAATTTTGCTAGTATATATATATATATAGAGAGAGATTAATATGTGATAAAAAGTTATTATTTAAGCAATAATGATGATGCGTATGGCTCATCAGCTCAAGAGAGGTGTTAAAGATGAAGCAAGCATTGGATTAATAAGGATTATGATCCATCTCTTCTTTTATAGTTACATAGCTGAATCATCGTGAATCTTTTTTTGATTTATGAGTCCCTGCGCAATTTCACTTCTATCCCCTAATCCCTCTCAAATATTTCCCAATAAGGCAATATTAAATTACGAAACGCTTTGTGGAAGCTCTTAAATAAATTCTCATATATCAATCACTAGGATTTAATGTTAAATTGTTACATTTATTTGTGCAATATTTATAAATGTTTAAAATTTCTAAATTTCTTATTTTAATATATTCTAAATATTCACTTAAAAAAACATCCTCTTACATAAGTGAAGCATACAAATGGTGTACGCATAATTACGAAAATCAGTTAACCCAATAAAGTCTATATGGATGCACACTACTATCCGTATAAAAAAAGTAAATGTCAACTGAATGCTTGAGAAGGCAAACATATGGACTCAAGATTGCCTCCCTATGCTTTACAGATGTAACAGAGCTTCTGTCGAAGGTATGGAGATAACATCCCCGTTCTTCACTGACTTCCTTCTCAGGTAATGGAGGACATGTAGTTGGTACCGGGTGTTACCTCCAAATAAAGGCATTCAAATCAGTAAAAATGCTAGAAGTGGATACTTCATTGAATATAACAGTATCCTATTGAACCCTGTAACGATAGTGATGAATACTATACATGATCTTTTGTTTACAAAATTCAGAGGGACTCTTAAGCGCCGACTTCTTGCAAAGAATTCTATTTCATTTGACCTTGCAGAAGTATTAACCAATTAAATTTGGCTTATGTTGCCACACGAGACAACTGGAGCTCTAGAAGCGATTGAGAAACTGTTGCTCTCTTGTTGCAATTTACAGTAATTGGTAAACATACATTTTCATTAAGTACCATACACTTTGAAAAGTTTTCCCCAGTACTTATCATTGGATATCCAGTGATATTACTTCAAAGGTTGCATCGAATTGTATATTTCCCCGTAATTTGCCAACTCATTGAGTAGTCAAAATGATATTATTTACTAATATTAACTTTTTTCTTTACATTTCATTATTATTCCTTTAAATTGTAATTTAAATTCCTTATTTAATATTATTCTGAATAAAGCATTGAACAAAACTATCAAAATACAAAATTATGAATATATTTCTTCCTCAAATGAAGTGAAATCTAATGTTTAATAAATGTATTTAATTTTATTTGATAAGTATTGATCAGCCTCATTCAGATAATATTTAGAAAGTAGATGAATAAATTTCAAATCTTTCTCGAGCATTCTTAAAAGTAAGCAGAATTTTTATTGGTTGTTTCTACCAAAAACTTCTTTCCAATGTAACCAATCTATTGGTTACATACTCAACTCGTTTTAAACATGAGTTCGTTCAAGTATTGGGAAATCGATTTTAGGTATAATTTAAGCTGAAACTTAATAGGGGAAACTCTTATTATGAAAACAGTAACAAACAAAAGTAGTTTCAATTTCCCATCAGTCGAATGTGTTCAGTTTTCCAAATTTTCCTCTGAAAACTTAACTTACGGGATAATTTACCGATTACATAGCTTGAGAGTAATTAAATGCGCATAATTAAAGAGAGCATAATCTTTACTTATCCTGTAATTTATCAAATTTGTAAGCTGCATTAAGGATTTGGACGTATTCAAGGTTCATTGGAAGTTAATTTAAAAGGAATAAAGGTATTCTTGGCAAATGGTTAAACAGAAAATCCGATGTAGTGTCAAAATCGACATTAATATACGATATATTTTGCTTAAATTCCTCAATAATAGTAACAATACATCAAACAGTATAAAAATTCATCATCAACAGTTATTGTACATTGCATATATATGTATATATATGTTAATAATACTGCAGTAACCATTTTTTTTAATTTTAATTTTGATTGCTCATGTGTCCTTCATTGTGTGATTTTCCTACAGTCCATGTGTTTTTCAAATTTGATTGATGGATATGTATCTCTCGTTTGTAGAGATTTAGACTATATATATATATATATATATATATATATATATATATATATATATATATAAAAATGAGCAATATTTACGAAAATTAAATTCCATTGATAATTTTCGTTCAGTACTAGAGCTTTTCAAATTCACCACTTTGCAGTCATTCATTTTATTTTTATGTAAATGATAAATGATTTTGTGTGTGTGTGTGAATGATACTTTTTGTAATTTTTCAAAACATTCATTCTTTTTAAGTAGAAAAATATGTTAATGCTCTAAATTCTTCTGGTGAAGGCCAGTGGATGAGTGGTACTGTATCGCGCTTTCACGCCACAGGTCTAAGGTTCAACTCCCGGGCTGGGCAAGGTCAACTCAGCCTTTTATCCCTTCAGTGGGCCGATAATTGAGGACGATTATTGCTTCGTAACTAAACATTGGGATTTCGCTACAGACTGACCACTTGTCCTAAGCATGTGCTATGCACCCCAGGACCTAAGGTCACGTAAACTAGAATATGCACAGTACGCCATGGCTCTAATGGGCTGTTGCTCCACTGAATTCAATTAAGAGCTTATTGTAACTCAAATTTTTCTTCAAAACCACAGTAATGAATAATGATGTATTTTATGTTTTATAATAAAGATAATTTTATATATATGCAATTTTAATATAAATCTGATAAAATAATGAAAAATTCACTTCTATATTGCAATGGGAGCCTTGTTTTAGGTATAAAAATGCAATGTAAAATCTAAAATTCTGTTATTACTTCTCTATTTAAAATTTATTTTCAAAGACTTGTCAACGAAATATTTTAATTCATATTTAACTGTGAGTAAAAATAATGTGAAAACATTAATTTCAAATTTAAATCAAGAAGCATCACTTAAATAGTATTAAAAAAAGAAAGACACTTCGTAGAATTTAAATATATTTTTATACTTTCGATCTCACATTACATATGATATGATAGGCTGTTAAAAATCCCTCTTTCTCAGTGTCTTGAGGGTTTAACAAAACGTTAGACATATTAATTTTTGGCACATTTGTCAGCCAAACATAAATTAAGAACTAACATAAATTTCTCATAAAATCAGTAATGTACCGGATCTAAGCTAATGTTAATATTAAATACTGATAGGGGGAAAAAACTTGTAACTCGCGCTGACATTTGTTTTAAACAAAACGAATTTCCCATTTCCCCATGACTATCATGAAAAACTAAAAAGTATTTGAATCATGCTCAATCATAATAACCATATTAGTTTCTTCATTGTCATGTGGCATTGTGATTCAAGGCTTATTTACACTGCTGGCCACCGTAAATGCCACACCCTGAAGGAAGTATTCAAATAACATGAACTTTACAACATGCATTAGGGGAGGTGAGATATGCAAATGATTAGAATTTCAGCAAAGACATTCATCACGCGCGCCTGTGGCGTCAGCTCAAAAAGCTATTTAAGGCTTGGAGATTTCGACGATTTTAAATTTGGCAATTGTGTATTTCTTGTGGTTTTTTCAAAAAACGATCACTTATGTATCGTAGAAAACAGCGATCAGCTTTTGATCAAGTATCCGAGTTCGACAGAGGAAGGAAAGTGGCCTACCGGGATTGTGGATTATCTTTCAGGGAAATCGGTAGTCGTGTTGGACGAAACCAAACAACTGTAATGCGGATATGTGAACGTTGGATGCAGATGGATACGACGTACCGACGTGATCGATCGCATCCACCTCAGTGCACCACTTCACGTAAGGACAGGCAAATTGTGCGCATGGCAGTGACGGATCACTCAGTCACATCACGAACCATAGAAAAGTACATTGAGTCTGTAACGCATGATTCAGTGTCTGCGCGTACCATTCGACGACGTTTACAGCAGAGTGATTTGTCTGCAAGACGTTCAATGCTTGGTCTACCCTTGACGCAGAACCACAGACATATCTGTCACCAATGGTGAGATGAAAGAAGGATGTAGGCGGAAGAATGGAATGAAGTTGTCTTTACTGACGAATCACTCATCTGTCTGCAACACCACGATGGTCGGATTCGAGTCTGGAGACACCGTGGAGAAAGGATGCTGAACAGCTGCGTTATGCATCACCACACTGGTCCTGCACCGGGTATTTTGGTATGGGGGTGTATTGGATATCACTCTCGCACTCCTCTAGTACGCATTGCTGGTACTTTAAGCAACCAGCGCTACATCTCCGAGGTGTTGGAGCCAGTTGTCCTTTCTTACCTTCAGGGCTTGTCCACGGCCATATTTCAGCAGGATAATGCGCGACCACACGTAACACGCATTGTCCAAAGATTCTTTGTCAATCCCCAGACTACATTTCTTCCCTGGCCGACTCGCTCTCCGGATATTTCACCGATAGAATACATGCGGTCCATGGTTGCTCAACGATTGAACTGGATTACACCCCCAGGTGCCACACCAGATCAACTTTGGCAATGTGTGGAAGCTGCTTCGTCTTCTGTCCTCCAAGAACACATCCAAAGTCTTTTTGAATCAATGCCGGGGGGTGTGGCAGCTGTGATCTCCAACAATGGCGGCTACTCTGGCTAATGATACTGTCAGGAACCACACTTCAGAAAAGTCTATAAATTTAATTATTTGACACTTCATCAACATGTTATCTACAAAATAAATTCTGTTGTGCTATCTCTTGTCTTTCTTGGTGTTGCACTTACGGTGGCCAGCAGTATATATTAATAAGTAGTGAGTATGTGCCACATTTGGTTTTTACCGAAACATATATTTTTTAACTTAAAATTTTAATTAACCTACAATACAAGGCATTTTCACCTTTGCACATTTCTTATACTTCCCAATAACGCACACATATGACGTATGCTTCGTCGTATAATCGGGTAGACTACTTTTACCGTATTCCTCAACAGTCTAGCTATCCCTCAACAGACTTGTTCATAAAAAATGTTTCTTTTTCTCATCTTTAAATCAGTTTTTCAAACTGCCAAGCAGGACTTTTTCACGCCTCTCAAAATATATTCCATTCTGATTGCCAACAAGTCTTGAACACATCGCACTCATATTCTCTCACAGATAATAATGGTTCCATTACGACTGGGCTTCTCAAACTTTTAATATTCGCGTACCAATATTCAATCATAATTTTCAACGCAGAGCCCTACATACAATAACAATGTATTGAATTCAATAATACTATACCTTGACGCTAACGCTACAGCACGACTTTAACCTCTTATGTGCCACCGACGTATATAAACGTTTCGATCAGGCAAAGCAATAATTTCCTCTGGGCGTATTATATATATATGTCTTTACGAAGTATGCTCTTTTCTCTGAACTGCTATCCATAAAATTATTCCGAAGGCTTTTGAATGCAATAAAAGGACTTTAGCTGTGTTTGCGAAATATTTACTTATTTCAGAGGTTTTTTGGTTATATATATTCCTTTTTTTCTCCTTCCCCCCCAAAAAACCCATCAAAATACGCGTATCTAAGTAAAAAACGGTGGCATTGCGGAGCAAATCGAGTAACTTTTAATCCGCAGTTAAGGAATTAATTATAAACCGCACAAATTATCAAGATAATTGTTAATACAAGCAAATGTAGTCACTGGTTGTTATCAAAGTTGTTCTTAACTTAGTATTGTTTTATAACATCAGAAAGTATTTTGTTTGTTTATATTCAGTAAGTGTATAATTTCTGAAATAATTTTTTTGTTTTCGACTTTTTAATATACTCTTGCCCCCCTCGTAGAGCTATCATGCCCTCCAAGGGGGCGCAACCCATAGTTTGAGAAACACTGCCTTAGGACGAAATTCAGTCTGGCATCCTCGTTTTTGGTACCATATGTCGAGAATGTACTAATCAGAATGACATTCAGTATCTTAATCCAAATTCATGGTATTTTCTGCTTGCAATAGCTGCCCAATATTTCCATATGGGTGTAGTAAGTACACTTGATACAGGAATCTAATTTATTGAGATATTTGGATTGAATGGACAGCTGACAACGAATGTGGCTTATATATATTGTTCACTTTAAAGGAAAAAGCTTTTTGTTTCCCCTGGAGTGTGGGTAAACAAAGAAAAGGGGGATAGCAGAGAGTCGGTCTAATAATAAATTATGTTAAACCCCTATAGCATTGTCTCCATACATTTATTGAATCGCACGGATTGTTTTGCTTCGATATTTACTTATATTTAGCAAGTATGTGAGAAAATTCGATCAATTCGTTCAGTCATTCTGAAAGAAATAAAAAATCACTTGATCACTTACAACAGCATATTACTCAGGGGCCAGTAGACATATACTAGGAGACTCAAACACGGAGGAAAAATTTAGGTTAAGATTACTTCTTCCACTGCGCTAAGTGTTCTTGGTAGCCTAGAGGTCATGCCACGTTCTCAAGACAGGCATATCATGAGTTCGAGCCTCGTACCACTGAAAACCTGCTGTACAGATACGACCGATGCTGGTTAAATTTGTAGAGGCTCAAACGTCCTCTCATTGGTGTAATGAGACAGTTAGGAGAGAGGGTGCCAGCTCACACAGGTGTTGTCCTTTTTACTTGTATATGGTTGAAATTTTATTAATCCCGTCACTAATAAACCTCCTTAAGCTTTATAGAACAAAGTAAATATAACCTTCTCTCACTCCACTATATACACAATGACATCACTATTTTGTGAAAGAAAATGATAAATTTTAGTCAAATTTCATACCTAAACGTATATGTTTGTGTACATCAAGGGTTTCAAACTCACAGCCGGCGGGCCATATTTTGACCCTCATTGAACATTGTTGAGAGAGGCCCGGCCAATATATCATCACACAATAATATATAAAGCAACTAAAAGATTTAACACACTTTCCGACGTGCAAATCAAATTTAGTTTTGACACTACATCGTATCAAAATACGCAGACAAAATTTAAAACCTTAGAACTGAATTTATATATAGCAAGATTTAGACTTTAATTCTTTGGAAGACAAATTTTTTGTTCATTTTCTTCAACTTTCTTAATAAATATAGACTCAGTACCCAACCATATGCAAATGGAGGTAATCGAGATTCAATGGGACTGAAATTTGAATTTTATCAGCCATGTTTGAAAATACTCGAAAATTCACACACATGAAATTATTTTCCATTGTTTATCAGTGTGACCAATTATTTTCAGTTATGAAAGAAACCAAACCTCCTGTTGAAAATAGTTTCCATGACGCTGAATAGCGTCAGTTGTGAAAGTTATCACTGCGAACAAAATTTCTTCCAAAAATAGGAAGGATAGTATCAGAGAAGAGATGCCAAATGTCAAGATGCAAACATTATTTATTTATTTTTGTTCTTTTATAAATGTTTATTATAATGTATTATTCGAAATAAACTCACGTTTCAATAAATATTGATTTTTTTTCTGCTGTTTACCTGAAAAACCTTGTTTGTTTGGCCCAAGTTAGCCTTTGAGTTTGACACCCTTGCTGTACATATTACTTAATAAATCTGAAATAAACTATTTTGTCCCGGTTAAAAATTCCTTTTAGAGCATATTAGAATCCACAGCTTTTTATTTTGTTTGTGTTACTTCTTTTGTAAAAAAAGAAATATTTTAAGCAGATTGCGCATATATATTATAGAGAGAGAGAGATCTTGAGGGAGAGGGGGAAAGAGAGAGTGAAAGTGGGAGGGAGATTCATTTTTGCACGCATTTCCAAATCTAGAAATTACGAAACATATTCATTAATGAAATAGTATATATATTTTTATCAATAATATTAACTTAAATCTCGAAAGATTACTTTATTCTCTACCTAATGTTTGATTTTGATGTACCCTCTATAAATGAAATTGGTTTTAATATGTATATTCTTAGCACTTTTATATACATTTATTGTTTTAAATTTGAAAGCTGTAAAT
Organism: Trichonephila inaurata madagascariensis; assembly: GCA_019973955.1. NCBI lineage: Eukaryota > Metazoa > Arthropoda > Arachnida > Araneae > Nephilidae > Trichonephila > Trichonephila inaurata. The sequence goes on from BMAV01019421.1 coordinate 29,265, forward strand.
GTTTTCTGTAGAAATCAAAACTACTCTAATTAGAGTAATTTTTGTCAGCAACTAATTGAAATACTATAATTGAAGAACATAAAGTAGTTTAGTAACTCAAAAGGGTATGTAATTAAAACCATAATTTTTCAGAGACTAATAGAAACCTATTTCTCTAGACGTTTATCCAACAAAAAAAGATTAACATACGTACCATAATAATATAAGCCATTGCAAATGTGTGGTTTAAAAATTCCAATTCTTTTTTTTAACTCGGTAATTTTAGGAGTAATCATAGAGGAACTTTTTTAAATACGTGTAAATGATGAGTAATTTAGGTAAAGAAAGAAAACATATTGTTATGTAAATTAAACCTAAGGCAGTAATAAGGGAACTAATTTAATTCATTTTTTAACGGTTTTGTACCAAAATCTTACAAATTTAAAATAAGCTTGAAAAACAGTTTGAACACTAGACATTCAAGTTATTGTAATTTCGTGTTAAAAGTGTATTAATCATTACCTATTGATGACACTTCGTTAGTAACTGACCAAATGAAAATATTAAACTACAATTTATTTTGGAAGAAATAAAACATTCCCTTTTAAGGAACAAAAATCAAAACACGTTAAATGAAAAAAAATGAAGCTAATTACAAAACTTAAATTTCTCGTATTATTTTTTGAAATAAATACATATTCCACTAAGTTTTGTTGCAAAGAGATATCGTAATTACAATAGATAAATAATAACATGATAAAAAAAAACTTTAAAAAAAAAACTTTTGTTTTTCTGAGTGTATCGAGAAATTTTAAAATTAAAATTTTCTTTACGTAAGTAAACAAATCTGCATCGATTTATGAAAATAATTACGCACATTTTAGTACTTAAAATTACTTAAATGTTAAATTCGTTGCAAAAATTTAAAAACGAAATATGTCTTTTGTTATTTACAGAACATATTAATCAAATTGATTTTATTTTACTAATTTAAAAGTCAAATGCAAAACAGCAACAATTAATTTAAAAATGAATTGCAATTGGCACATGTATAATATTTTTCCTAAATTATTATAAATAATTTCCAGACCAGAATATATTCTTTTTTTGTACGAAGACCGTATCCTATCAAAATGCTAACAATAATCTCTTTCATGTATGTTTGTATTTTTCCTTAGAAATTTTATAATTTTTATAAAGTTTTATATCTCAGAGCATTAGAGAAAGATATATAAATTGTGACTATATTTATTTCTTATCAAAACATTTTAATGTATAATTATTAATCAGCATACATTTCAATGACGTAAGTCTTAAATATTTTTTAATTCAAATCATTGGTTGACTTTTAATGATACAGAAGTAAAGAATTAACTATTGTACACATAATATGCAACCCTTCTTAAAAAGGACACACATACAAATAATTTTATCATCCAACGATTATATTCGAAATAAATTATCAAAGTCAAAGCATGCTATGGATAATGGATCATTGAATTAATGCTGAAATTTCTATTCTGCGTTTTGAGGACTTAAGGACCATAATGCCATCAAAATCTTTTGAAGCAACTCATTTATCTGTTAAGAAGGAGTAGAAATTAAGAGGGTTAATTTAACTACCAAAATTTTATCCATACAATCTTAATGCAGAATTCAGTAACAATTCTATATTCATTTGCAACTTAAATACTTTGCATCCATTAATTCGCATGTATGGGGTCATTAATGAGGTAATTTGTTTCGAATCAATCGCTTATGATTCTTTCGCATTGGAAGATTAATTACTTAAATTATACTGAAATTCACGGAATTATTAGAACAAAGTCAAAATATTAAAGTAATTAACTTTTCCATATAATGATTTTAAGACGTTATGACTTCTGAAGTAATTCCATTATGAAATCAATACAAATAAATAATACAAGCTGTTTTAAAACTGAAGTAGCGCAGAAGAATTGGTTATTTTTAGGGGGGTGATATAAATTCAAATAGTATGTAAGTAATACACACCCATATATATATATATATATATATATATATATATATGTTATCCAATAAGTAACATGAAATGGATTATTTTTTCAATTTGGAGTTCATTTTAGAAAAGTAGCGTAATTTATAAAACTGAAAGTAATTGTTTCGATAGACAATTCCTTTTCACAGCGTTTTGTAATATCTCAGCATCATTTTGAAACATACAGATGTAATTGCAATTTATCTTCATCTATAATCAAACGGTTTTGTGTGTGAGTAAACTAGTTAATACTCAATCAAATTATATTTTTCAGTATATATTTTAAGTTTTTGCTCTAAAAATAACAAGAAAAAAGCCCCGCATGAAGTAAAATATTTTGAAAAATAATCTAAAATATTCTCATAAAGGTAATATTTTGGGATAGGGTTTTTTCCTTAGTAAAAAATATAACTGTTTATTGGTACTAATCTTTTTTTAAACTAAGAATAGAAAATTTATTATTCACCGAACTCGTTATTCTACTTTGTTTACATTCAAAGAAGACAAATAATGTAAGTATTAAGAGTTGATAATGTAAGTAAGAAAACTTTAAAAACAACAGGAATTTTTAAATATGTCAAGTTTTATGAATGAAACATAATATTAATTAATATCTAAGAGTGTTAGAAAACATTGCCACTCAAATTCCCTTAATTCTTTTGACATTTATTTTTGTTTTTGTACCGATAGGGAAATGAAAGGAAGACAAACAGTCGTAGTTTCAGGGTTGGTAGTGTTAACAGCAATGAAGTCGTTACACCAAAATATATTGGAGCACGCAAGCTATATGTTTCTATATATTGTTTGTAAAATATTTCTCTTATTCTTAAGAACACGTTAAACCAATCAACCATACATTTTGTCTTTCTTTTTTACCTTAAAATTTCCATTCCGTTTTCTTTTTTAACAGCTACAATATCTTCATTTGATAGTCACTCGGGCGTACTTTCTTCTGAATTTTCAAGAATACTGGGGATTATAATTTCTTACTTCAATCAGTTCTGCATTTCGTTGTCTTCATTACTCAAGTCATGTTTTTTATTTTCAATTTCTATTCAACTATTCCCTACATTAATAAGGTACGCATGCCAAAGTTTTAGCATTTAAATGAGCCTTTTTTGTTAACTATCCATGCAATAATCTATCATTCACACATGGAATAATTTACTAAAGATATAATGAAAATAAAGTGCAATTAAACACTTCATTTGTTTTGAATGTGTAGGTGTAATATTATTTTTCCACTTTTAATTTAATTCAACTATTTTACGTCTTTTGGGCGTAACGTGTTTTTTTTAAGACTCTAAACCTTCCAAATATATAAATACATTTAGAGTTATTCCTTATCTTTGTATGTTACTTAACCCGCGATCATTCGCGCGTTAACAAGAAAGCAACAGGAAAATCCTCCCAGCATTCTAAAAAGAATGCGTAGAACCACGATTTTTTCTGTAGCTGCACATTTTAGGTCATTGAACCTTCGAGCCTGATGAAATCCCTCTTTCTCGAATGATAGGAGTGTTATGACCTTCAAAAGTTTATCTGGTGGGGCTGAGAACTCCCGCGAGAAGTTGAACATATGTATACAGTCTGCTCTGAATGTTTGGAAAATGATTAAAATATTATTTTTCTACTTTCTAATATCATTATGTCATTAATCATAAAGTACATTTATTACTGGTATATACATTTTATACTGGTTTAGAAAAATATATAAAATTATGTGTTTTAAAATGAAAATTTTGTATGTTTAGTTTAAATTAATGTGTTAGTCTCATTTGTATGCTATAAATTTAATAATTTTATTTGTATAATACAAAAAACATCTTGTACTTTATAAATATGTATTATAATGACTTAATTTTATTTTCATAATTAAATACACGTGTTAAAAGTTTGGGGTGGTATTTGTTAAGGTTTGGTTAAGTTTTTAATTTTTTTTAAAAATATTTTTAATACATTATATTATTTTTCATGGAGAATATTGAGCTAACTTTTAAATAAGAGGTTTACAGGTGTCTAAAAAGAAAACAATTCTCACACAAGAAGAAAGTTTGTAGTTAATGAATATATCAGACTCTGAACTTAATAATCTCTCGTATGATGACTACGCTGTGAAACAAAACACATGTTCCCCATATTATGAAAGGAGAGTCAAGTTCAGATAAAAGCAACGAAGAAAAAGAATGGGATATTTGCTATGGAAATACAATTTTCGATTTTCCTTTGGCATCAAGGCCTCTTAATCCCATTTGTTTCATTGTTTTAGCTGTGACAAATTCATGGTTTCAATAAAAACAAAGTGGAATATCAAATAATATTTTCCTCCAAGAAATCAAAATGGATCATTTAATATTTAGGTTAGAGATAGATGAAGCGTGTTAACAGAATCTCCACCAAAAACATTTTTTAACATAGTTAAAATTACAGTGTTAAACACAACTGGAAACACAAAATGCCACAGCCTGAAGGAAAAATATAAACCATGAAAATTTTATGGCATGCGTTGGCAAAAAGTCACTAGCACTGCAAATCAGTAGCATTATAGCGCAGACACACATTACGGGTGACTGCAGTGTCATTAGTTAGCGATATAGAAGAGAACATATTGGTAATTTGAAGTATTGTAATTCTTTTTTCGTTTGTTTAACTATGCCTCGTGGAAGATATCGAGAGTCAAGGGGCAATGGGAGAAAAGTAGTAGCATATAGAGATCTCGAATTATACTTCAGAGAAACCGGCCAAAGTATTGGACGAAACCAAGTCACTGTAATTCGGATCTGTCAACTCTGGATGCTGGAAAAAATGACGGACCGACTGGGCCGATCGCTAGCCTTTCATTGCAAAACCACCCATGATGATAGGTGGATTGAGCGCATAGCAGTGATGAATCACACAACCACATCACGAACCATATCACAACAGATTCAGTCTATTACGCATCATTTAGAGTCCACTCACACCATTCGACACCTTTTGCTGCAGAGTGGAATGTCCACCAGGTATCCATTGCTTCGTTTACCCTTGACTGGAAACCACAGATCTTTGCTCCGCCAATGGTGCGATGAACAGATGACATGAACAACGGAATGGAATAACATTGTGTTTACTAACGAATTCCGTTTCTGTCTGCAAAACGGCCGCGGTAGCCGAGTGGTATAGGTATGGGATCATGGCTGGCTTTGTCAGGAGTTCGAGCCCAGTACCACTAAAGACCCACCGTGTAGGGCAACGATTCACGCTAAATCTGTCTAGATAGGAAACTCCCGCCCGTTGGTGTGGTGTGGTAGTTGGGAGAGGGGGGTACCAGCTCAGGTGTAGTCCAAGTCACTTGACCATGGTTCAAAATTACGTGATCCGTCACCAAAAGCCCTCGTGTAGCTGAACAGTGCGACGTTAATATTCACTCACTGGCTCACATTCTGACTGCAAAATCACTGTGGTCGGATACGAGTTTCGAGACACCGTGGTTAGGCTGCTGAACTGTTGTGTTATGCATCGTCGCACTGGTCCTGCACCGGGTATCATGGTTTAAGAGGGGATTGGATTTCACTTCCACACCCCTCTAGAACGCATTACTGGTACACCGAACCATCAGCGCTACATGACTGTACGAACTCGTGGTACTCTCATACATTCAGTGCTTCTCAGCAACCACATCATAACAAGATAATGTGCAACCACACGTGTTACACAATGTTCAAGAGTTCTTCTTTACCCATCAGATTGAATTGCTTCCTTGGTATGCTTGTTCTCCCGATTTATTGCTAAACAAAAGTGCGTGGTCCATGTTTGCAGAACGACTGGCTCAAGATACATCCCGCTGTTACCAACGATCAAATTTAACATTATATGGAAGCCGCATGGATTGACTGTAACCAAAATTACATCCGAAGCTTCTTTGGTACTAGGCCTAGTTGTGTGTCTGCAGTTATAGCCAAAAATGATGAATACACTAGCTACTGATTTGGTCATCATCCATGCTGGTCATCATCCAAAAGACTGTAATGTTAATCGTTTGATCTTTGTACCACATATTATCTGCCAATTAAATTTCGCTGTGATATATCTGATTTTTCATGATGTTGCGTTTTGTGTTCAGCAGTGTAACTCCTCCCACAAAAAGATAGACATATTATAGTCATCTTGCGCTATAAGGCTATATACCAGAATAAAAAACATGACATGTATATCCATTTTGTATGTGTTAATGACATTTCAAGGTCTCGAAAGTGCTGGTTTAAAAACTTCTTTAAATATACGTTGTGAAAAAAACTAATGTTTTTTTTATGCTTGTCAAAAAATTCCTGTAAAGAATTTGTACAGAAAATAAATAATGAGCATATAAGAGAATTAATTATAAATCAATAATTTCAATATTTGCATAAATTTTAGTTGAATTAAGTTTGTTTCTCCTATCAACTTAAGAGTCAAAAAATGTACAAAGTTACAGGCGATGTTTTCACGAAAAAAGCCCAACTCGCACGATCGTGCGGGGACCGAAATTCTTTTTATTATATTTTCCATTGTCATTGAAGTCAATATATTATTAATAATTAGAAAAATTTAATATTTAAAGATAAAAATGTGTCGAGTCTTAAAGGGTTATATTACAGTAAAAAATCACTATCGCATGTATCGCTTCAATTAACTTTGACTGAACATCAGAGGTGTATATGGTTTCAATGCTGCAGAACCATCGTTCATGGGGAAACAATGGCACAATATTATGTTTCAGACATATTACATTAATACTGATAGAAACGTGTGGTCTTATCCGATTGTAGTGTCATCGTGGTAAAGTATTAAATGACACCTCGTCATACTGGTACTTCATTTGGTTGAAGGTGTTTAGGAAATTCACTCCCACACGCCAATAATAAGCATATATGTTACACTTACTAGTGATCATTATGTTTCGGAATTCTTCTCTTGCTGTCCCTTACATCAAGGCTTCCTCTGTACAAGTTTGAATAAGACAATTTGTGACCATACAATTTAACAATTCTTCTTTACCTTGCAACGTATTTTAGAAGCATCCCATTTTTTTGTCTCTCATTAAAATCACGAGGTTCATAATGTGCAAATGAATGGTTCAACAAACTCTCACCACTGTCATGCTAAGTTAACTTTAGTAATATGTAGAAAAATTATGGATGGAATATCCAAAACATTTAGGAAGAAACTATTAATTTCAAAGGCGTTTAGCATCGTTACAGTTAGTGACAGTAATAGTGCTTTATAAATTACTGATTTATTCTTGTTCTACAAATCCTATAAAGTTACTATTTCAATCATGTTAACTTAGTATTTTATGTTTGTTATTTGTCCTACAAATTTGGCTTTATTTTCTCTTTTGCTCATGAGTTAGCATTGCTAATGGTACATATAAAAGCCTAGCAATATTTTCTCTCAGAGTATACCTAACTCATTTATCTTACAATTGGAATTCATGTAAGTAGTCATTAAAAAATAATGTTTTTGAAATTTGCTTTGATACATATATGCTGAACTATACTATCAAGAAAGGGCATTGTAAGATTCGCAATTAAGTCCTAAACCTAGACGTTGGTCACATTATACACTCTCCAAAGCTCTGAGAAATGTCATAACACAAGCTAGGGGAATCAAATTGATTTAGATCCCTTAAATAAAGATGCATCGATATTTTAATTAATAGGATTGCAGGGAATTGATTTAATGATTAACCAGTATGCATGTGAAATAGATTAAATTTAATGAGGACATGTTTATTTCCGTGATGTGTAGAGAAATTAATTCAGTTTCATAATTAGTTTTCTAAAAAGAATTTATTTAGTGTGATTAAAATTTCTTTCAACCACCACTGTTGTGATGGTTATTGTTTTTGTGCCATTAAGGAATAATGAAAAGCGGAATTATTTCTAATACATCCAATTCCAAAAAACTAATTTTGTTTACTCTTCAAATATGTTTTTCGTTCTAATAAGCTTTCCATGCAGAATTTTAAGTATGTAAAATTAATTTACGTTAATTTAGTTTTAAATTAAAATTGAAAGATAACATTTATTATTGACGGGAAAAAAATGCTTAGTATAATTTATTCATGTCTCTATTCAACTTATAAAAGTTTTTTTTTTTTTTTTTTTGTCAATGTATTAAATTTTATGTTTGATGTCAATTTTCTCATAAAATTTACCACAGTTATATATATATATTATTCTGGTTACTCAAACAACAACTAAATTTTAAATTAAAACTAATGTGAAGTTTTTATAGTCAATAAACTTCAATTTATTAAAATTATTATAACTAAAAACATATATTTTACCAATGCAGTACAAGCATCGAAACGATATCAAAAGCTACAAAATAATAAAAATACAACAAAGTGATTCATTTCTTCAAAATAAAGTTAAAAAAAAAATATATATATATAAATATTACTTAAAAAAAAAAATATATAAATATTACTTAAAAAAAAAACAATTAATATCTTAATTAACAAGTACTTACTATAAATATTAAATAATTTGTGATATGAATGCAGTGTATTACTATGATTCTAAAATGTTAAAATTCGCCACATGCATACGATGTTCCCTCTTTTTTAGTTAATTTTTTACAAGTAGCTTTAAATTGCATTCTTTTAACCTGTCGCACTTCTTTTGTGCGGAGATTAAAATGTCGCTCTGCAGTCTGAATTCTTTTTAAATCTGCAAGTGTAACAAATTTTTGCGCAAATTTACCAACAGTTAGACCAAGCGATAGTTGTTGGTTTCTGACCACTTAAAAAAATAATTTGCGCATTTACTGTCACAATGTTCAACAGCACAAAAAATACTGTCATTGGCAAGCAATTACACTTTCTAGAAATTGAATAAGATGCTGTAATATTATCCGGGACTATGATTGCTCCCTCAGTATAATTATCTAGATAGATTTCAGTAGATGAATCATATTTTCTATTATACTCTACATCATTCGAATCATCCTCATCATCCCCGCCAAGAGACTTTCTTCATTCTAAAATACCATTGTACTATACATCTCTATTAAATACTGTATCAATTAAATTACTTAAATATCACATTTCTTCATCATAACTGCAATAATACGCCAAGGCATAAGCAAGACTTTAAAGCGTGCTCATGCATTTAGAACTGCAACGGCGATCCACGTGCAGGTTATGACATACTCGAAAGGGTGATATCCAAAAATATACATTTAGAATTTACCTACAAGCTAAGGCCGCTCAAAGGATATGACCTTACGCATACATGTACCTAGAGTATATACATGTAATGACGTTATTTCAGTACTAATTTAATTAAGATAATCTTAATAAGTTTTTCCTGAATAAGTTCTTAAGGAGAAATTAAATTTGCATAAAATATTAAATAAAAGCAGCATAACTTGTCCACGATGGCTTAAAATTGATTTTCATACACTGTACCGAAATACAAAAAAAAAAAAAAAAAAAACTTTACAAAAAATTTCTTTTACTCTTGAGCTCTGACCACTAAAAGAATATCATAGGCTTGCTTGCATGCTCCAATGCCAAACACCCAGTTCACTTGTACGAATCATTAAGAATGACAGAGACACGTTTCAATAAAATATATTTGAAATTTGTTACATTTTGCCAGTCAATTAAGAAAGCGTTTGATGCGTTAACTCATTGATTTAAATCGTCAAAACGTGTGTTAAACGAGCCGTGAGAGGGATAGATAATTAGCAGAGAAACTAGAGAGCTAAAATTATAATTAATATATAGATCTGTAGCAGTGAGTGTACGGCTGCTGCTGTAAAATATAATAATTTGCTGGAAAATAACCTCCGGTGATCTAAATATTAGCGATCATGGGTAATTGAGCTTGCTTATTAGTCTGCCTGGTGATACCAATAAGGATGGGACTACTTTATCAGTCTCGTCTTAGATAATCAGACTGTCTCGTTATCAGTCTACTCTCATTTTCGCCAGAGCAGGAACATTTTTTCTTTTGTAAAAATAGTATATTTTCATTATTGAATCTTGCGCTTTTTTTCTAACTATACATTACACATAATATTTCTTATAGACAGCTATGTAGTAAAGTCTCAACGAAGTCTTCAGTAATGTCTGTGTTGTAGTGGATGCTGGTAAAAATCCCCTCTAAATATAAGCTGAAATATCCAGAAAAAAGTGAACAAATTCCGCTCAAGTTACTTATCAGTTCTTTTTGTAGATGATTTTGAATAGCCGAATGGCTTAAACTTGTACATAACTGAGCATAATATCACCATTAACATTTACTATTTTTCGTCTGGGACTTCGATATTCGATTACTGTGCATGATAAAACGTCCTTCACATGTCAGTTATTATTCTTAATTTATAATAATTTAATAACAGTGTGAGTCTTTGGATAGGGCTTTCAATGAATCAAGAGAAAAAGGTATAAATGGAAATTCATTTACAAAAGTCGTACATGCAAGCTTTTATTCACAGCGATATTCTTTATTTTTATAGCAATATTCTAATAATTTACAAAATTGATTTCGACTAAAGAAGCTTATAATGCACACACATCTATTTCTTGCGTATTAAATTAAGGATCTTAAGCTTATCGTTATTCTGTAGATATGACCTATTTGTCTCTTACTATATCTATACCAAACGAGAAAAAATGTTATATTCATATCTATTATAGGGATTTTTATTACTGTAGAATACAATTATTCCTTCAAAGAATATTTGAAACTGAAATTCAGTGATGATTTCTAAACATGTTTTTTTAACACACACACATATATATATATATATATATATATATATATATATATATATGTGTGTGTGTGTTAAAATTATATATATATATATATATATATAAAGAATGGATATATAGAATTTAACTCATGTCAAAAGTTTTTGAGGAATAATATTTTTCACGGCACCAGAAACTACATAGTCCTCTGGTAGATTTGTTGCCTAAAATCTCTAAAAGTATTAGTCACATTTAAATGAAATTCGGATCATAAGCTACTTCGATCAGACTACATAATTGACGAAATAAATGAGATTCTTTGATGAGAAAATTCTAGCATTACATGTTAATTAGGTTGATTTAATTGCATAAATAATTCATTGCAATCCCAGTGAAGCTCCTTTGATAAATTAACACCTATACCTGTTTTTCTTTTAGGATGCAGATTGCAAGCTACTTTGGGCAGGTAGTTTCTATGAATCTACAAAGAAAGTTCATTTTGTTTAATGTTTGCATACTTTTTATTCTTTCTAAAGCATATGATTTATGGAAAAAATAGATACAGTTAAAATGTATTTTTAAAGGACTTTTCTCATGGTCTGCACTTGTATTAAATAGTATGGAAAAAATTCATGTGAACTGAATGAAAATAATATAAATTACAGAAATGTTCAATGTCATGTACGAGATGTCAAAATTTAAATAAATTCATCTTAAATGTAATGTTTTAAATGGGCACCACATATTGCAAGTACAATATGTTTGGTTTCGTAGCATTTAATATTCGTGAACTAAAATGTGTTTTAATTCGTATTCAATGTTAAAATTAAATCATTTATGTCTATATTTTTATTTTCTACTTTGAATGATAATTTTATTATATACATTTTATTAATTAATTAAAAAATAGATTATTTATGGTTTGGATGTATACGTTCTTCGATTGCATTCATACTTTTTATTGAAATATATACATTTGTTTTAATAATTTTATAACGAGATAAAAATAAATAGATAAATTCATAAAACGAAATAAATGTACGAGAACAATAGTTAACATACAGTGGCAAAAAATATGAATGAAAACAATTAATAAAGTTTAGAAATACGTTTCAAGGCATTTCAGTGTTATGAGAGTATCGAAGATAATCCCTCAAAAATTGCACAATAAAGTAACTACTCTCCAAAAACAATTTTTGCTATTCAGGAGACTGTATATATACGAGATTTATAGTCTTAATGAAATATAAACCTGGTCTTAAGAATAGTTAATGCCCATTCTAAAAAGGATTATGATTTTTAAAATTTCAAATTAATATGCTTAATTAAAAAAAATTGCTTAATTAACTAGATGGATCTCATATATCAATTCCCTTCTATTTAATATAAAACGAAAAAAAAAAGATCATAAAGGCTACATTACTTCAACATTTAAGAAAATATTGTATCAAAAAATATTGTTATTGTAAATGGGAACTTCAGTAAATAATTTTTCCATAACCAAATGTAGCAGAAAAAAATCTATTTTTATAATTGGATCTACGTGCGCAAGTGAAATTTTATAAACAATCATCATAGTCTTATTTTTAAGCCTGTGGTTGTCGAAAAAAATTGTATTTTATTTTGTAGTTAAATCAGGAATAAATTATGACTTATTATTATGATATATATAATTAAATATTAATAAATTATTATAATTATAAATTATGATTATTTATTCATAATTTATTAAATTATCCCAACGTAGGGTGCAGGCCCCACCGGTGGGGAATGGCAATATTTTGGAGGGTCATGGGCAGGACGTGCACCCTTCAGCTGACTGTTCCAAAAACTATGGAGTAATTTGATAACGAGTTATTATCAATGAATTGTTTTCAAGTGAGTCTGTGGATGTGAATGTTCGTTTTAATACATACATAAAAGTATTTGTATTTACATGTGTAATTGGTACACAAGATATTTCCGGTTTCCCCAATCACGTGTCTCGGTCGACAAAGAAGAGGATGGGACTCATATAGTCAGAAGAGCTAATGTTTTTTAGGCTAATCAGCGTGCGTGACATTCAGTTTGCTTCTCAACTTGCTTACCCTTAGCCCTGTGTCCACCACAATACCGTGTTGCTCTGTATTTTTTTATAATAATATGTGACACATAATAATATTTGAGAATTAATGTGATATATTACAATTTGGGAAACTAAACAAAAGGAATATATTATTATTATTTATTTATTTATATATCAATTGAACTCACAGCATTATATAAATTAGCCGTATCTTGTATTTGTACCACGCACGCTAAAACTGGACTGTGTTTACACTATTTCATTTTCGTTGACATTCCTATTCCTTATTCAGAAATATTTGTCTTGAACAGCCTACTTCTTTAATTAATTGTAATTTTATTTATTTTAGTCACAAAACCTATGCATAAAAGTAAAAAAAAAAGTTCGTCAAAATCAGAGGAATATTTAAAATTTGGATTCACACTCATACCCGCTATGCATGATGAACGGTCACCTTTCTGCCTTTTATGCCAACGATGCTTGACCAACGATTCAATGAAACTAGGTCGCTTGAGTTGCCTGTACGCATAAGTTGCATTGAGTTACACTTATGTACATCCACAGCACGCCCCACTGCATGACAGCTCTCAGAATCTTCCATTCGTCTTCTTCCATCTCAGAATCTTCATTCTGAAGTCAAAGAAACACGTATGTCTTGAAAACAAATTGTACGAAATTTTTAAACACCTTCTATCAGCGCTTACACACACAATCAACTTATTTAATCCTTCATAAAGCTGATTTCTTATAAAACTGCCCTTTTTGCATATTTCTTGACATGAAAGCACGATTGTTTATTACCTAACATATTTCCATACTTCCATCTACCTCTGCAGCGAATTGCATCCCCTTCACTTCTGATTGGCTTCCGGAAATTATCATTTTCCTCTCCGCTCTTAACTTTTGGAAGTGAATGTAGAAAGGTAGTCGCAAGGTGATATGAGATATAGTCTAGAAGATGAATCTTAATCCTGGAAATTAGCCTATCAGTACCGGTGCAGATTAACCAAGAGTACGACGGAAAAAAAAGGAAGTATAACCGGATTAAAGCCAGAATAGAAGTTATAAGGTCCATAGCTGTTTATCTAGGATATAGCGGTAAGCTTGATAAATTAAACTTTAAGTATAAGGCATATACTATTGAGATATTTTTTAATATATAAAGTTAGATTCAGTGGTTAGTTGCGCTATTGATTGGTAATATGTGCTGCGTCTTCTCATTCCTTATCATCCTCCTTAGATTATTCTTGTTGTTGTATTAACGAAGATCTTAATAAACAGATTTTAGTATGAATGACTTTAGTAGTTCTTCGTTCCTCCCCACAGACACAGGTCGCGTGGATAGTGTAGAACGAGTATCCCCACTGGCAGGACATCACATTGGCACCCAGCTAGGTTTGCTAATGGGCATTTAAATTTCCCTAACCCAGAAGTTGGAGGTGTAGCAGGATTTAGAGTTTTGTCTGAACTGTATTTTTCTGGGTCTGAAAATGTAGATATAGTGACTCATCAGATGTATTCATAATATGCACACTACATCGATATACTCACACGCATATATACATGAATATATATAGTTAGATAATTTGACAAACTAAAAGTCAGGTTAACATTGTTTTTTTGAAAAAAAAAAATTGTGATGTATTATTTTTTAAAAAATTTTCCATGTTTTGCGTGTATATTTCTCATTACTTTTCCCAGTTTCCTTCATATACTGATGTCGGAAATTGATATATTTACATATTACATCTATAACAATTGATAGAAAAAACTTTACTCTCAAATTAATGCTAAGATTAATTGGGACGAAAGCGAAATGCTTCTGCTAAAATAATTTTTACTTTCATGTTCATTAACTTAAATATGCAACAACCAATATTTTCTCCATTTTATACTTAAAACATCTTCACTGAATCCAATAATTATAGGTCATTTATACTATCGGATTGGCTAAGCTTACTTTTTTTTTCTAAATTTACGAAAGAAAAAAAGCACAACAATATTATACTTCCTGAGCATAAATAATATGAACAACATAAATACATTTCGGACTCATTAGTCCCAACTGCACTCATGCGTTGCTTGGAAACAAAGTGCGAATCTGTTCTTGTTGAAATTGTAAATGTAAGAAAGAAAGAAAATAAAGTTTTGCTGGTTAAAGAGGGTAGAAAATGAAGAAAAATCACTAGGAGTGCATCACCCAAATTTAACAAAGACAAGAATTCAGTTGGGAAGAAGAAAAAATTATCAAGTAGCTTACGATCATAAATCCATTCTTATCTAAGGAACATAAGCTCTTGCAAGATTTAATATAAAGTAACCTGTTTTCTTTTCTTTTAATTTCTTAATTTTTTTTCTTCAAGATAGTTATTTTAGCGTTGTATTTACTTTTTATTTAAGAAAATAATTCGGCACTTCCAGCCTTAGAAAATCCATTATCAAATATTTCAAGACATAAATAATATATAAAGAACATATATATATGCAGAAAGACAGAAAGCCATTCTTAACCAAACGATTTTGAAAACATAAATGAGCAGTTGATATAGAACAGAATACCAAGTGGAAACTTTCCAAATGATTTGTTGAATCCTGATCCCGGCACAACTTTTACTTCAGAGGATTATAGTGTTAAGTCTTAATTTTGAGTCATAAGAACATAACTTTGTACATAAATTTACGAAAATTTCAGATATGCTAAATGAAGACGAGATCATCATTTTAAAATATTATATTCATCGTCTAGTTTAATGCGTTGATTAAAATTAAGTACAGTAAAATAAAATTCCTGATGATTTTACCGATTTTTTCTGTAAACATCCCTGTGTACCAACCATATTAAACGTCTGGATATTCGGTCGACCACCTGAATTAGGTAGACTATTTTTTTATTTTTTTATTACACAAATGTTTCGTACTTCTTTTATTAGAGGAAACACAAAAGAGAACTAGTGATGAGAGGAGTTTAAAGCTATATAGATAGCCTCTCTCTCTGAAAAATAAAAACATCAAACACTTTACCTCTTCAGCATTAAATTTCGATGCCACATATTTCACGGTTTATTTAGGTGATTAATTAGAGAACAACCAAACACTCTTCACCTATTCTTCGGAGTGTTACAAACGAAGACATAACTTATTTCAATGTCAGTAGATACACTAGACGTTGATATAAAAAGTTATCCTCCCATATAATAGCTATAGAACGATGCATTATGCTACCGACGTATATAAACGTCTTGCTCAGCCAAAGCATTAAGTTTCTAGGCGTATGTATACGTCTTTCCGAAGTATGCTCGTTTCTGTGTACTGCTATCCATAAAAATATTCCGAAGGCTTTGGAATGCTATTAAAAGACCTTAACAGTGTTAGCGAAGGATTTACTTATTTCAGAGGGTTTGATTATTTATTCCTTTTCTCCTCCACCTTCATCCCAGAAAAACATCAAAATACGCGCCTTTACGTGGAAAACGTGGTGTTGGGGATCGAGTCGCGTAACTTTTAATCGGCAGTTAATGAATTAAATATAAACACCGTACAAATTATCAAGATAAGTGTTAATATAAGCCCATGGGGTCACTGGTAATATTTTCAAACTTGTTCTTAACTTAGTATTCTCAAATTAACGATAAAATACATTGTATAGTACTGATACATTTATAAGTGCATTACGTCCGTGTAAATGTGTACTTTATATTTTATTATATCAGAAAGTATTTTGTTTGTTTACTTTCAGAAAATAAATAATTTTTTTAAAATAATCTTTCGTTTTCGACTTTTCAATGTGCTTGTGCTCCCCTTGTAGAGTTATAACGCCCCCAAGAGGGGCGAACCCTACAGTTTGAGAAACGCTCATTTAGAGAATGAAGCTTCGATTAAAGTATGGGAATACAAATTCATAGAAAACTAGATTACAATGTCATTTAAGTCCAGAACTAATACACCCGAGTGAGTTTTGGAGGATCACACCTTATAGTCGCCTTAACACAAATAAGGTAAATAACAATACACCATGTAGGTTAAACTGTAAGCATTTTATAATAGTTATATGTTTTCAATCTTATTGTCACTGTTTATACAGTTCATTAGATACTGATTTTACTCATAAATATTATAATAAAGTAAAGGTTAAGTAAATGTATACAAGTTACGAGGTTTTAAAATAAATCAAATTTTTTTTACTTCTAAAATTTAAAAAAAAAAAATCATCAAGGTATTTTAATATTTGGTAAATCATACGGATTTCGACATTAAAAAGGTATTCTCTAAATCGGTGTTTCTCAAACTGCGGGGCGCGCCTCCCTGGGGGGGGGGGGGGCCATGGTAATCCTGTGAGGGGGCGCGAGCATATTGAAAATAAAAGGTTGAAAAAAATAATTTTTTGGAATGAAGTAAAACAAAATGCTTTCTGACATAAAAAAAATACACATTTGCACTGATATAATTTATTTTTATCATCTGGTGATCATCAAAATAAAATATTCCATTTCAAACGCTCATTAGCCATCTTTGTGATTCTCTATAACCAAATAAAAAAAGACATTTTGTTTGCTTTACTGTAATCCCATGATGGGGGATTTTTCTTAAGTTTCTTTTAACCACTAAAATACTACTTTTAATTATCATATATTTGACCTTCAAACTTTCTGCATGTTTCACCCGTCCCTTTTTCCTTTAGGAAAGTTATAAATAATATTTTTCTGTTGCTTTTTTTTCATGTGAATGAGTTTTATGATATATGGATAAACATTGATCACTTTGAAGGATTATTTGGCGAAGATGTATTTTTATGAGTATTCTGAAACATATAATGCATAATGAAAAACGTTTTACAATATTATCTTTTAGAACATGCTACACTTTCCAAGGAAGTTGAAACTGATCAAGCAATTGAAGAAAGTGCTGAAATGATGCATATTAATCAAGATGGTGAAAGTAAATATAATAAAAGCGTTAAGCATGAAACGTTTGAGTTGATTTGAAAATTTCAAATGCTGCCTAAAGATCTCTATGAAGAAAGCTATGAAGCCATAATGTAGCACTCCTACCTTGTCAGAAAAACACAAGGAAGAAAAAGTTCAAAATGCTATTTGTAGATCATCAAACGATAGCAAAACTACAAAAACGTGAACAAAATATGACAGTTTTGCTGGAAAATAACGTCTCTGTATTGTTAGCGAAAAGTGTCAGTGGTTTATGTCCTTTATTAAGGACACGCATATTTTGGAACATTTTCTTTAGTTTAATTAGATTTTTTTCTCAAATTTTCAGAGTAAAATTGAAAAGTCCTTGAAAATAGGTAAGTATATGTTCTCTTAATTAAATTATTCACTAGAATTGTGATTTTTATAGTGCATAGTAAAAATAATTATAAAATAACTTATAGTTTTAAAACAAACTAAAAAACACGCTTTTATAGTGAATCGAACTAAAAAGTAAAAAATAAATAAATAAATTAAAATATATATTACTTAAAAGTAACACATATACAAAATTTAATACTTATCAATGTTAATTTCTATGGTTTATAACTATGATCACATATTGTAGCTTTACCCCCAAAGAGCATTATTAATGCATTCAATACATTATTATTTTTAGGGGAGAGAGGCGCGAGAAAAATTATGATTGAAAATTGGGTCGCAGTAGTGAAAGTTTGAGAACCACTGCTATAAATAAAGAATCAAGTACTTTTTCATGTACTTGTATATATAATTCGTATACTTAATGCGATTTTTTTTACCGCAGAAAATGTTTGTAAATGTACTAGAAACGCAGTGAAGATTCTCATTTTTCGAAAACTTGTGATCGGGAGACATTACCAGATTTCAATAGCCTTTTCCATTTACATATGCAATAATCGTAAATTTTTTGCTCTAACTAACGAAAAAAAATATAAATGGGGGTCTTTAGGTGTAGCCTTTTATATGAATGTAAAAAAACACACTGTATACCTTTATTATTACAAATGATACGGTAGTAACATTTTGCAATTTCGTAAATTGTTAATAGTTTATGAAGTCGTAAGAAAAAAAGTATTAAATGTTATCACATGAAATAAATCTAATTATACTTCATTGTGCAGAATTCCTGAAATTTATAAAATTCAATATCATTGTTTTACATAATTTTTGTAGGTGTTGTATTGCAAACTCACAATCGTGTGAATTACAAACACTTAAAATATTTTGAAAAAAAAAAACTGTTAAAATAAATCAAGTCAAAGACAAAATTCAGCACATTTTTTTTTATTATTATTTTCAGTAACATTAATTTAAATATTGCATTTAATTTTCTCTTTTTCAATTCCGACTATTAGCTTGCACTCTCTATATATTTATTTATATTGGTAGAATTTTTCAAATCGTTAATTAAATGTATTTTAAAGCGCTCAGTTCAGTTGAAATTTTATATACATGATTATTTTGGATGACAATAATATAATTTAGTTATAATTAATAAAAATTAATTGATTAAAACTAATTACTTAAATAATTACAAATACAGCCACGTTGGCATCATGACAACTTGAACTTGTTGCTTGTGTCAAAACTTGAAAAGGTATTTTTCTCACGTTTTAAAGAATTCAGTTGAACAGAAATTTTATATACACGATTCTTTTGGATGACAATACGATACTTTAATGATAATTAATAAAAATTAATTACCAGTTAATATTGTGATTCTGCCATATGTATATACATATTTATATTGATTGTAAATATTTAATAAAAAGTAGCTAAAATAAAAATTGTCTTTTTTTATCTAAGTAGGAATTGACATCATTTTTTATTATATTATTCCTTCTATTAATTGTATATTAATAATTAAAAATGAATATCAAACTGTAATGTACTTTTTTTAAAAAAATCAATTATCAGATACCTTTTTAATAAATATAGAAGAATAATATGAAAAAGTTAAATTTCTATTGAAATGTTTCGTGTATTAAGTCTGTATATATATATATATATATATATATGTGTGTGTGTGTGTGTATGTGTGTGTAATAGGAACGGGAATTTACCATTTCGAATAGTAAAGTTTCTTTATGTATCATTATTCACGTAGAGTCAAGTAATGTATTGAGACTTAATTTAATTTATAAGCACATTTCCAGGATTAAGTTGATTTTTTTTTTTTTATGAAATAATTGTGTTCGCAACACAAATTTGTTATAAAATTTATACTTTTATGTCTATACATCAAAATGAAAGAAATAATATTAAAGTTTGTGATTTTTTTTTAATTGAGAATATATTTATTGCATTCCTCTTCGAAAAGAGTGTTCTACAGAAAAAACATAACTAAAAATCTTGCCATACATATTAATTTCTAGAAAAAAAAAAAAAAAAAAATTTTTGGAAAATTTTAATTGAAAAGAAAAATTACCTAAATATGTTTTTTAAGTTTTGTTGCGAATATTTTTTTTTAACAAATAAGAAAAATAAGCATTAGGATACCATTTACAATGAATATGGGGCCGTAATATTATGTTGTGAATGAGTGGTTAGTGCATCACGCTTCCAAATCAAAGGTTCGAGGTACAAAACTGCCGGCTGAGCAAAGTCGACTCAGCTTTTCAATCCTTCAATGGGTCGATAAAATGAATACCAAGCTCGTTTGGGAACTTAATACAAGGAGTTTTCGCTTCGAACTTACCACCTGACCGGACCATCTACTCATGCACCTCAGAGCTCAAGGTCGTGTACACTGAGTTGTGCACATTAGGCCTTGGCCCTCATGGGAGGTCGCGCCACTGAATTGAGTTAATATTATTTGTATGATTTTCTTTTGAACAAAGGTACAATTAATTAAAAGTTATCAAAATTTATTGCGTTGTCCCATTGGTGTACTTCAGTAAAGTAAGGAGGTGTGGCTTAAAAAAATTGCTGACTTTTCTGGTCACTAAATAAACATCTTCCTAATCTTTTATTTTTTTACAAAATTGAAATTTCAATGGGCTATCAAGTTTTTTTTAATTAATACGTGAGGAAGTATTATTTATTTATGACTAATTTCAGCTACATGTTTAGTTCACCAATGTCGGCTTATCTTATTGTTCATGGTCATAGCTCTTGATCTTAATTGCCTCATTGATTTGCAAATGAGCTCTGCCGATGAAAAATTTTAACTTAGGAATTTAATTTTGCCGAAAGCATTCAATCCAAATGGACATACAAGGGATTTTTACATGCCGCATAATAATATGACATGGACGCTGTCGATTTTCTGCATCATGAAAATCCATCGACTTGGGCCGTGGTCGAACCCGCAACTTTAGGTATAGAAGGCCAGCGACAGATCAACTACGCCACCCAGCCTCTGCACATATAAGACTATTTGCTATAATTTCATTCTCGATAAAATATTGTTACAAATTTTGGGTAAATAATGTAAATAATTTGTATCTGAATGTGTAAAGCATTCATATTACTCTATGTTATATTTATTTTATGTTAAAATTGTAATATTCACAAGCAAACGCCATCCCTTACACTATAGTGGCGATTCAATGAGAACTTGTTGAAATCTTGGCGATAGAACCAAGTTGGCATCATGCTTAACGACCCGGTTGGCCGCAAATTTGGTGACTTCGGCGACCATGTTTGCGAGTTTGGGACCCTCTGGATTCTTGTAGAAAGTAGTTGATCTCGCCACTAATTTTCCGCTCTATGACGCGTGTGGATTTTTCTGGAAGTTTCCGTCGGGTTTATAAAGATAGCAGTGCCAGCCTCAACCAGCGATTAGTGAGTTTTGTTTTGTTTACCGATTAGCTCGACTATGCTTGTGAATAATATTTTACATACGTGTATTGTAAACACTGATAATTGTGTTTGATTGCTGATTCAACTTAGATACATTTTTAGTGCACGTACAATTTTATTTTCTTTTAACTATCTTGGTTTATTTGTTTCAGCCTTATGCAATTTTTATTAATTATTTTAATAGGATTTTTTATCTTAAATAAAACAAAAAATGCAAAACCATTTTTGTTATTGATTTTCATGGAGTTATGAAAATTTCTTGTGAAAACATGTAGAAACCTATTACATTAACAAAAGAAATACAAATAACTGAACATTCAAGAAGTTGAAAAAAACTTTAATTAGAAACGAATGTCTCTCGATATCATATATCCTCTTACATTTATTTAAAGTTTTAAACGACCTTTTTTGATAAAATCTGCTTTTGATATTTATTTTGCTCTTATATCATTTGCACAATTTCTTAGTACTGTCCGATATCTCAATAAGACATTTTTTTGGGGAGACAGACAGAAACCAATCACATTTCTTTTTGTTCCGATTTCTCTTTTAATTAGAAAATTTTCAAACCCCTATTTCCTACCCCCCCCCCCCGCCCCCCCCCTACCTTAATAAACTTTTAGAACGAAAATTTTGACACTTCAAATATTATAAAATGTTATCAAAGTAATATTAATTTCTGAAATATGACTCTTTTTGGTTTGTAATATCCGAATTCCTTTTTATTAATTACTTCCTCTAACAATATTTAATTTTAAATATTATCTTAGAAAAATGTTGTTTCTTATTCAATATTTTAAGCAAATCATTTTTTAAATTATACTCCGGTAATGACATAAAATAAGTAATTTATTTTATTTCAAAATCAAACACTAAAATCATAAGACCTACAAAATTTGTTCTGTTTAATTTTGTATGTAAACATAACTAAACTTATCGTTATATTGTTAACTTTGTTATCGTAACATTTTTACTGTGACTGAAAGTATAAAAATATTTTATTATATACTATAGAAATAGTTTTAAATTATTTTATCACAATTAGTGACTATTCTGGTTAAAAGGGCATAAGTAGTTGTGTCTAAGATCTATAACAAGTTAAAATATTTTCATTTTACAATAGTAGAATTTACTGAAATATAGTATTTCAAAAATTGTACAGTTACAACAATGAAATTTACTTGGAAAACCTAATTAAAAATAAAAAAATAAGATTGGATATTAATATGTAGATTATTCAAACATTAAAACTTATTTATTAAGGAAATTATAAAAAATTAAAATTATAAAAATCTGAATGAGCATTCATTATATGTTCCTATTTGTTGTTGTTGTTACTCATGCATTCGATCGGCAGCAAATTCAGATCAAGGCCCACGAAATTCGACGTGGCAAGGTCCTGGATTCTTACGTATGTCGTTAACCGTAGCCTTGAGCACCATACAGGTGACAATACGATTTTGCTCTTTTCTACCCCAGCATTGAGGGAGAACACCCTGGGAGGTCTGATGCCTCCAACCTCTCCTTCACTTCCATCAACCTCATGAGAGGACTTGTGAGGCTATTTTTAGAGTACCCCCGTACCGCAAAGGCATTACACATTTACAAATATCTATGCCTCCTCCGGGACTCAAACCCAGGCCCGATGGCACAGCAGTTAGCGTCAATAACTACTGTACCGGATGGGTGGCTCCTAAAGTTTAAATTTTATTAACAAAAATAAAACTGTGACTTTAAAAAAAATCTACAATCTCGAGACAAAGATGACGAACAGTGATTAGTCCGATAATGGTTAATTGTCTAGGAAATCACTTTTAAGGGGAGACAGTATGATTCAATTGTCGAAAATTCGTTAAAAAAAATCAAATCTATTTTTTTAGTCTAAATTATCCTTTATATACTGTTCTATTATCTCACAAATTTTGAAAGCTCTAAGCTTAAAAAACGTAGAGTTATGATAGGTGTTAGGTTTCTTTTTTTATTTACATTCTAATGGCAAATCAAAATTTTAAACTGACTTATCTCAGAAAAATACAATTACTAGTCTATCTTCATTTAAAATGAAAAGGCTTTTATTTATTGTGTCAAATGTTTAATAATTTTTCAACTATGGCTAATAAAATATGCAACAAAAATTATTATGCATTTTTGAATCAAAGCAATACTTCTGTTTTGAATTAAGAATTTATACATTTTTTTAGTAATTTTCAATACGCATTCATAAAAAAGAAGGATTGTACGAATACCAATCATTTTGTCACAAACTACGTACCAACTTTTGCTAAAAATAGTTGTACGTACTTGTAAATCAAATTGCATATATGTGTGGTGATTTTTGTAGGAGGAGTAGAATTTTGAAATCACATAATAAGTTTTAAATTTTTTCCTTAAAAAATTAAGTAGTAAATTTTTTATGAAATTTTGAGCACAAATAAAAATCTGTTTTATGTAATGCATACACATAAAGGGCAAACAAAAATATTTTGAAAATCATTAAATTAAAATATTTTGTGTAAATCGTACCAAGTCACCTTAACCTTGAAAAAGGTGGGATATATTTCTTTTATTGCTATTGTTCTCACGCCGGATAACGTGGAGTTATATATGTATGAGTCTTTTTGAAATTCCATTGTAGACGTATATTAATAGCACGTAGAAAAATTTGAAATAAATATTATACTAAAAACTACTCTCAAACTTTTGGATTATTACAAAACCTTCAAAAGTATATTTTTGTGCTGACAAATACGACCTTCTATAATAAAGTTCAGTGAATCAAGTCACAACAGCCGATCTGGCAGCATTGACGAAACAAAATGCTGCACAAGCGTAGAGACAGGCGTTGATGACCTGCCCCCACCATTGTTCATTTGAGACTCTTTTGTGTTCCGTGTAAGACTCGTTTTACAAAGTGCTTGTTTAGTAAGTTTGTTCTTAATTGAGAACAGGAAAATAAACGAACAAAAAATCAATTTAAATTTTTAAATTTGGGAAGATACTGAAAGAAACTTATGTGATGATGATACATCTTTATGAAGAGCAAGCACTGTCCATGAAGTGTGTGTTCGAGTGGTTCACCCGATTTTGAAAATGAAGGAACGTGTTTCTGACAACCTCCGTAGAGGAACACTGGTGACCT
>BMAV01019421.1:58957-118590 GCA_019973955.1 Trichonephila inaurata madagascariensis
GAAGGAACGTGTTTCTGACAACCTCCGTAGAGGAACACTGGTGACCTCCGTCTTTGACGAAAACAATGAGAAAGTAAGGAAATTAATTATTGAAGATCGTCAAATAACAGTGCGCATGATAGCTGATGAACTGCAGATTAACCGTGAATTCTTGTGACAAATCATTACTCAGAATTTTTAGGCATGAAAAAAACGTGTTATCGATATTTCTAACATCCAACGAAATGTGACGAGTATTTTGAGCTCCATCCCAAAAGAAGACTTCTTGCAAAATTTTCAGAATACGTGCCTCTCAGGGGGGCTCACCTTCTTTAGGTGAGTACGGGTGTCACAATCCCTAGTGATCGTTTCCTTTTCCCACGGGGTTTAATGTCTTTGGTAAATACGGGCTTCACCAACCCAAGGGTACCCTAGTGATCCTTCTCTATTTTCGACCCTCTTCTTGTCGTCTCATTTCTCCTTTTTTCACGTCCAGACCACAGACAAATATTTTATATACTATCTAGTTCCAACTAGTTTTTTCTAGTGAGAAAACTTACATTTTTTATTAACATATTTTGGTTTACATTTTGTACTGTGTTAATTTAATTTCTTTTTCATATATTTCTTTCAATACTTTGATTATGTTGCTTTATTTGTTTTCGACTAACACCGTTGGTTAGCCAACCCACATGCTTGCCGTGTGCGGCGTCCCGTAATGAGGAAAATGGTGTCCTGGGAATACCTTTGGCCCACTTTTCGCTGTAGACGGTTGGCAGGAGTGAGCTCGCTCCTGTCAATCGGCTATTGGTACCTCTCTTCGGTGTTTCCGGAGAGACACTACTGTAGGGTTAGTGCTGCAGATAAAGGGTGGCGGGTTTACCCGTTGGATCCTCACCCTGGACTGTAGCACTATATTCTGGGTGTACTCCAGGTAAGTGCCGTGCCTGGTTTTTTGCAGATGACCGGCACACTGCCTCCCTTGTTGGACTCCATGGTGGGTGGAGGCACGCCAGGATGAAGTTATGCACGCGTACTTATGGATCCAATGCAGCTGTGCCCGGGTAAAAGCTTTAATTTACCCAAAATTAACATAGACGAAACTTCTACACATGCACAATTTTTACTTTTATCCTTACCTAACAATGCCATGTCCCTGAAATCGCCATTTGCTATTCAAAAAGCTCTGATTGCAATAGGAGTTGAACCGAAATCTGTAAAACGCTTAAGTTCCGGGGATCTGCTCATTGAAACCAACTCCGCTATTCAAACAAAATCTTTTCTGATCCCGAAGTCTTTTCTAGATTGTCCTCTAACTGTAGTTCCGCACAAATCCTTTAATTCTAGCTAAGGTGTCATTTCTGAACCTGATCTGTTGTGCACTTCTGAAGTTGAAATCCTTGAGGGATTTTCAGGTCAAGGTGTAACTCAGGTCAGGAGAATCACAATAAAAAAAGACTCTACACAATTATTCCCACAAAACATTTAATTCTAACATTTGATAGCCCAAAACTACCAAACACAATGAAAGCCGATTATTTAAATTATAAAATCCGTCCCTACATACCAAACACTCTGCGCTGTTTCAAATGCCACAGGTTCGGTCACTGTCGAACTTCCTGTCGTGGGCAATTGACGTACTCTAGATGTGCATCTGTTGGTCATTCTTCCACATATTGCAGTCTGGAGCAGAAATGCATCAATTCTTCACAATCTCATTCCTCCGATTCAAAACTGTGTCCTAAGTGGAAAACTGAAAAGAAATTTAAGTCATTAAAACTAATAGAAATATATCATACCTTGAAGCCCGAAAATTATAATTGCCTCACGGTAATCTCAAACTTACGCCCAAGTTGCCAATCCCTCAATTGCTACCAGTACAACACAAACAGATGAAACTTTGACTAAAATCAAGTGCCCACCTTTACAATTACTTCCGCCTCTATCATCCATACCTCAGCCAAATGCATCTCCTTCTCCTTCAGTTTCCACTTCATGTTCTACCGCTCAAGTAAACATCTTGCCTTCCGCATCTTCAATAAAACGAACCAGAAAATCTCGATTATCTGAACCCATTTCTGCTTCTGCCCCTGACAATAGCCTGAATACCTCTGCCTCATCTTTATCAACTGAAACGAACCCAGTTCCTACAACTTCTAATAAATTCGCCACACTTTCAACTAAAGTTCAACCATCAGTTCCTTTATCAGAGTCTGAAACTACTACACCCAATAGCGAAATTTCTAATACATCTAAAATCCCACAAAATGTTAAACAGAATTCAAAAAATAGAAGAAAGAGCCCAAAAGTACAGAATTCAAAAATTGAAATAAAAATGGCTCCACATAAACCCAAAAAATCAGCACCTATGGAATATACTACTGATGACGAAGTGATGCTTATGTATGACGTGGAGGAGGAACTTGAGCTAAATCCTATGGATAAATTCGCACATAAAAAAATGTTTTATAGACAATCCTGGCAATTATTTACATACGTTAACTCCAACCCCATTCAGAAAAATAAAAGCTAAATTTTTGATAACTTGTATTGACAAACTTTGTTTTAAACTAACATGTTCCATTTGTCTTTTTTTATGTTTTTATTTTAAGATATAGTCTGACTTGTTGGGGGAATCCCCACAAATCAGACTATGTTTTTTTTTTTTTTTTTTTTTAAGCAAATTTTTGGCGCAGCATAGCCAAAATTGGCTCTTTCGCCATAAAACCCTACACTCACTCACTCCAGAATACGTGTAGCAGATCTCAGGATGCATATTTATGGATGGTGACGTTTTCAAAATACAATAAGATAACTTTCGTTAATATTTCATTTACTTTAATGTTACAGGACTATTACCGAACTTTATTGTCAGAGGTTGTATTCGCATTCTGCACATTATTGGTGCCGAACTGTGCGATATTTTGAATTTGTGAATGGATTAAGTGTTCTGTGCAATTAATATTTAGTAAAACTTTGAATATTAATGTTCATTAACTTTAAAAACTTTCAGAGTAAACTATAACTCGACAACGCTGGTCACGAATTTGTAACCGTGACATTTGATTACAGCGGACAACACTTCAGTTTTAAGGTGCTATGTGTCAATATACAATCATCTCATTGTTTATATAATTCTGTTAAAATTGAAGACACTGAATCTTCCTTTTAGGATTTATTTTAAAAAATATCTGCAATGTGTTTGTTTCCGACTTTATCTGATTATAATAGTTATCACATACATGTGTTGTGGGTGTTGCACGTAAAATTGTTCTGTTTACGTGTTACATCTGAAATATATTGTTATTGAATATTAATAATGCTTTCTTAAAAAATCACATTTGGCAGACATATATTTTAATATCTTATCATAATTTTTAATAAATTCATTCTATCATGAAAATGCTTCTTCAAAATTCTTGTCAATCAGGTAAATATATATGCAACATTTTTTAAACCTTAATGACTTTCAGGTTCGTAGTTACGTAATGAATAATCTCTGTGACTTTTAATTTACACCATTACTATACTTTAATAGCTTATTCAAACATATTGAATAAAGAAATAAAATGATTTATTTATTAGCATACATCAACTTATGCAGAAGATTTAAAAGTTTAAAATATTCTGTTGCGAAGCTTGTCCAGACAAATTGCTTTAAACATGAGCATGCTGTCTAGACAATTTTCTTAATAAGACTTTTTAAATCATTATAATGAATGACAATTAAACTAAAGGGGGTATTTGAACTTTAATATATATTAAAAGTTCATTATTTATATATATTAGCATAATCGAAATGAATCTATCCTTTTATCAAAAAATGGATCAACATAAAGATTTACAGGGTTGGATAGTGATTTAAATTAAAAGTTTTAAATAAGTATCAGACAGTTTTAATAGTATAAGACAAAATAAAATTTAATTGCAAAAAAATTTACGACGCGATATAATTATTCATTAAATTGCTTTTAAAGATGTTTCTCTGTTAGTCAACAAGTAGAAAAAATAAACACACTTAACTTATCATTTAGCTACCATTATTGCATAATAAATTAGAAAGAAGATTTTATAGAGTTTATGTATTACATTTTCATATAACATTGTTAGTAGTCTTAAATATCAAAAGAGTGTATGTTCAATTATATCTAATGTAATTATTTGTTTTGCAAAGATCTCTGAAGCATCTCAGATTATTAAAAATGTACATCTCTTTAATTTTCAAAGGAAGTATTTCTTTATGAAAATTAATAGTTGTTTATCAAGCTTACAAACTTAATATATTGTACAGTTTAAAATTAATTAAAAAATTAAAAAAAAGTAGAAACATTTTAAAACGAAGATGCATTTAAATCTCTTATACTCGTATATATATATGTATGTATAAAGAGAGAGAGATTTGTTTGCGTGTGCGTGTGTGTAATAATTCCATCTAGTATCGTTTTAAGTATCTTTTAATTCTCTGGTCCAGTTCTTCAGAACAAATGTAAGCTATTTTAACTTGTCTGCCTGCATGATAGGGATTTAAATTGTAATCGAATAGCACAATTGCATCTAAAACTAGTTCCCGTTAGTTTCTGACTATTCCGGGCTTCTGTTAGTAGGAGCCACGTGACCTTCACAGCCAGTATAAAGAGCAAGGGTTCTTTGTTCCTCTCTCTATTTGTCTCCGTGGTTGCGTCTAAAATATGTGTAAACAGCTGCAGCTCTTTTATCTTTTGTGTTTTATGTGTAAGTACGCTTATTTTGATGCCGTAACGCTATTGACATTTAATGTAAAAATGAAGAAGTCATAGCATTTCAAGGGATTTCCTGGTCAGTACCAAGAAATGTGAAAACATCAGCAGTAGCAAATATTCAGCATTAAAAGCAAAATCGTTACTAGCTCTAAGAGTACGATATATATACATAACATAAATTTTCTGTCGAGATTGATGCAAATTACATTTTTTATCTATGAATGATTATAATATTTTTTTTTTCAAGTACAGTTAAAAATTCTTGAATGTAAGGAACTTATTAAAACATCTGGTATGTTTTCCTTGAGTTGGAAGTTCTTTTCAAACTTTTTATTCAGTAATTGCGATACAAATTTTAAAATTTGAAGTTTTTACAAAATAGCTTTCTTTTGTCTTGCATCAGTGCAATTTTTTTTTTATTTATTTATTTATTTTTATGAATTTTAGTAAAAACAGCCTGGCGGAAATCTGTAATTTCTTACAAAATTATATTTTAATACAAAAGATTTTAAAAAATCCAGCATACAAATATAGCAGGAGAGATGATTTTTTTCGTAAAAATTAAGTTTAAGTTTGAGTAAGGTGATATTAAAAATTTATACTAAATTAAGGGAATGTTATTCTCTTATTAAACATCTAGTTCAGATGAACTTAATCTACTATTAAAAATTAAATTTTGAAAATGGTAAAAAAGTAGGACATTTTGATTAAAAGAAATAAAAATGTAGTGGAACAGAAGGAAAATAACTAAAATGTAGCACTTAAAGTTAAAAAAAATAACATGAAAACGGCCATATTATACAAGAGACGATGTAAGAGTTAACATTTAAATTCTCAAACGAGTCGTCCACGAAAGATACTATAAACAAAATAAAATTTATTGAATATACAGAAATGGACTCTGATCTCTTCCTTTTTACATATGTACACATAAATAGGTAAATTTAGAATTTCTTGTAAAAAATATTTCAAACCCTCGGATTTTTTTTATCTTCCACATTTATTGTACATCTTTTAAAGTTAATTTTAGACTTAGCATTCATTTCTACAAACATAGGGTAGAAACTAATATTTTGTCTTAAAATATCGTTAACTTAGTGAATTCCCTATCAGTAACCTCCAGAAGGCTCTAGGATACTATTAAGTAAAAAAATTCTGCTTCCTTTCTTTATTACTGTATTGCCGAATGTAGCACTACTTGTTTGAAGGCTTCCAAACCTTATAATGCTGTATTCAAATGTATTTTATATTCGTTATCAATAAACTTGCCTTCTTCTTTTTATTTTAACTTTTCACTAAACAATGATTGGGGATTGAAGACTAACTTCATTCAATAAAACGTTAACAGCTTTAATGCATAATTTATTTTCCTTTTCAATACAATTTAAACGGGCCCTTAAAAAAGTAGTTTTTATAGAAAACAATTATTAACCGAATAACTTTTGAAATAGAAAGACAAAAAATATGTTACGAAAAGTTTACACTATTGGAAAGAAAATGCACATAATCATTTATCAATGAAGACTTTTTCTTTTTAAAAAAAAAGACAAAATATTAAACGAAAGTAACTTTTAATTAAAGGAGATTTGTACATTGATTGAAGAATATAAATACAAGTTGCTGAAATCAAAAATATCTGCAGTTTAATTTTTTAATGTATACCTTTTATTCATTAACATTTTTCCAATAACATTTTTCAATAGCTTTTAAAAACTGTCAAATGAAATTAATGCTTAGCTTATGATTGTGCATTTCATATTTAAATTGATTTTAATGTATTTGATTATAGTAAAGCAATGTACTATTTTCTTCTGTTGTTTTTAAATAATTACATCTTTCTTCCCGAATAGTATGAGTGTATTGTTATTTCTTATAGAATTGAACATTTGTCGATTCCAAGGGAGTCAATAATTATGATATTTTATCATTGGTTCCATGAAAATGTGTATAGTTATTGATTAAATTCATATGTGTAATGAATTTGTTTAATGATTCAGAGTGTGCCAAAATTAATCGTTTTGTGAATTGATGTATTAAAGGTCACCTTGATTTATCACGTCATGTTTAAAATGATTTATTGATTTAAGAATCAGTCAGAGACAATATTAAAATATAGGGGAACAAACTCTAATCTATTATGCATTCATGTATTTATATTTTGAATACTGTACTAATATTTGTGTGCAGCTTTTTATCCAAATATTTCAAATTCAAATTATCAAAAAAAGTTTTATAAAACTTTTCTATTTAATGACTTTGAAAACTCTGTATAGATAGTATTTCATATAATTTAATTTATTTCATTTTTGATAAATAAGCATTCAATAAAATCTCATAATATGATTTTTCAACAAAACATACGTTTGTTTATTCTTCTGTTTTCAAAACTATTTCGCATATTAAACGCTTCTGTTTTTTGTTCATTAAAAAAAAAAGAAAACTTTTTGATTATTGTGTGAGTTTTACCGCAGTTTAATTATTTATCAAACAGCGTGTTTTATCGGAATTTATTGGCTAATCTTATAACTTAAAACATATTCTTTGTATGATGTAGACAGCGTAATTTATGAAAACATATTTTCAATCAGCACAAAATGAAGACGGTTTTTAAAATGCTATCCTCTAAATTTGCTTTTCTTGAATATAATGATGTATATTCTTTATACTTTATTTGCCAAGTACACGTTTCTTGCTTATTTATAAAGGAAATTCAAAGAAAAATTACGTTATTACGAAAATCACACTTTTTACAGTCCTATATAAATTCGAATCATTGTGTGCGTGTGTCTACTTAATTCTGTTATAAATACTTACTTTTATTGCATTATATTATTGTAAATATAAAATGAAATTAATACAAATTGTGTACTACTTTAAAATTGATTGTTTAATAACGTCGTATATTAAATCAACACGGATTCTTTTAGTGACGGACCCCATTATTTTTAAACTAGATGAAGAGACGGTGAATACAACTGAGCTGGTACCCCACTTCAGATATTTCTTCAAAATGCCTACATGAGGATTTTAATCCTTAACAGATTTAACATGCATCAGCATATCTACATGGCGAGTGTTTAGCCCTTTATCTACCGCATTATGATTTACTGCAGGTTTTCATGCAACATTTTTTTTAATCACTACATTGAAAATTAAGGGATATACATAAACAAAATATTCAATTTTGGGAAATTTAATTAGTTAGAGTTAATTAAATAAAGATATTATAAACTGTAAAATTAATTGTACATACTGTTCACTTAAAATAAATAGTCCGATCGTTAACTACGGTCTTCATTAACATACAAAAAAAAATCAGACAATTACCATTTGACATTAACTATTCTTTCGGAACAAAAATGATAATCTTCGCAATCCACTGAAAACGCTGTCAGCGGAAAACGCAATTTCTGCTATAAAACTATTAGACTTCTCCACTAAAATACTCACTATGTATTCCGTGCTGTCATATATCTTAGAAGAGTAGATTTAAAAGAATATTCCTGCTCAGTATCATCAGAGTATTCGTAAAAATGGTTATTCTAGGAAATATTAAAATAAGTGGTACTTATAGTACCATCGTTAGATAAAGGGTTAGAAAAAAAACAACTCAAACCTAGGAGCAGAAAGAATGGATGTAATGGATGTATAACCCTGACCACTAGGTTACCGTGGTCATCTAGGATCATTGGGGGATCGTTCGAATAACAGATGTATCCTGATCAGCCCATCTACCCATTCCTGACGCACTTCTATTTAGATCGAGCATAATGTTGTCTTATTATCACAACGATAGTGAATGGTATGTAAGTTAGGACGGATTTTTGCATTTGCCTATAATGAAGGGTATACTCGGATCATCTGAAAGCAAGAATTATTGTGTGACGAAAATAGCAATAGCTTCCAATAGCGCTTCCACTTCTCTGTGTATATAAAATATTTTTTAGTTTCGGTTCTGAACCAGTTCTGCCTTTGTTTTGCCGTAACATGTTGATGTTAAACTTAGCTCAATAGTTTTGTTTTACATTTAGGATTAATAGACAGAACTCATTAAACTTATGTAAATATGTGTAAATTTAATGTCATAAAAAGCATAAAACTATTTGGCTGGTCATGAATTGAGTGTAGTATAATTTATTTGTAGTAATTGGTTTACGACGCCCAGTAGTCTAGTAAGATACGTGAGATATTGTTTAATAGAAATAACAATAATAATAAAAACATGTACCCAAGTGCCGACACATTATGAGCACCAACTGAATAACACGTTACACAACATTCTACCTGCAAAACAGCTTAAACTCAATTTGGCATGGTTACAACAAGTTCTTGGTAGGTGACTGGAGACAGATTATACTAATTGTCTAAGCAGTGGTCACGCAAAATAGAGACGTTTTGACATAAAGGTGTATGATCCCTGAGTTTCTTTCTAAGAAAACACAAATGTGTCCAATCGAATTGAAATCCGCTGAGTTAGGTGGGCAGGTATATTAATTGGAATTCATATATAAATGCTCCACTAACCCTTCTAACATAATCCTTGCCTTTTGACATGTGCCTATGTCCTGCTGGAAGATTTTATTTCCAGTTGGTAAAAAGACATCATATACGCGTATAACTGATCCGCAATTGTGATCCGATAGTCTACAACTTTCTCGGTAACATCTACAAAGGTCCAGGACAACTAAATGTATCAGAATCACCAATGAGAATGTTTTAAGAAGTATAGTATTTCCATCACCCATTTGTGTACATTAAGGTAACAACTGTTTGACTGTGGAAGACGGCACACAATGACTCAATTACAGACGTGATGAAGAAAAAATCCTGATTCATCCAACCAGGAAACTCTCTTCCACTTATTTCGGGTCAAGTCTCAATGTTTCTGAGCCCACTCTAGGTCTAGATGGTCATTGTGCCTGGTCAACAGAGGTCCACATTGGGACGTTTACTGTCCCTCCCATATCCAACAGCGCCCGCTGAGCTGTGTGATTCTTGTACTCGGGCATGCATCGCTTTGGACTGTCAACTAAGCCACTGTCTGGCGTCAAGTTTGTTTACTAAGTGAGACGTTTTCCGACTTCGTTTTTCTTTGATGATATACGGTCGTACAACAGTTAGCTGTCTGATTTTATATGTACCACTATTTATACACTTTGCACAAATACTAAAAACAGAAAAGCACGAACAACTTACCAGTCATTTTGCTTTTGAGATAAACGTTGCGAACTTTTGGTCCATTAAAATGTGCTGACATCCGAATTCGCTTAAATTAATCGCCTTTAGTCTCCTCAGACCTGAGACAAAAATAAAAGCTTGATATTTTGTAAGTGGTACAGAAATAGTTGTTTTGATCCCTATGATGTAGAAAAATGCAATAATTAAAAATAATTTTAATTTATTGAAGCTAAGGTGGATGTAACACAGGTAAAACATCAGGATCCAGACACTACAATTAGAATTTTTTTTAAGTACTAAGTAAGATTAAAGTAATTAATTTAATCTTAGTTTTTAATCACACAATTCATAAATTCAACATTAAAATTAAGTTTTATTAAAGTTTAAGGTATATATTGCATGAACATTATTTTTTTTTCGATTTTCGTGAAATGTCTTGAAACAATTTCTAGTACTTGTAAAGCACAGAAAACCTTTGAAGTCTGTACATTGCACAGTTTTTAAGGCGGAGTACTACTCCTTTCTGCTCCTTTACACCGATGATTCCTATATCCAACCATTTCAGGCATGTGCCTAGCTTCATTGTTACAAGCTGCTTGATGTGGAATGCAAGTCGTAACCCTTCGTTTTGGAGGGGGCTCATAATTTTCGTCTTCGGCTAACGAAGGAGTGGGAGAGGGCTTCTTCAGTAAGCCGTGGATAAGTGTGTTTGCAATGCTGAGTCTAAACGCAAAATAGTTCAGAATTTCCTTCTTAGGTTTCCCTAATTCTGTCATATTATTTCTGCAAGCGAGTCATTCACTCGACATGGTAAAGTCGATCATATGTAGATTTTGACTCGCACTGTCCATATCTCGGTTCGGAGATTTATTCTGTGGAAACTAATGGCACAGTACAAATGATCGATGCCCCTCATGTAATCGTTGAATTTTTTTTACAATGTGAGGACAATCCTATCTCCTGAAAAACAAAGGAAACTAGATTGAACTTATCTGTATGTATTCTCTATTGAGTTGGAGCAGAAAAGTCAAAAGTTACATCCTGATTAACAACATCATCCATCTCACTTCCATTATCACCTTGATAATCATCTTCATCTGACGGTGAACTCAAATCAGAATCATCGCGATTCATCAGCTCTCATCTGATGTAAAATATATCACTGATAAAAAAAATACTTATTAAATAAAAAATTATCAGGGAAAAATGGGTAAAAATGGAAAGCAAACACCTCACCTAAAGATTTTAATTAAAGAAATACTTCTCTATCAATCTTCAAATCTCCCTAAAATATAACCAAAGATTAAAACAAAATTGAGTTAAAAAGTTAGCTCGTAAGTGGTTGGGTTCTATTGCATCACATGTTATACAAACCAATTTAACAAGTCATTATGCTTTAATATTTCAGTAAGAATTTCTCTTTTTATGCTGTTAACTAGTAAAAAGTACACACACAACAAAAAAGCATATTTTAAAAGTAGTTTAATATTTGTATAAAAATAAGAAAAAAAAATACTTGGACGACGTGAAAACATCTTGTTTTGATTCTTAGCCGCTACTCGAAGTCGTTATCATAGACTGGTACTACCAAACGAGGAATATATATGAAGTATTTCACTGTGTATCTCATGTGATACAACCGATTCCAAATTTGTTTCTGCGATTCAGCCTTCACAAAAATTTAATGAAACTTGTATCGCACAAGATACAAGGGAACCGAGGAGGTTAGACTGGCTTGCAAAAGTAAACTCAAGAAGCTTATTGCAGCTTACCTTCTACAGTTGCAGTTAAAATCAATTACTTCATAATCACATGGCTTCTACGTTATCCAGATGAGTTCATTGAAAAATGTGGAGGTATTAATAATGTTTTAGCTCAATGATATATATATCAACATATATTTGAATCATATTTCTAGAATTCCGTTTGTTAGTATCTCTCGGGATCGTTTTGAAATCCTCTACTATTAGCTCGGACTTTCTCTCTATATATATTTATCTTGTTCAAATTTTCAATCGTTAGTTTAATACTTTCTATTCATCCAATCAATTTCAAACATTATTTTTAAACCTGCAGTGGATGGCATTTTATGTTAATTCAGTTTTTTCAAATATGAATTAATTAATTAAATTAATTACTGGTTTTCGACGCCAACTTAGATTCGTCTCCATTATTTTATAAAAATGTAACTGTTAAAGCAATGGCAAAAGTTGGCATCGAAAACTGGTTTTTCAGCCAAATTAGCCAAACCGGATGTGTATTGTTACACCATTGCAGACAAATCATGCACTTGTTTTCGATTCCTACCATTAGTTGAGTGTTTCCCTGTATATATAAATCTTGTTCAAATTTCAATAGCTAATAATATACTTTCTATTCATCCATTCAAAGAGTAGGAATTGACTTACTTTTTTTTATATTACTTGTTTTAAGCTATTCGAATTTACATTTACTTAAGAATATTTTTTTTAAAAATATTTATTTTCTCTTCAGCTTTTATCAACCACTTATCGAGGTCACATACTTGTGACTAGCGTTGTTAAGTCATAGAATTAAACTTCAGTACCACTGAAGAACCTCCATATTGGTTGGATGATATACCTTAAAAGTATTTAGGTACCCGAGTTCATTCTTCCGTAGCGAAGAAATTTGAGCATTACGGTTCGAGCTCAGGTGTCATCTTTGTCATTTAATTCCGGTTCAGATTTACAAAGTCCACCACCAATAGCCCTCGTGTTGTTTGAGGTGTGACCTAAACATTAAAATCAAATCTTAATCAATTATAATTGGAATGTTTTTCATCAAATCTCAGCCTACATGTAGCACATTATTATCAAATTTTAAAAAAGGAAAATCTTAATTTTTAGCCTCACAGATAATATTAATATTCACTTTATCTTTGAATGAAAATTTATACTATATAAAATTTATATTTAAATATTTTTTACTTGACAATATGTTCCCAAAAACCCACCGTGTCAAAGATAAATGAGTATCTAACTGAGAATTTTAAGATAAATAAAAATAAATTGAAATTTTTCTGTATAAAAGTCAATGAATAACGTATTCAAATGTATGAAATTCAGTTTTTTTCTGAAAATACAAAATTCCTTCTAAAGAGCAAGCGCGTTTCTGAAAACTAATGATTTACTCTAACCTACTTTCTTGTACACTTCTATTAAATACTAGAACTAAGATATTTTAGTACTAAACCGATTTCATTACCTGTGCATGGAAGAAACTCAAGATACAAAATGCCAGCATTTAAACATATCTGATGTAAAGTTCCAAATCAGTTTTGAAGGTTTCGGACTGAAAATAAATTTTAAAAGTTTACGTATTAAATTGCTATCTATCCGGGATTTCGATCACAATTAAAATTCCGCCGGTATCATTTTGACACCGAGATATAAAATGTATAAAATAATTTTATTAACCCTCCAAGCGGTCTGCACGTAAAATTCCGCCATTCCAGAGATGCTTTTTCTGCCTTCAAACAAGATTCCCAAAAGCCGCCGAGCCGCATTCTTAAAAATACGGCTCAACCGCTTTTGAGAACCCCACCTGAAAGCAAAAAAAAAAAATGTGCGGTGCATTTTTGAAGCATTTCCAGAATAGCAAGACAGTAAGTGCAGACCGCTTAGAGGGTTAACTAAATAATTGCTGGATTACTGTTCTATAGGATTTAGTTTTAACACTTTTTAATGTTATTTCATGTAATTACAACATATTATGAACATTTATATCATTAAAAAAACTGTAAAAACACAATAACTTAATCTTGTGAAATAGAATAAAAAAAATATATTCACAAATAGTATTATAAGCAACAGCATAATTTTTTTTGTGAGAATGCGAGGTTTTCATTATTATCTATCGTTTTTATGCATAACGTTTTGTACATAATTCCTTTGCTATGAATACAGTGATAATTAATTATTCTTGTACGTTTTCCGCACACAATTTTCATGCAAAAGACATAAATGTTTTTAGTTGTACTTCCATTTAAATCTTTAATTTTGCCCTTTTTGCATTTTAGAGAAATTGTAATTCCTTTAATTTTAGTATTTGCCTGATTTTTCAAATTCTTCGCACTTACGTAATTTGATCGTAAAAGCGGATAAGA
This sequence comes from Trichonephila inaurata madagascariensis, assembly GCA_019973955.1. Classification (NCBI taxonomy): domain Eukaryota; kingdom Metazoa; phylum Arthropoda; class Arachnida; order Araneae; family Nephilidae; genus Trichonephila; species Trichonephila inaurata. The sequence goes on from BMAV01019421.1 coordinate 72,980, forward strand.
AATTGCTATGTAACGAAACATTAAGATCCATTGATTTTAGTTTAATTGATTTATTTCCGCTGTGTACCCAATAATATTGCATTCAAGGTTAAATAAATGTGTGATATTATTTCTGGAAGTTATCTACTTCAATGAACTATCATTTGCGGAACAATATCTATTTATAATAATAAATTGCTTTGGTTATATTTTTACAAAAAAAAAAGGTTAACCAAAAAATATAATTCCTTAATTTTATTTTCACAGTTTATTCGAAATTATTCTTAATAACGGTATATAAAAGAGGGAAAAAATACATGAATGGCTGGCTCTCGTATTACGGCTGTTGTAGGAAAAGTAGAATCGTTTGACTTTTCATCTCATTTTGATCATTTCAGTAAAACATCAATAATTTTAATATCTTCTTACTATTTATTTCTATAGTATACAGCAATGAAAGATCCCTTTATAATTTGATTAAGTCACAATTTTTAATTCAAACTTATATATATATGTAAAAGCTCAATATTTTCAGTTACATTAATAACTTCCTTCAAAAATGAATAGTTAGAGGCCCAAAATTTTAAAAAAAAATCATAAATTTTATATTAATATTTATAAATATTCCTCGGAATTAAAAAGAAATAAAAAAAAAGAAAAATTCAAAGATATATGGTAAAGAATTTTTAAGGAATCGTTTTCAGAAAGTATTCCTTATATTCCAACTTTTTGAATTTAGCACATAAAATATTAAGAAATGTTTCTCTTGGTATGAATTTTATTTCAAAATATTAATGATTATATAAAAATTTATTCTTTATTTTATTTTGTCATTTTTCGAGAACGTTATCTCTCCTGATTGCTAGTGTTTCATATCATTATTACATTGTTTCCTAAATACATGCTCATCAATAAAGAAAATGTTGTGGAAAATAACATTTAGAACAAAAAATAATTTAATTTGTTTTTAGAAGAGAAAATTTCTCATCATGACAATGCAAATTAATCTAAAGCACAGTGCATTATTTGACTTGCTATTTTTTTATATTTTTTTACCAAGAAATATAAAAACTGAGGTACACAAAATTGTTCTTGAAAATAATAGTTTTGTTTTCTTTATCGTAATATTAAGAAGCCTGTCACCGATAACTCACACAGCTCCCGAAAATCTGTTTTTTGTAATAATAACTTAGAAAAAAATCCATTTAAATAAGCTTCATCTTACTAAATGACTGCCATATGCCAAGTCATTAATTGTGCCATTATCCCTTTTTTATACGGTTCCTCAAAATTAATCTTTCTTCTTCGTATTCTTATTCAACTGATTTACTTTCACTGGAAATAATTAAACGAAGATTCTTTTTTTTTTCTCAAGCACAGATCATATTTCTTTCTGAATATTTAATAAAAAGGGGTATAGTAATTACTGCGAAGCTCTAAGCATTGCAAAATATTACTTGAGATAAAAATAAGTATTTTTTTTTTTCTTTTAAGTCACATAATTAGCTGTTAAGCGATTTGCAGATTTTGACAACATAATTTCTGATGTCATATATTTTATATATTGTTTTATATTTGTAAATCAAACATTTTTTGCTTGAGGAATTTGTATTTCTGAGCTAGGAAAATAGAAATTCTACAGCAATTCATCATGTTTAAAAAACGTTTAACTAATATTTTACAGAACAGCAATCCCATTCTGTGTTAGCATGTTGCTAATGGATTAAATTAAAACTCATATGGATTTGTATGAAATAAAAACTTAAAGCAATTGGTTTTTAAATGTTTCTCTTTTTTGCATTAGTTATTCAAACAAATAATCTAAAACTTCTTGCAAACTTGAATGCGATGTCGTAGCTTAAACCGTATTTTTTAAAACTGCAAATCATTACAAAATGAAATTAAATCTTAAGAAATTATGTGTGCATCTGTAGTTTAAATACATTTCTATTGTTAATTTTTTGAAGTGTTATGGAACCTGTAAATTAAAAAGTAGTTGAATAGTTTAAAATCATTTTCACTTCTTACTCTTACCCTTCTATTACATTTATTACACTTATTTTATTGCATTTTATCCTATATATGTCTTCGTGTACAGTTAGAAAGTATGCAGTAAATATATATATATATATATATATATATATATGACAGGCCCCAGGCCTGCTGGTTAAATGAGGAAGGCATCATCTCTTTAATAACTTCTTTATTTCGCTTCCATCACATAAAATATGACATGGTGGCCCTTTGGCGCGCAACCGAGTAGAACATTAACAATACTTCGGACAAAAGTCACCAGCTAAGCCTTTTAGAGTATGCGTTCTTCTTCGTCAGCGCTCGCTCCACCTTTAAATAGACTTATTTACCCACAAATCCTTACGTGATGGTAAGGAGTTCGCTCTATTTTTATTTCTTACTTAATTTTGAACCTATATAGTGGATATATAGTGGGACCTATATAGTGGATTATATATATATATATATATATATAATCCACTTTACAAAATTATAATTTGCACATAAAGTCAATACTAATTGAAGAGATTCAGCAATCTGTTATTTGGTCAATTATATCATTCAAAACCCAACTGAATCACAACCGTTTGAAACGTTTACTCTTCTATATTATAGATTAATATACAACCAGTTATTAACTTTACGCATTTCAAAATAACTATTTACAAATTCCATCACAGTGTTTGATTTAAAAATAGTAAATATTTCTTCAGTAATATTAAACTAAATTCAGTAGCACAACAACCCGTCAGGCCAATACCTAAAGTTCCTATCTCAGTTTACGTCAACTTACATACTTAAATGCATGTGCAGATGTTCAGGAGAGGTGTCAGTATAATGAGAGACCCTCAGTGTTTAGTTCCAAGCCACACTTGGTACTCATTTATCGACTTACTGAAAGGATGAAATGCTGATTCAACTTTGCCCAGCCCGGGATTTGAACCTTGCACATGTGGTGTGGAAGCACGATACACTACCACAATAAACACTACCAAATATAATTTTAAAATCACTTATTCTCACTCAGGAATACTTCTAATGAAAGTACTTCCGATAAATTTTTCTAAAATTTACAATGGTATTTAAATTTGTTATGCTTATTTTCTTTGTGGTTAGTAATCTGAAGAACTATCTCTGTATTTGTTAAATATTTAGTTTATATTGTTTCCACCAAATAGAGATCATTAAAAGGAAATAAATTAGTTCTATCTAGTGTAATACTTTTTTTTTCGTCTTTATTGTATGAAATAATAAAGACGTATTTTTATTTCAAATCTTTTGTAAAAGTTTTAAGATAGTAATTATTAAATCTGGTTGAATTTGAAAAAAAAAACTTGCACATATTCTATTTGTTGCATGCATATTCTCTTAAGGTGTATTGACACAATACCTTCGTAATTACGAACTTTCATACATGTACATAAAAAAAAAAAATATTTAATCCGATCTAATAACTTAATGTATTATTTGTTTTAAAATTAAAGAGCTTGTAACATGCTTAAGAAGATGAGTGTAAAATATTGTAGGCTACTAATAAAATTCATTGTAACACATGTTATGAAAATTTTTATATATATAGTTAATAAACTATAATTTATCTTTATTCAAAGGAATTTATATGAATATTTAAGGTATGTGACTAACTTAGGAGCACTTCTTTTGAAATATATAAATTTTACTTTGATTTATTTATTGAAATTTATTTTGATTTATTTATATAAATTTTTATTTGAAATAGGGCATGAAACTAGGAGTTCAAGTACAATTTCCACAAAATTTAAAAATAAATGGATAAATTGGGATTTTTGAGTGAAATTACAGTGAAAAATTGCAGTTATGGTAAAACTTGTATTAAAAATTCTAATAAATATATTCAAATAATATTTGTACAGTACTTAAATAACATTATAATTTGTGTTTAGAGCTATTGTATTTGGAAGATTTTTGAAAATGTTGGAAATATGACATTTTTTATGCAAGAACTCAGTTTTTATCAGAAAATTAATGTTATTCTCTGTTTGGATTATAGTCTGTACTGAAGATACAACTAAATAAAACATTTTCTGAAAATTACAATTCAATACCATAAAAAGAAATCTTGTTTTAAGCTATACCGTGAAGCAAAAAATTGAAAAACACAGTTTCTCAGAAAATGCATTTAAAGATATTAATAAAGTGTAAACGTGTTTCTACACATTGTACATTTTTTAAACACACGATATTTATAGGTCAAGATCTCTTAAGCTTCATGTTTAACTAATTCGGACTTTTTTTTAACCTTTTGCTGTTTTCTGGAGAGTTTTATAGACTATAAGAAATGCCGTTTTTAGTGAAATTTTGATGAAAAATTGCCGTTACAAAAAAATTCTAAGAAATGCATTCAAATAATATTTATACAGTTCGTGAATAACATAATGATATGTGTTATGAATTAAAAGATTTGTAATACTTCTGAAAGTTTTTTTTTTTTTTTTTAAATATGCCCAATTTTATAAAAAAACCCAATTTTTAAAAAAATCAATAGTTTTTGTCCACAAAAAATCAAAAAAGTACATAAATATAGACACATAGATTAGATTTTGATTCATAACACAGATAGAACAAAATAAAAAATGTTCTTAAAGTTTAAATTCAATATCTTAAAACTATTTTGTGTAGGGATCTACTTCCGGTTCTTATAAACTTAATTTCCGGTTTACTAATCATGCTGTATATTTGTTTCCAATTATCGGAGACACAAAAATAGAATGTTTTCGGAATCTTAAATGTGTGGGCTATAAAATAAAATCTTTAAAGGAATTCCGCAAGTTTTTACCAAAACGGCGAATTTTGGGAAGTCACATAGCTTAAGAAACGAAAAACATAATAATTCATAGAATACATTTTTTTAGTTATCTTTAGAAATTTGAATACTTTTCCCAATGCTAATTTTTCTTCTAAATATATTAGCAAAGTTTTTGGATGCCGAAGCAAAATTTCGAATAATAGCTATCAAAATAATAATTATTTGAATCAGGAAGTCTAATGGGTACACAAACAATAATTATATTTTAAAGAATATTTTCAAATTATGTTTCAACTTTTATAAAATATGTTTTGTATTTATATATATATAATATATTTCCTACGAAAATTTGTTTTTGTAATTGTAATCTACGCAAATATAAAATTCAGCTTATTTCCTATATTTTAATACCTTACCAAACACTTTGAAAACCATTACCACTCATTCAGAGAATAGATGGCTGGTGCTTAATCAGTGCTGTATGGACAATTTGTACTCTGAAAATTAAGACAAAGTCAAGATATGTTTAGTTTAAACTCAGGGGCGTAACAGCCCAGTTATTGAGTGAATATTAACGTCACACTGTTCAACTATTCTAGAGCTTTTGGCGACAAACCTCAAAACTTTTAACCTCGGCCAAGTGACGAGGACGACACCTGAACTCGCTCCCTCCTCTGCTAACTAGCACACCACACCACCGGAAGGACGTTTAAGCTCTCGTCAGATTTAAAGAGAGCATCGCTCCCCTATACGGCAGGTTTTCAGTGGTACTAGGTTTGAACTCATGACTCGCCAGCTACGAGTCCGTTACCCTGACCAATAGGCTACCGCGGTCACCCCATGCGGATGAAGGCCTAATGTACCCAAATCAGTATCCGTGACCTTGAGTACTGAAGTGCATGAACAGATGTTCCAAACAGGTGGTCAGTCTGATGTGAAAACATCAGTGGTTAGTTCTCAAGCAATCTTGATACTCATATTCATCGACTCACTGCAGGGATGAAAGGCTGAGTTGACTTTGCCCAGTAAATGAACCCCGTTACTGCGGCATGGAGACACGATACACTACCACTGAGTCACCGATTTAGTTTACAGTACGAATACGTATGCTTACGATAGAGTTTAACAAAAAAACATAAAAATGTCACTTTTTTTCAAATTCAGCAGAAAATAACAGTCGGTATGTTTGTTTTAGAACAATTTGTAAGAATAATGGATTTTTATCAATAACGATGTTTAAATACTTCAAAATTTAGGAATAAAAAATAAATCTTTTGGCAGGAAATTTATGATAAATAATCTTAGTTTGTTTTAGACACACAGAAAAATAATAAAATGCGCAAGGTATCGATATTGCTACTATTTTTTCCTAAATTTTAATATGTATTTTCTTAAGTAACATGAAAACCAAATTCATTACCAATATAGAAGTTTCACAAAATTACAATTTTTAAAGTAGGGAAGGGACTTCAAACACAATAGAAAAGTAATAAACTATTCAAAAATTAATACGGTTGCACAATTCTATATAGTATTGTAAGATAATTTAACACAATCTCCCAGTGATTAGTAATTTTCGAATGCTATATGCATAAATAAATATATTTGCTCCTCATACCAAGTTACAATGGTAGCCACTGAAACCATAATTCTACGTCATATTAAACACGAAAATTATGAGAAATATTGGTTTGGTAATTAACTGATATCTGTAATGACGTAGATTCGATGTTGTCTTCTATTTTTATTCTCGTGAAAATTCAAATTCATTATCGCATCTGACATTCATTTACACAAGCACGAATAATGATCAGAACAAAATAAAAATTTTGCTATGTTGCTTTTAGAAAATAAACTGATTTTTTTCTGCATCTGAATCAAGCCCGAATTATAATGGAAAATCTGTGATATTCTGTATTCCAGACAATATATATTTTCAACAACTTGCGCGCGCTCTCCTTCTTTTTCGCGCGAACATATTTCTTTAATTTAAAAAAAAAAATTATTTTTGTATTTAAGAATATTAATGCATAATATAATAATTATTAATAAGTATTTTAAAAAACTTCATACATATCTAAAAATAACTAAAACTATAATATTTTTAACATCTTTTTGATAAGCGTGATATTTTGATTAAATTAAACTAAACATTAAATTATACGGATCAAGAAATTATTTATCAACGTTTAAATTAACAATCTAAAAGTTTCCTGTCAAAATATTTTTTTTGGCTGCATTTATTTCGATATTATTAATAATATTAATTTTGTAAAATGTATTTTAATAATAAATTACTTTTCTTGACGAAATTTTGCAGTAAACTATGAATTTCGTATGAGAAACATTTTTTTTTTTTCTATTGCCATCGCTAACCAGTTATTGAATAGCTTTCGGGTGTTAAATTATGTAAATATGAGTTCAACTTTGAGCCTCGATAGAAGTATATTTATAAAATGCACATGTTTATACATAATTCACAGAGTAATTTTTCCGTAAAAGTGTATTCTGGAATAAAATACTTTGCATGCTTTAAAAATGCAAAAAAGTAAAAATGGAATGGAGGTTTTATAATTTCCAGCCCTCAAAAATCGTTTTAAATAGAAATGCGAAGAAGTTCTTTCCTTCTATTTCTGATTTCCTCAGAAAAACAGTTAGAATAGTTTGATTATAATTAAATTGAATATTTGTTAAAAAATGAATAATTACTTTTTATATAAGCAATCAGACGCATTTCATAATTTGAAAACTGTATAAATTGCTTTTGGATATGGATTTTTGGATAATATATGTCTCGCATTGTTATAATATATAAAAAAAAATATCAAATGGGAAAATAAAGTAATTAAAAATTTCTAAATTAAATTTTATAGGCAGACATAGCATCAGACAAAGAATTTTTGACAGAGCTTTATAAATAACTCACAATTTCATTGTTGGGCTTTTTTCACACAGTTTATCTCTTACATGATTAAAGTTTACTTCTCCAGAGAGGGAAAAAAATTCTATTAGACAGAAAATGTGCCTAAAATTTCATAACACACACACTAACATATATTTATGCAAAAACTGAAACTAATGACACAAGTAATATAATATCAATGGTTAAAATAATTTCTTTCGGCATGGCATTTTAAATTTTTGAAACGCAAAATATGAAGAAATACTCTTTGAAAAATGCAAAATATTTTCAGAGTATTAAAATAAATTTATGTCATTTTTATTAAAACAATTATGTGTATTTTGTGTTTTAATACAGTTTTTAATATGACTGATAGAGTATCAAATTACAAAATCTTTTTTAGGCTTATTAATAATATCATTAATTATGATACAATTTGGATAGGCGCGCGGATTTTCCGAATGGTTTTGATGCATTGAATTGATTTTAATCACTCATAAGAAGATTGAAACTATTAATTAATTAAATAAGATATTATATTGATAGTAAAAAAGCAATATTTAATCTTCAAATGTAAAAAAAATTAACATATTGACTTTCAACCATTTCTATTTATGTATTAAAGCATATAAGTAAAAACCCTGTAGAAATATTACATATATATAGAGAGAGAGACCCATCATGTACAGGAGTGCAAGTAAATCTGTTAAATTGGAGTGGTTTGGAAATTTCGAAAGGAGATGTGAGTTTGTCAGCTGGGATGTTTTCTTCGTTCCTTGAATGTGGTTATAATTTACAAGTTCTATTACCATTAGACATTGTGTTCCTTAAAGTGCAACTTAAAGCAAAGTCAAATCAATCTGGATCAAAACCATATAATGTTATTTTCAGTTGCATGAAACGTTTATTAAAGGAACGGAAATTTACTTTCTACTATACATATAAAATGAGTGTTTTGAACTTTTTGTAATTCTGCGTGAAAAAAATATGATGTAAATAATCTTAAAATACCCAATAGTTTAGTAGGATTAATAAGTGTCAAATATCTGATATAATATAGAATAACGATGTTTAAAATTACAGGGAGAAAGCATTAAATGAATTTATATCACAGTAATCAAATGTGCTAATCATAATTAAAATGTTCATTAAGAAACACAATCTTTTTCGATAACAGTATTTAATTCGTTGAATTACACTATATTACGTGAACCGCAACGTACCAAGAAATAGTAGAATTTTAAATGAGGAGAAACTGCGTAAGAGTATATTTTACATTTAAATGCACAAGGAGTTAAATATTAACTGTCATCTTCTGAGTAACACTAGTTCAAACGAAGTTTAACGGTATATTTAGGACATTTTAATGTTAATACACAACTACCATACGAGTGTCAATACACAACTACCATACGAATGTGCCTTCATCGACTCAAGTAAATCGTTCCAAAACCTTCTAAACGAATTCGTGAAAATAAATGATCAGATGTTACCATTTAAGTGAAGAAGTGCAATTGAAGTACAGGAAGCAGGATGTTGCAATAGAAACTTAACACAAAATTTGGGTCATAACGGTAATGACATTTGACGATTTTGGCAAAAATAGAGGAAACTTTGACCTAGTGTTAAGAAAGTAGTAGTCAACTGAGAGAAGACAAAGCACGAAAACAAAATGGTCGTCCGATTAACTTTTATAGAGCTTGATGCGTCTTCGACGATACGACGTGTGACCGGACATCAATTATAGCAATTTCCGTCGACTAATGATAGAGAAATAGAAAGCTAATGTCTTGGAAGCTATTGTCTCGATAGTCTCAACCTATATTATAATGTTGCAAAACTTCCCGGCGCATTTGATCTAGAATTTCTTAAATTGAATTACAATAATCTTCAGCGATAAGTCCTTCTTTAACACTAGAAGCGCGGTAGTTTCAGAATACCTAAAACCGCGGGTGGGGTCAAATTGACCCCAATTAATAAAAACCAATGTTGTTACGCTAAAGTATGCTGTAATTATTTGGCAATGACATTTATTCCTTTTTCACATTAAATTGTTATAATAATTAATCAAAAATAAGACATGACAGTATGAAACACTGCATACAGTTACTAAAATAAACAAACAACTTTAATTGAAATATTTAGTTTCTTATCAGTCTAGAATTCCGACACAGTTCATGCACATTTTGGGCAACTTCTTTTTATATATTTTCTACACTTCCCTTATATCGGTATTTTATAGTCAGAACAAGTATTTACACTTTTGTTTCTTCACTTAAAATTTTGGCAATAAGCCCTTTTTTGCATCTTCGCAGATTCTTCAGTTTAATCCGCTTTTGTCTGTGTATCTGACTTGTACTTTCTTTTGTGAATATACGCACGACGCAACTCTTCAATGAGTTGTTGAAGATGTCCTCTCCCCGTTACTGGTTTTCCCTATAACTTCTTTATATAAAATCCATGAATTAATCCCTGCAAGATCAAGAATATTCTAGAATACATGAACTGGCCACCTCATTGATCCTGCCTTCACAGAATGTTTCCGAGCAATTTGGTCGGCAATATCGACAACAAATTTTGTTGAGTAATACAATAATATTGTTTCTGGAAGCGCTTTTGAGTGATTATAGTCGATATAAAGTGCGGGATGAAAGGGGATCTCAATAGTAAGACATTTTTGTTATTTTTCCCCTGATAAACTGTCAAAGTAACATCATCATGCTCCAGTAACAATGTATCGTATAAATGCATCTTTACTTTCTTCACAAATTCAGGTACTTCTTTCCGATTTCATTCTCTCCTTGCAGTTTAAGTAGTGTTCTTCGTTTTTAAAATTTAGGTCACATTTAGTGTAGTGAAAAAATTATCTGTAGTGATATTTCAAACTTTATTTTCAAAAGGTTCTATCAAATGCAAAACGACGCATTCGGAGAGAGATAGGTTTTCCGGACGTTCCCCATCTTTAACCAAATATGGAAAACCATTGAGCATGTGTTGACTATCAATATCAGTGGCAAGCCAGAACTGCATACCAAATTGATCTGGTTTACTTGGCATATATTGTGGGAAACGACATCTGGCTTTAACTCTTCATCAACAGTTATATATGGTCTTGGTTTAAAGGTCCTGGTTGACGTACCGCTGCGGTGTCCGACCAAATAATGATCAAAGACGTCCGGCTGTCAAAAGAAATGGCGCAACAGACAATAATTCTTGCTAGAGGGCCTGTGTGGCGTGCAATATTTAAAGCAGGATCAGAACGCTGACCTGGGCTTCTCCAGACACATCCTCAATGATCGTCAGGACACAGTTGGAAGCGGGATTCATCGCTAAACACTATAGGTCCCCAGTAAACATGATTCCAGTCTGATCGAGCTAAGCATCACTGTAATCTGGCTTGAAAACGGGCAGGCGTAAATGGCAGGTGGTGTAGCAGTCAGTACGAGCGTAAAGTATGCTCTATCAGCCGTCTGTGAATGGTCGTGGTGGACTCTTGTGTGCTATCAGTATGTCTGATGGTTGATAACGATGAATCAGGTGCTGTGGCAGCTGATCTGACAGCCAATCTGTCCTCCCGATCTGTTTTGGCCCTAAATAGACTGCTGCCATCATGACGCTGAAATCTGCCATTTTAAACCCATTCTTTCCAGCATCTTCTAATAGCCGCTTCGCTTCGATCCATATGACGAACGATTCTCTGATTTACCCAACCTGCCTCTTACAGTTTAATGATACGACCTCTTTTAAACTCTGACAGTTGCTCGTAATGAGCTCGAATCCTGCGGTGAGGCATTTTTTAGTCATTGAAAGGTATCCTAAATTGAAATGAAACCGGAATTTTGACCATCAGACTGAGAATCGTTTCTTACAGACACCTGCTAAGTGCGCAGGTCTCATGCGTTGTAGTTCCCACAATTCATTCATTGGACACCAACTTTTAATCATTTGCATAGTCGGATTGAATGTCTTTGCATACGAAATTTCATTACAATCAGGCAACTCCTTCTTGGTGAGACGGTTTTTTTTTTCTTTCGTAATAGAGTGTACTTTGAGCATACAAAATTGATTTAAAACATCTAGTTCGTCCAAAGTTGTTGACCATTCATTTTTTCTAGTTTCCGGTGAGCTTCTTCCTTTGTACAATTTTTCATGTGACGAAGCATAGGCTCATCTCTAAGTAGCCTTAACCCTCGATTACTCGCGTGTTTTGTTCTGTACACCCCAGTATTAAGAAAATCCTCCCAGGATTCTAAAAAGAATGCGCAGAGCCACATTTTTTTCTGTAGCTGCACATTTTAGGTCATTGAACCTTCAGGCCTGATGCAATCCTTCTTCCTCGAACGATTGGAATGTAATGACCTTCAAAAGATTTCTGGGGGCTGAGAACTCCCGTGAGAAGTTGAGCATATGTATACAGTCCGCTCTGAATGTTTGGAAAATGATTAAAATATTATTTTTCGACTTTCTAGAATCATTATTGCATTACTTATAAAGTATAATTATTACTGGTATATACAATTTACTGGTTTATGAAAAAATATAAAATTATGTGTTTTAGTATGAAAATTTTGTATGTTTAGTTTGAACTAATGTTAGTCTCATTTGTACGCAATACATTTAATAATTTTATTTGTATAATACAAAAAACATCTTGTACTTTATAAATATATGTCATAATGACTTAATTTTATTTTCATAATTAAATACACATGTTTAAAGTTTGGGGTGTTCTCTACACCCCGCGAGTAACGATGGTAGCAAAAACAGGAGCGAGTGACCACGGGTTAATGAACTAATTGCATAACTATTTTCAATATTTCGCTCTGCATAACGGGTTGGGCCACGCTTTTCTTTGAAAATATTATGTTCAGCAATTCTTCCACGCATTCAATTTCCAACACGTTGTATCATTTGTAACAAAAGTTCCAGAGTTCCTTTCATCTGGATTTGAGTCTGATAACTTTTTCCATTTTTTACACATGTTTTTTCCTTTCCAGAAGTGGTTTTTCTGCTAGTACATTGTACAGGAAAATTAATACGGTATTCCATCCGAGGAAATATTTCTGGAGGCTCATATCCATCATCGCTGAAAACAATTTATTCATCATTTTCGTTTTCGGCTTCCTTTTCCGATAATTGTCGCATGTGTTCGAGGGACACACTAACTGTTAATTTTACGCATATTTCTTCTAGTCATTTTAACCTAGGATCAATTTCATCTCTACGTGTAAAGAATGTGGGGAAATTCGAACAGAGTGGTACACTTAAACTGGTTCCAAAGCAATGCGAACAACCAGTTGTGCAGTCATATATAACTAGGTTTGCGCTCGTAAGACTAATGCATTGGTTATGGCAGTAATGTATCACGTTCCATTCAATAGGCCAAAACAAAAAAACATCGGAGATAAAACATCCCTTGAATATGCAAACCAGAAGCATTTTTCATATAAGGAATGTTAATGGGAGGGAAGATGCGGGGTGTCTGCAACACTGGCTACTGCTACAACAAAATTCTCAACTACTCTTCTGTTATCAGTAACAATCTACTGACCTTGAAATACTGTTCTGCTTACATGTGCGAAATGGAAAGAGGTATGATAAAGCATTTCCCATTCCAGGAAACGTTGAATTGCAAATTTGGTACTTGTGATTACAGTGGGGTCACACACAGAATGATCCATTTTGCGGTTTTAGGTATAAGAAACAAAAAATAAAGTATTTAACGTATCATATTTTCACAGATTATTATTGGTATAAAAATAGGAAAATTCAAGAAATTTTGTTCAATCTCGTTTGTAACTTTTTTGAGAAAATTGGAAACAAAATTGCTTTTGGGTCAAAATGACCCCATCCACAGTTCTAGTGTTAAGGCTGTCTTCAGTATAAGTACGCGAGCTCTAACTAAACGCGAAGCACATTTTCAGACAGAAAGATGACCCTATTTTCATGGAAATTTGTATTATTATAACTCGTAAATCTGTTAACAATATAGTGTTTTTAAAAATTTCAAAATATTCCTTAAATACTTTCTTTTTTGTTTTAAAACGTAAAGGCAAAGCCCATTTAACATTACGGTATAGGATAAAAAATGCGAAACCCATTTCATACAAGAAAAAAGTCATGAACTCGGTTAAAAAGTGGAAGTATGAGGAACAATGCTTCTCCCTAAAGGATATTGAACCCAGAATATCATATTAATTTTTCATTTCTTTTATATCTGAAAAAATGTTCCAAATTCGGTTCCTATTCTTTAATATTAACCGAAAACAGCCTTAAGCATCATCTTCAAATACCCACGTTGACGTCTTTGGATAGGTGAATATGTGTCCGCGTTAGCAGCAGGATACTTAACTCAATGTCGACCGTCACACTGTCTAAGACCCAAGTGTATGGTATGAGTTTTATTTCATTTAATTTAGGAACTTCTTCAGTTTTTATCTGTAGAACTCTTATAACATGGTGTGTGATACCTCAGAATAGTATTATAATATATATAGTGTTACATTTTATTTTCACGGAGTTCTGAGCTTATATTTTAATAGGATAATGCCCAATCACACACAGCACAACTTTATATTGTCTGTCTTTTTACTTCGGAAACACATAGTTGTCAAGCTCAATTACCAGATTATCCCAAATAATAAGTGATTGGATTTTGGATAGATGATGCCTCCAATTGTCCTTGAATCACTTTGATTCAATTCGCGATTTGAAAATGATGAATATTCTCTCCCTCATGAGGACTATCGTCAAATGAACTCGCCAACCCTACGCCGATTAACAGCTTACATCCGTGCCAAAAATGATGTATCAATGTAATTCTGAATTATTTCCGTTCTTGTAGATGTATTTTCTGAAGAAATCTTTTACTTCTTCAGATACACTTAGCTTTTTATTTTGGAAACATGTGCATCATATCTACTTATTTTGTGTTCCGTTCGTATAAATCCATCTTAATACGTATTTTGCAATGTTATACCTATTAATTTAATACTCACACAAATATTCATTTCTTAGTCTTTTTGTGACGAGCCAATTTTCTGTATTTCAATCAATAGAAATATATGAATACAGAAAATAAAAAAAACTTTTATCGGAAAATGAATGATGGTTTTCAAGACTTATATTTTTTGAATCCATCTTCCGTTTAAATGCATTTTTAGATACAGGAAAAATGTACAAATCAAAGAAATATAATCTAAATTTAGATCGACTCAAATATCAGGACTTCACACAAATGGAAAAATAAACATATTTCTTAATTAATTGAATATTTCAAGAAGAGTTTTCTGTTCGCTCTTCGTATCTTTCAGAACAAAATTTTTTTGAAGGGTATGTTTTTGATAGTCCAAGGCAAGCTTTGAATTAGGGCTATAGATAAGTTATTATTAACCTGAATGGGGAATTAGTCGAGGACGGAATAAAGATTCAAAAATAATTACTCATATCTTTACAAATGCAGCTTTAAAATGTATAATCATTAATGCCAATGCGTTTTTAATTGTGCGTAATGAGATACTAAATCTTTTAAAATAGCGTCTTGAATGAAAGTTTTCAGTTTCTAAAAGAATTTCTTTTTGATTAACAGGAATTAATTAAAATTTAAGATTTTTTTCTTTTGCTAGAAGACTAATGACCATTAATTTTCTGAAAGGAATATAACCGAATTGACTAAAATCAAATATCTGCATAGGTATACTTTAGCTGTAAAAGTTTTGAAGTAGCATTGCAGATGAATATTTTCCAAATTTTGTAAGGAGCTTTCTTTCTGTAAAAGATTAAAGTCTGTCGAAATCAATTATACAGAAGTTTTTTTTCTTTTTTGCGTCAGATGTCTCATATATTATTTGAAGTATACACTAAAATGTATAAATAATAATAATTGCTTTTAATTATTTATATATATTCAAGAATGAAAGATTTATCAATTCTGTTCCATTCTCTACTTTCAGAAGAGTATTAATTTACTTACTTTCATTTTAAAATCCTATTCATCTTGAATTAGAAAAAACAAACAAAATAACTAAACACTTACTGAAATAAGTGTTAAAAAAAAAGTTACTAAATAAAGTTTCCGTGTTTTGAAAATGTTTTCGCAACTATTTTGTGTAACATATATTTAAGCTAGTTTATTCTACCAGAAATATAACTTTATACTAATTTGTATATTTTAAAAGCAACTTTCTTTGTTATGTTATTATTTTAACAATATACAGTAGTGTAAATTGAAATCAAATTATCTGTATAAATTATGTAAAATTAATTTAAAAACCGGCGTATAATTTGCTCTTTTAACACAAAATATAAGATCGAAATTTGCAGTTGCGTGTCATACACATGGTATAAGGAGGGAATATTAAAATAAAATATATGAGCATAAAATAGTATTTATATGTATCAAAATAGTGTATATTTTAAAGAAATGACATATTATGTGAATTTAGAGAGAGAGAGAGAGTTGTATTTTTCTAGAAGTATACTATTTTTTCAAAAGCCTAGGATAATATTTCGAAAAAACTACTTCAAAACATAAAAGCATTGCATACGTGCAATTAAGATTTCCTTGTAACAGAGGAAGTGCAGGTTATACTGCAAAGATATCTAAATATTTTTTTTAAAAAATACAGCTTGAAATGTAAGTGCTCGTTATACACCTGATTTTACCGTAAATGATTTTTAAAAGCTCGATTAATATAATTGTGTTAAGTATACATAAATACATACTAAAAAAAAAGTAATTAATTCAATCATACTATCAATATATTTTACAAATATTTCTTTGTTCACATTTTTTAAATGATATAACTAAAGCAATATTTAATCATTTGATGTTAAATGCGTATTTTAAAAGAGATAGATATGCGAATATTAAACTGTTAACATCAATTTAATAAGATTTGTTAGTTAGAAGGTATTAAAAGCTCTATTATACCATAAATTTCATGAAATTATTTAATATTCCAGTGATATAGCTAAAATCAATTAGGATCAGTAAAGTGAGATATAGTAAATTAGAGCTCAGAAAGCTCTTCCGAGTGTTAAGTGAGATCATTTGCTGTTTATAATAAATTACTTCACTTACCGTTGTTACTTATTACTTACATATTTATCGAAAGTTTACCAATTTGTAACACACACTCTATGAGAATTGATTGCCAGTTTACTCTCTATGCATCTCTATCATTTAGATTGCTGATTTTTTAGAAAAGTCCTTTTAATGCTTCAATGATTAAATTACTGAACCAAAGTTTCAGGAAATCAACTGAAACTAATTCCGAAACTTATAATTACTTTCAAGGTCTCTATGTTTTTCTAGTAACCCTAACTATTCGTTTTCAGCATTTATAAAGACATACATAGCATAGTTTTATGTGAATAAAAATATAAGTGTTATAAATGGATTTTCCATAGTTCAATAATTGAATGGCTCGGTTGAAATACTAATATTCTTAAATTTATAATTGTGTACTGATAATTGATTCATTACGCAAGATCCAAGTAGAGATGATTCATGGAGTCAGAGTAACTAAGATCTATATTAACACCACATCTTTTATTTCTAATAACATCGAACTCTGAGGAATTACAATAACTATTGGCAACATACTTCTTAATTTTGAACTTCAAGTCAAGTGAGAGAGTCAAATTACACCACACAAAAGCGGCATCGTCTTTTCTACACGTCAGATCTTCAGTGGAACTAAACTCGAACTCAAGACACGTCGGTCTCGAGCTCGTGACCATTTCCAATAGGTAATTGTAACTGAGTAGTTAAAAATAATTGGCATGTAGATATCTGATTTGATCAAAAATACGTGATGTTGCATGTAGAGACGGATTTACTTTTCAGCTGAAAAGAGAGAAATGAAATTCTAGAAATGTAGAGACGCGGTATGAAACAAAATGCCTGAATGTGTTTCATAAAATTAAATTTCATGTGTACTATTAGAATACACATTTACTCTAGTGTTGTGTGTTTAAAAAATAATACTAGCTTATTTCTGTAAACAAAAGTCATGATTTCAATTAGAACTGCATTTCATTGTAACAAGGCTCTAAAAATTCATTTCCTTATGCACATACTGTTACGAATTTTGTATAATTGATGCTTAAAATAGTATAAGTAATTTACATCTGTATGTGTACCTCATTAATATTATTTTCTGTTGTATTATTTATATGATACAATTGTAATATTTGCAAGCAACGCCTTCACTTAGAATATAATGATGATTCAATGTAAACTAGACGAAAAGTTGGCAACAGAGTCAAGTCGGCATCATTTTTGGTGATTATTTTTTGAATTTCATGACCATAGGAATGCTTATGGAAATTACTGATGAAATATTTTAGTATCAAAATCTATGACGTAAGCGGATCTTTCGAGAAAGATCCATGCATGCTATTAATAAAAGCGACTGGCTGAAGTTGAGTTAGTATTGTTTTGACCATTGAAGAGTCCACAAGTGATTAGTTGCTACTCTTGAGCGAGTGGTTGCGAATAATTTTAAACATTAAATTTTTCATTATTAGACACTGATAGTTGAGCCTGACCACTGTAGAAGACGTGAAGACCTTCTGGGATTCATTAATCTAATTTTCATGCTGTATCCTATATTTCAAGGATTGCTTTTCTACAATAAATTTTCCTCACACCTGAAGCCTTGCCTTGCTCCTTGAGACTAATAGCATAAAATCCATGAACCCCGATCTACGTAATAATGCGATGCAATAAAGTAGATTTTTCTTAATGAGAGTAGCTTTTAAACATTAACTTCAGTATAAACATAATTAATAACTCAAGCTACGAAACAATTATAAAAATAAAAATATAGCTATATCTCTTGTTTAATGAACAAAAATTTTCTATGACTGAAATAAATTGGTTCATCTTAAAAACATTCAAAGTATTATTTTCAAACATTTTAATCTTTTCATTTAATGAATATTTTTATGATAGCTTAAAAGAGCAGATATTATGTTAATTATATTGTGTGAATCTCCAGGAAATATCTCATCATGTTTTTAAAAGTTTATTAATCATTACCACTGAGTTATGATTTAATTTTCTACTTGTATAATTTTTCTTGATATTCATTTTTCTTCACTAATATACCTTAAAGAATTTTTATGGACAAATTGAAGTCGAAGAAATTTTATATTAACTTTTAGAAGTGGCATAGACAAATCCATTAATATGAAGTACTTCATTTTTAATTACGTAATGGCTCGTGCATATTGATTTAAATTAAATTAGAATATTATTAATTATTAATACTCTCTTTATCTTTCAATCACATTTTTTTTACAGAAAATTATAAAAAGGACTGTTGACATAGTCCGTAGATAAATTCCTTCGATTAATAGCAGTATTTGAAGGACGCTAGGGATTTTAGTTGAAATTTCTAATGATACACATATTAGTTGCGAAAATATTTTAACATTTACAATGAACCTCCAAAGATACCATACTTACATTATTCGCATTAGTATAGTAGGGAGAACAGAATGTTTGTATTAAAAGACAATAAATCACTTTTCATTGTCTGAAAACATTGTCTGCATTGACGAATCTCGTGGGTCCCAATTTTCATTTCAATGAAGACCCGCTGTGTAGAGGAATTGATCCGTGCTAAATTTGACGAGGCTTAACACTCACTCTAGCATAGAATTTGGAATTTTAAGTATTGGGTTCCAGTTTAGGTGTTATGCTAGTGACCACGGTAGTCTAGTCGTCAAGGTCAGAAACTAGTGGCTGGAGTGCCATCCGTTCCGGCCCAGTGTCGCTGAAGATTCGAAGTGTAGATGGGGCTGATGAGCATTAAATCCATCAAAGCTAAATCGTCCTTCTGTAGGTATAGTTTTGGAAGTTAGGAGATTGGGTTACCCTCTCAGATGTGGCGCTCGTCACTTCATGGTTTGACCATAGAATGCTACCCATTTGTCTAGCAGACTACGGCTATAACAAATAGCCTTGTACCCTACCCCCAAAACAGGAAATGTAACGGGCAACTCAGTACCTTTATATGACCTTGGCTACTACAGATAATCATATTTCTTTTTCTTTTAATATTTTCGCTTATAGTATTTTTAGGGCAAAGCTAGTCTGATAGAGGAATGGGTAGCAGTAACGTTTGGAATTGAGAATCTGGCTTAGTTTTTTTTTCTGTATTTTCACGTAGAAAACTTTTGGGGTAAACTTAAGGTTATTTGAGAATTATTAAAATATTTAATTTATGATGATGATTTAATTTCTGAGGACGAATAAGAAAATAAATATTTTATTGAAGTTCCAAAATCACAAATTAAGAGATAGCATAATAAACATCAGTTTAGTGAGTGCATATGTTAGGTATTTACATAACTTGGCTCGCAAATCTGAAAAAGCATTATTTGGAAGAAAGTTTGAGAAAATCTAAGTGAAGATCTTCATGCGCCATGGTTAAAGACAGGTACAAATGTATCAACTATGTCCCGATAAATAAGGGAAATTATCTGTGAACTTTTGAAATTGGAGCAGAAGATTGAACTACCTGAACAGTTGGAAATTAGAAACAGGGAAATCCGTGCCTCTTACCCGCGTAAGTTACGTAGAATGACACGAAAATTTTATCTATAATGTTCTAGAGCAATAAGCGGAGAACATCACGATAAAATGAATAAAGATATGTTCGATTAAAATAAATTTTACTTCTTTGCTTATGTGAAGATTTGATGTCTTGAAATCATCTGCATGTAGTATAATTTTTTTTTTTGTTATTAACTTTTAAAATGAATCTTAAGCTTCCTAAAACTCATGTCGTCTGGAAGACAAATGGTTACCATTCCCATAAGTTTTTCAAAGTGTAGCTTTCTAAGGTTAAAATTATGAGATCGATCACCAGTAGCCCTCGTGTTGTTTCCTAGTCCGGCGTTAATATACGCTTGCTCACAACCTCAGAATTCACCCTTGTAACTACAAAACAATTCTAAACTACAAAGTCTACCACCAATATAGCCTAAGTTGAAGATTTAAAGTGCGGTTTTAATAAATACTCATTCACTCTATTACCAAAATTAACTCAAAATTCCAACACTTTTCTTAAACCATCAATGCAATTCGCTGCATCCTTTATTTGGGCTTTCAGGAAATAAACTATTTTCAACATATGCATACTCTAAAGTGTGTAAAAATATATTTAAATATTGCTTATTTATTTCGTTGACACATGTTTAAGTAGTATCCACCGAAGAAGCACCCAAACTTCATAATGCTTCATGGATTGATTGATATATTAAATGCAAAACAGGATTATAATTTAATAAACCGTAAACACAAAGATCTTTCTTATTTGAAAAGACCAAAATAAGGACCCAATCTTCAAGATCGTCTTCCAACTTAGTGAGCATTAACTTTCACACAAAGGATACTTCTTAGTCCTTTCTTGTTCGACGAAAGGTAAAGAAAGACTTAGTCTTCAAAGTTAGTGAAGTGAAATTCTCTTCAAGAATACTTCAAGTAAGAAACTTTTCTAAACCTTGAAAAATAACAGCTTTGTCTAACAATACAATTAACTACTTTAATAACTTGTTAAAAATATTTTAAGGTGATAGTGTTATTATGTAATGAGGAATATAAAAATGAAAGGCTTAAGATATGCTGTAAATATTTTGAAAATTTAGATATTTAATTGGCTATTGCATTATTATATTTTTAATTACAATTAAATTATCTTCATGAATAAGTACAAATAACATTTTAATTAGTTTTAAATCACATTCTTAATATATTTTGTATAATTTGGATATACAGTAGAACCTGTTTTGGTGCGATCATTTTTTATGCGATTTTATATTTGTGCGTCTTTTTCCTATGCGGTGTATGAATCTCAATGATTATGGCGCCACTGTAATGTTTTCTATCACTGTACATATATGTACTTCAAAACGCTCTATTAATTGCTTGTAAGCGTTCTCTCGACACTGCACGTTCAATTGGTTTCTCGCAACGCAATACCAGCAAGCACTTGAATCAAGACGAAACTTTCTATGCCAGTGACTTTATTAATAATAATTTGATAGATTATGAAGAAAGACATGAAGAACGGGATTCTTTGAAAGTGTATACAATATCTGCTGGGATTCATCTTTCCAAAGGATTGGAAAAACATTTTCTTAAAAGAGATACCAATTCCGAAAGGAAATTTCAAAATCAGCTTCTATCATGCATATCTGGGTATCGTGAAGTTCATAAGCAGCCGACAATCGTTACAAATACTTATCAATTGAAAAAAATAAATCAATTGAAATTCTATTTTCAAAACAATTTTGAACTAAATCATCACAAGAGGATGCATTCTTTGGATTATGTTGAACAGCTTCGAACTTTCTATGAGCATTTTGAAAATGTCTCATGTATACTGTGATAAACGAGCTTTTGCGTTTATTGGTGTTTGGGGGTTAGAAAAAAATATCAGCCACAGCCAATACAATTCTAGTTTAATGTTATTTCACTCAATTTAACAGCCCAAGGTAGGAAATGCACACTTCCAAGTATAGAAGAATTATACGAAAGAAAGGATACTTAATACTTAATTATAATTCATTTAACTTACTTTTGGAACGCTTTGCTTATTTATGATCTATATTACCTTAATTCCGTTCTCAGTTGTTCGACATCTGGTTTTTATTATTGAATTCTAATTTTACTGACTAAATTATCAATAATCAATCTTGGTTTATTCAGCAAATAATCATTGAATAACCTTCAGCTACTTACCACAAATCACTAACCGCGTATCAGAAAGTTAGTGCTTAAATATAACTCTTCATTTACATAAACCATGCCTTCTTCTTCGGTAGAAAGTCTTCAATAGAACAACATTTCAAAGAAAGCAATTTACCCAAATAATATTAAAGAAGGCCCGTGGATTGACCCGTTGCAATACGATGAGAAATTAAATGTATTTTTTTCCATGTGGAATTTCAATATTTATTTTGTTTGGAAGTACTTTGTCATAAATTTCTTAAGTAATTCACATTTTTTTAAAATGTGACTTTTATTATATGGCCCCTTCCCACCGCATGATAAAAGTTTTTTGTAGGATATCGACAAAAATGTTAGTTTTATGTAAGTAATTATAAAATTTTCAAATATTTTTTTGGGCGATTATTTATGTGGTCCTTATATACCGCACAAAAACAGGTTTAACTGTTTAAGAATAAAAAATATGCGGATATATATATATGTACAATATTAACCACTAAAATTGCTACATGTAGAAGCTGACATGCTTAATTTTTTAAAATGAAACATTATTTAAATAGACATAATATTCTCAAGTACACTCAAAATAAGTGGTGATAACATTAAAAGTACTTGAAATTCTACATTTTTGTATAATTTATGAATTTATTATGCATAAAAATTAGAAGACAGTTAAGTAGAAAGCCCACTTTCTTATAAGATTTTTTTATTAAAGCTGCCATTGTCATTTTTACGTACATCGTTTTGTAAGTGTTAAATATCTATAAGAATTATATGTATTAGGCAGCATTAAACATAGTAAAATCGTGGAGAATGGTTATAAGCAAACTGCATATCTTTTTGTGATGAGTTTTTCAAATTAAGATATAATATTCCTACTCTGAAACTTATGTTGGCTAGCAAGAAAGACATTTCTATCATTATTATACTGATGTCATATATAACATAAGCATGCTCTTAACTTCATAAAAAGATATTTATTATGCATGTTTTTTAATATTTCCATTAATCTAAAATTTAAAAAAAACACTTATTTTTAAAAATAAAAACAATAATTTTAACTATTTCTTGAAAAACAAAATTAATCCTTTTGTTTTAAAAACGCAAGCAAAGCACTTAATAGGAATTTTAGATTTTTATAAGTGGTAGTGTTAGGAAAAATCATTGAAATTAAACTGATTTCAACTGAATAAAAGTCGCGAAAAATACCATTATAACTAAAATAAATTGTATGAAATAGTAGTACCTGACAGTCATTTTTATGTATTGCAGGTTTCAACAACATTGGACAAAACATAAAAATACAATACAGAGATGAAGAAAACTGTTAATGATAGGAAGTGAAAGTTAATATTTAAGAGTTTCATTACTAAATTATTATTAAAAAAGTAAGTTTATATAATTTTATATTAATATAGGTTTTATATATCTATATAATTATAGTTTTTTTAAATAATTAATGCATAATTTAACTTACGACAATTGCACAGATTAGAAATACATAAATCATTGCTTTAAGGAAACTAATTTTGTGTTGTTTATGTCACTATTATACTTTTCGAATCTTATTCATGTAGGTTTCTGATTTCACTCAGATGTATAAAATCACAGATAATTCAGAAAACATCAGCATATTTACTAAAATTTTCCATGATTCATAATATTAATTAAATAAAAGTATTAATAAAATATCCGACTTAATATATTTATATCAAACACAATACTTTGAAGAGTGATGAACATCATTTCTAATGCAAGCTGATATCATTTACGAATTATTAAGAACATAAAGATAACATTATTTTTTTTTTGCTGAAAAATTAACATAAAAACACTATCCTTTTTTGTTTTGTTTCCATGATGGAAACTACTTAAGAGCTTGCAATAATTTAAGCTAAAATTTATGTACATATGGACAAATATGATATACAATACGATTTGGTGGAACCGTTAATAATAATGAATCTCACATCATTCGTTTCGCAGTAATGGTTGTTCGGGAATTGGATATGGGAAAGGATGATTCTGGTACTTAAGTTATGACATGAATGAAATGCAGCAGCTAGATGCAAGAGAAATCCCACATGTGGTTAATATTACCTTTATTAGGTCCACCCAGGCTGACAAGGCATACATTCGAATAATCAATATTCCCTTTTTTTCCTAACACTAACGTATTCTACTTGTCTAAGACAGTCAAAATATAATATCAGAGAAACTAGAAATTGTTTAATATTCAACTGAACCGATATGTTTGGAAAACACAAACATTTGCATAATAATGTGCATGCGGCAGTACATTATGAAACTTTATCATTTTTACCATTTGTATAGGGTACAAGTATTATAAAAAAATATTTGTTAAAAAAAGAAGGAAAACTAACAAGCTTTTACAAAATTGAATTTATTTAGGATTTTTGTTTCAACTTTTTTAAATATAATTGTCTAAAATGCTCATAATTATAAAAAGAAAATTTCGTTTTCACTATAAATTGAAAATTTTTTGAATAACGCATAGTAATTTTTTATATAAATCTGTTTGACAAATATTTCTATGATGCAGATATTGCTTTCTTACAGTTAAGTTATTCTAATACTAAGCACACACACACATACATAAGCATGTTACTTAATCCTATATATGTCGCATTTATTCAGATTTCAATTAAATAAAAAAAACTCTTAAAAACTATTTATGTTTTTCTACAGAACTCTACTCTTTTCCACTACTCCTTCAAATTTTTTATAAACCTCTCAATTAATAAGTATTGTAAGATTCTAAATAGCACAGTGAATGACGTCATATACTTCACAATAGAGCACTTCAGTGTTCTGGTCATTTAAACATATCGTACGAAGCATTTAAAAAAAATAATATCATTTATGAAATCTTAAATAAACATTTTCCTATAAGCCTATGTTTACACATTAAGTAAATAACCTTGTGAAACATTTTTTTGTTTGATGGAAAACGCTGTTTCAAGAAATAAACCCCCTGCAATTTTTTCTTAGATGGAAGAGAAGAAAATATTCTCCAAGCAGAGTCCAAAGCTATATTTTACGAGTGTTATAGTTCTTTTTTTTAATTTACAGTACAGAAAATTTAACTTTGCATGGTTTATGCTTTCCAGTAGCCCTCTGACAATATTATATCTGAGAAAATATTTAATTCAATATTTCACTTAATTTAATTTTTGTAATTGAATTATATGTTATGCAATATGTTTGATTCTGTATTCCAAAATGCTTGAATTTTTTCAATACTATAAATTGATTTAAATCATGTTAAGAAATTAAATAACTTTGATGAGCAAGTTCAATTAATATTTGACAACACATAATCTCATTTCTAATAAAATTTTTTAAGCATTCTTTTAATAATCCGTAAGGAAGCAAGTTTATAAATATAAACTTGCATTCCTTACGGAATATCACGGTTCGAAACTGCTTTATACTTAATCTATATTCGTGTGTGCGTATTATACAAAAATATGCATGTATATTTAGTTATAATTATGAAAATAATTAAAATATAACTCTTAGATTATTTAATATTATTCAATACAATTAAACCATCAAATATAGTTAAATGTTCAGTCAAATAAATCAAAACAATATGATACGTCAAGTAAATGTAAATACATCACATAAGCTCTTATGAAATGCTTAGGAGAGCTATGTGTCAATTGCCTTCACTTTATAGAAATGATGATCATTACACTTTGTTGATGATTGTAATATTTATCACATATCAGTTTATTTAAGAGTCCATAGCAAGCTTATCATTAACCAGTTGAAGTTATGCGTGACCATCTCTTAAGTTACTGTCTATTTAATAACTTCTTGATAACGCATCAGTGATTAAATCCCTAAATCAACGTCCAGAAATTAATGTCTGTAGGAAAACCACTCAGAGTAATTCGGAAACTCACCTACATTATCAGGTTACTAAGCCTCAGTAATGGCTTTAACAAGCCACACTCATTGATTTTTAAACAGTTTTCTGGACAGTTCTGAGAGTAACTAAAATATTAATAAGTGTTGGAAAAAGCCTAAAAAATTACTTTTTAAATGAAACGGGAGAGCGAAAGTTTAATGTGTTTGCTTAAGTTTCATTTTACCTTGATGTTTGGCTACATATAGAGTGCGGGTGGATCAATGAAACTAATAAAGCTGAAATAGTTATGTTTAAAAAATTCATTATGCGTTCCCTAAGAGCATTTTTTTTAATTTTCAAATTGATTGTGTTAGTTTCATTTTTCCTTTTGAATTCATATTATAAATGATTCATGGGCCGAAAAGATTTAGTAAGATTTTTTCTGCAGATGTATATTTTTTTACCATCCAAAAATTATTTTTTGCCAGAAAAAAATAGTGAAATAAATAAAAAAGCTCTAATGTTTTATTCATTACATAAGAAAGCTGAATCCGAAAAAAAAAAAGTTGCTCGTTAAATAGTTTTGTTGCCAGATTCTTACAATTAAAGGAATGAAAAAAAATAACCATAAGTAATAAGTATAATCATGAAAACAATAATAAATGGAGAAAAAAATATGCATTTTAAATTTAATCAATGTCGTTAGAAAATAATCATTTTTTTATTGGTAACATTTTACAAGTGTGTTAATTTGTTATGTTAGTTTTATATATATTTATATATTTTTCTTGCGGGACGACTCACGTTATAATGATTATTCCATACTTCAGATGCAAACAGTACCAAACCTATAAAACATGGCAGATGCCAAGCATGGTGGTTGTAAAAAATTAAAACGTAAGCTACATCATATTACACACACACAAATCATCCATTACTGTAATTAGTAGAATTTACACTTTATCTGAATTGCAGGAACTGATGTTCCATGACATTACCCTCGGATTGAAAGTATTTTGGAAATTGAACAATTTGCTTTTAAATTGTTTGCAAAGTTGTCTGCTTTACAGATGATAGCAAAATCAACAATAAGGTTGGCCTTTCATTTGTTATCTTCCAAGATTATATTGAAATTGAAACTTGCCAATTTAGAATAAGAGATGAGTGTAGTGTGTTTCAAGCTGAATTACTTTGCATAGCTCAGGCAGTCTCTTAGATCTGCAATAACGAAATCCTTTCATCGAATTTCTTAATTTGCAGCGATTTTCTGTCATCTTTGTGTGCCTTAAATAACATTAATTCGCAAAGTAAACTATTGTGAAAACGCATATTAATCTCAATTTTCTTCAAAGCAGATGAGTACAAGTTTTCTTTTCTTTTGTTCGAGGACATACGGGAATGTATGGCAATGATCGTACTCAATGGCTTGCAAAAGAAGTGACAAAATTAAGCGATCTCATTCCTATGAGCATTAGAAAATCACAAGAAAGTTTATAAAGAAAAAATGATTTCCGAGTGAATAACTTGTACCAAATTTCAAATAATGCGCATCTCACCAAGGAATTTATTCCTTCTATTCAGAACCGTTTAAAGGCTAAGCACTTTCAACCTAATTTTAAACTTACACATTTTCTAACTGGGCATGGAAACTTTAAAACCTATTTAAAGCGCTTCAATCTGTCGCCTACTGATCAGTGTTCTTCCTCCAGTGACACAGTCCAGAATGCCAAACATCTTATTCTTGCTTGTAGTAAATTCGCTTCGGAGAGACGTACAGAATTGCCTACAAAAGCACAATATAGTGTGGCCACCTCCTTTCTCTGCCTTTGTTCAAGGTAAATCATCTTTTACATCGTTTTGTGCATACATTAATAGCATTTTTTACTGTATTATTTAGATTGTAAATTTTGTGTGTTTGTTAACATTTTCTGTACTTCAATATACATGTGTATATGTGTATGTGTGGGTATATGTATATATATTTACAGGGTGTCCAGCCTTAAAGTGACCCAATAGCTAATTCCCAAACCGTTCGGCTTAGACATGCACTTCCAATTTGAAAAATGTTTTAAAAAAGGTAAATAATGTTTTTAAGTGCTCTTCAACCCCAAAACCCCATTTACAAAAATATTACAAAAATTAAATTTTTATACGGTCCCCAGGTCCTATTAATTATATTTAGGAAAACATGCAGTACACAAAAACAAAGTAGATACAAAAAATTTCATTTCATTACGATACAGATGACCGAGTTATGCCTACATAAAGCTGAAGCATCTGAATTGCTCAGAAAAAGGGGTCGTATACAAATTGAGTTTAGAGAACAGTAATTCAGTATCTATAAAAAGATCAAAAGAAAAACATCATAGTAATATTAAAACATCGTGGTAAATATCAAAGATTGATAATTTGTATTGCTATATGGCAAACAATAAAAAGTAAATTAAGGAAATGCAACTTGTACCGAAAAGATTTAAACAGCTTGTTTAAACAAATAGCAGCACAATAATACATGATTTGCCATTCAAATTATAGCATAATGTGGAATGATATGCTCAGAGGCTTTATTATATCAGAATGACCAAATAAAAATAATGTTCAAAATTATTGTCTTTCACAGAAATGCAGTACCAAACCTGCGTCAGAAACTCCGCCTGTAGCTTTTGCAACCCCTTGATCTCCGTAGCCGATTATTCGAGTGTCAAATGTCTGCACCCAAAATGTACATGGATGGGCAGATTTGTGTGCGGGGGCACCATCATGCTGGTACCGCGTTCGTGACAAATCCCGTAAAGAAACTTCATCTTCTAAAAAATCGGCTAACGGTTCAGATAAAATTTCCGTGTATGATTCTGATGTTAAAGGTCCATTGAAATATATTGGGCCAATTAAGGTGCTCTTCTATATTCCGCACCACACATTCACCGACCAACGCACTTGGTGGTGATTCGGTTGTATTAGATGTGGGTTTTCGAAGGACCAATAATGCTTATTCTGTGTATTAATAGTGCCTTGCCTCGAGAACTGGCATTCATCAGACCACAAAACTTCATTTAAAAAATCTGGATTTTCATCCAGTGTGTTTAACTTGAAATTGCAAAAATCAAAGAGACGCTCCTGGTCTCCGGGCATTAGTTCCTGTGCAAGGACTGGATATGCACCGTAAGTGTGTAATATGTTCCACACCATCGATTTTGAGTAGGAACAAGCCTTTCTAATATCCAAACACTACTTTCAGGATGAGCCAGGGCACATCCTAGAATATTCTCAGCGGGTATGCGGAGAAGGTGTAGCACGAGATAAGGGAGTACGTCTATGACAATTCCCAGTTTTATGCAAGCGTTGAACAGCACTGGAAATTACACAATAAGATAAATGTCTTCGACTGGGAAATTTAATAGCATAAAGTCTTGCCGCCTCTCTCTTATTTCGATTAAGCTGCTCATACAACAGTAACATTTCGCAGTATTCTTCATTTGTATATACATCTCTTCCTCCCGTACTAAAATTCGTAATATTAGAATACGACTGTATGCAATTCCAAACGACTACACAAAAGATTTTTAATGTTCGCCAGTATCAGTACCGCAGCAAATCAGTCTGAAGCCACAGCAAATAAACCTATTTTTTTGGAACTGCTTTTGAAATATTTTCTTACTCCAAAATATTTTATTTTGTCTGTGTTTTACATGTGCACATAATAAATTTTATTTATTAAGTAAATTATTTTAATATTAACATTAAATTCAAAAAGATTTACATAAAAGTGACGTGTAAGAGCGAATGTTTCCTGGTAAAGTTCCAATTAATTTCACTTTGGAGAAGGCACCTTACTAGCTTCTTGAAAATTGCCCACAAACTGCATTAAATATATGATTTTCAAGGTTCCATAACTCGGCCAGTTTTTATTGTAATAAAAGGAAACTTTTTGTGCTTACTTTATTTTTGTATACTGCATATTTTCCTAAATATAAGTGATAGCACCTGGGGACCGTAAAAAAAAATATTTTTTGTATTTTTTTTCTAAATGGGTTGTTTGGTTCGAAAAGTACGTAAAAACATTCTGTACCTTTTTTAAAGCATTTTTCAAACTAGAAGTAAATGTCTAAACTGAACGGTTCGGGAATTATCTATTGGGTCCCTTTAAGGCTGGACACCCTGTATATATATATGTGTGTATGTATGTGTGTATATTTATATATATATATATATATATATGTGTGTGTGTGTGTGTATCTATATATGTTTCTGCATGTATGCCTATGTGTGTATGTATCCTTTATGTATTTGTATTTTGAAAATTTTTTGTGATCATGTTTTCTTATCTTCCTCATTGTATAATTTTAACTTTTGATTATCTCCGTTTGCATGTGAACAATCTTGTATTTATTTCTGTTTTTGCAGTATTTGCATCCACTTTTTTTTTCTCATTTTCCCCCCTTTTGGTTCCCATTTGTGCCTTTATCATTCTACATGTAACTAACTTCCTATCAATATTGTTTGAGTATTGACTTACGTTTGTAATCCTTTTGTTATACTTGTCGGCACACAAGGAGTCTACCTAGAGTCTCAAAAAAAATTGTTTGCAAGTTATTGTGGTGAAAGTATACAGTCACTACACTATTGAACATTAATTACATTTGCTTGCATACCACTAATGTGAGAGACAAGCATAGGTTGTAACATGATATGGCGAGAGAGATACGCGCACGTGGTTCGGTTGAACAACTAACGCGTTATCAATCAAATTATATTCGAATATATTTTAAGAGGGCAGTATAAGTACCAATTTACACATAGGGCATCGTAGAAGACACAGGTAGTCACTTCACTTATGTTCATAAAGCAAGATTTGACAAAACCACTTCATTTTACAAGGCAATATCAAAGACCTGCTACCGTGTAAAAAGTGTTTCCTTTCTCTGACGAATCATGTTTTTCCCTCTGCCGAATGAATAATCATTCACATGTCGAATGAAGAACGATCAAAAACGAATGGCTTTTCTGTCATTCCTAGAAGAATATATACTACGGTGGTAAAAGTGTTGTGGTATAGAGAATGTTTTGCGTGTGCATTGCCTGAAACAGCCATTATTTCAAACATACAATCCGTACATTTTAAACGTACTTCCTCAAAAATGATGGACTCATTCATTAAGGCAATGCATATGTCATATGTCCAATACTTTCTAGGTATACTTGGAGAGGAGAATTACAAACACTTCAGAGTTCTTCATTGGCGATATTATTTAGCTTTCAGTAAATGCATTTAGTCACAATTTCAAGCCATGAAACTTATATGTGTATTACAAAAGAAAATTCCTAGATCTCAAAAGGTGGTAGCAACAACCCGATTCTATTTTGTGACTAAAGTCAGGATAAGTTTGATATTCATATATTATTTGAACATGAAATTCATACGCTATGATGTACAATCAACAACAAAAAAAAATGTGAAATTAATGCTTTTCACAATTTTTTCATCGCCGTTAAAAGAGTTTCTATCGATTTTATAGCTCCGAAAG
This sequence comes from Trichonephila inaurata madagascariensis, assembly GCA_019973955.1. Taxonomy (NCBI): domain Eukaryota; kingdom Metazoa; phylum Arthropoda; class Arachnida; order Araneae; family Nephilidae; genus Trichonephila; species Trichonephila inaurata. The sequence continues at coordinate 104,807 of BMAV01019421.1, forward strand.
AAACCATTAATCATTGAAATGAATTAATTAATTTACATTTTAATTTTTCTGTAAACAAATTATATTAACACTCTTTTAAACGTCCTTAGTGCAATTTGATTTATAACTTAAAAAAAATCTAAATCTTAAAAGACATAAAATACTGTATTTGAAATTTTCCGAATTAGAAAAAGTTAAAGAAAATATCGCATTGACTATTGAATGTATCAACCACGAAACATAATCCAAAATTTCTATTTCCCAACAATATTAGTTTTTTCTCAAATTCCAAAAATATTTTTTAAAAAAATAATAATAAATGATAACATTACTGAATAAAATAACTAACTTCAGTTTTGAAAAAAGAAGAAAAAAAAGTTAATTACAACATAAGTTTACTAAGATTTTTTAATGTTTTTGGCTCTCATTTGATAACATTCAGAAATCCAAAATATTAGGCGCATACATACAATCAGGACTTATTCAAGTTTGAAGTTGAGATAGAAAAAGTTGGAAGTGTAAGATGCTTGTATGATATTGTGTGTTGAGAATTTAATTATTGCTCTCTCTCTCTCTACTTACTCAATAAAGAAAACAGGCTTTGCCTCAAGTTAATATTTAATCAGTCTTTCAGCGAGTTTTCCAAATATACATGGAACTAATGATCAGAGCTAATGGAAATTTTTGTAACATGAAAGTTTTGGAACATTTTCTACCTAATTAGGCAAAATATAGGAGCGATAATAAGAAAATTATGTATCAGTAATTAATACCAGAGGTAATTAAGTTAATTAAATAATCAAAAAACGTTTAACAGTAGATCACTTTAAAATTCATCCTAGTTTAATCCTTTTGATCCCCAAAAAAACTATGCCGATTAACAATCATAACAATTAAGTCCAATTTATATATGTATCTACGTAAATTAGAAGTAAATATTTTATTAAGTAGTTCAAAACGGGAACTCTTGATGGTGAATGAACCAAATATGTTCAAACACTTAATTAAATTATGTAATCTAGAAATATATTTTAAATTCTTCCACATTTTTAAAAGGCTTTGAAGTTATTCGAATTGCTTTTGAAAAAAATTTGCATACATAGTATACTGTTCGAATTACTTGGGACAAATGGAAAAAAAGTGATTTTTTTCTAAAACTTTAGCTTTTTATCAATACATACCTTAAATAGACTGAAAAATCTGTAAATTAGTACGAAGTATGTCTTTCTTTAGCAGAAATGACCTTTTCAACAAGTCTTGACTTCGACTTCTCGAGAGTAGCAAACATGTTATTGATTTAATCATCTAAGAAACACACTAGTATAGCGCTTTTTATCATTTGTTCTATTGTCGTGCGATTCATCTTAGCGAAACCATTCTTGACCATTCCATCAGTTTTCAGTAGAATTTAAGTCTGGGGAATTTTTTCAAGTCAATACAGTACTTTATTTCATTTTCCGCATAAAAGTATGAACCAATTTCGAATTGTGACAAGGGGCCCAGTCATGTTGAAAAACACTATGAAATGTTTCCATTGTAGAGTTTCTCAACTCCTCATTCTCGTATGCTTTACACTGCGATCTGCGCGTGCGCGAGACCTCCAGCAATTGCGAATAGTGCTTACTCGCGCAGGCACCTAAGATGTAATCTGCGCATGCGTCAGCTTTTCAACTCTAGCGACCCAGTGCATTCAATTCTTTCCGACTTCACACTTCCCTGCCAGCACACGCGTCCCTCCGAGAGCAGTTACCGAACATGAAATAAAGCAAGTCATCTAAATCTGAAAACATCGCCTCGTTCATTAATCATCCTGTCTCCCTCATCATGAATAAAATAAACCTAGAATATAATATTTATATGTATTTGACATAATTCATCATGTATTTAAGATGAACTAAGCTTCCAGGGCCCTTTTTTGTAAAAATAAATAAATAAATAAAAATGTTAAAACCAAACATTTGCTTAAAAGGGTGTTTTATAAACTGTTGGATACGATCGGGTAACAAGATCTTAATTTCAGTTTGTCTAACTACACTTGATTTGTATCTCTGAACAAAAAAAAAAATGTTTCATCACTCAAAATTATTTTTTCCAGGTATTAACAGTACATAATTGGTATTTTTTGGACCGTCCTAGACGTTTTTCAATGATTTCCTGAGTCAGAAATAGTTTTCTTCCTTAAGACCCCTTAAGACCACCTCCCAGAAGCCTTTTCCGCACAATTGAGGTACTCACTTGAACACTTTTATCCAATAAACCCCTTCAAAGGTCTATGCTTGTTTTTCTTGGATTTATTTTGCTTCTTCTTATTAAAATTTTATCAATTCTTGGAGTAATTTTCCGCTCGAGCGCACATTTTTCTTCACTTTTTGGAGACGATGAACCAGACTTTTGGAATTTTATTAATACACTTAATTCGATCACACCAACTGCCATAGTTATATCTCAAAGTCATGGAAGTGTGTTCATTGAGAGCGATTTATTTTAGAACGGTTCCTCGGAGTAATATCCATCTTTGAACAAGTAAAATAGCGCGCCTTATACAGAAAGCAAAATTAATATTACCAGCTGCCCCAATGCAAAAACTCAAAAATGAGCTCCTGAAAAATTAAAATGCATAAATTATATTCAAACTCAATCTGTAACACTACCTACAGGCAGATAGAAAGGTTTTGAGGTGGTACAGAACATCACTAGTAATCACAAACTAACTCAAACAAGAAAAACATGTTTGTCCCAATTAATTTGAACATTATATTGCATATATATATATATATATATATATATATATATATAGTTTTATTTTATGATTCTTTTTATTTAATTTTGTGTGGCGTCAATAAATGTATATATTTCACCTATTTGTACATTTAGTACTCTAATTAAACATTTGGAGGATTTGATGTTATTTCATTGCATTTTAAACAATGTAGAATATTAAAAATAAGTTATTTTACTAGTAATGTAGCACATAGTAATATTTAACATATTTCAAATGATTCAAGTGGAAGTAAAGCGAAATATAATAAAAAGAGTACATAAAAATAAATCAAGTATCAGTTTAGGAATCAATACTTTTTTACCATTGTTTGTTGCAATGTTTGCAAATGATGTTTAAGGGTTTGAACCCGTCATCCGGTGAAGAGTTTAGTGATGCTGATTGTTGTTCCATAGGGCCTGGTTTCTAATCCCGGAGAATACACGGGTGTTTGTTAATGCATAGTGCCTCCGAAGCATGGGGAGATTAAAAATGGCTGTTGAGTTGCAAGTCCTTTCGTAAAGTTGGTTGAAAGGGAAGTGATGCTGGAGGCCTCTGCCCACCCCTCAAAATTGGTGGTGGAACCGAACTAAAACGTACTGTCACCCACATGTTGCTCAAAGCTTCTTATAAGGTCAAGGGTACAGCTAGCATTTGCCAAGATGAATTTCGTCGGTCTCAATCTAACACCTTCGGCCACTTGACATGAGCAAACAAAAATGTTTGAAATTATGTCAGCCTAAAAGAACCACGGAATTAATATATTAATGATTACATTTCTTGATGTACATTCGTGTGTGTGTGGCATGTTTAGCATTAAAATTAATGCATTACACAAGATTAGTATATAAATACTTTCGACGAATTTTCAAATTTTATTTGAACAAAATGTGATAATCTATTGAGATAGGAAAGGTAAGACAGCAATTAAAATTTGGTGCAAAAATTGAACTATCTAAAACATTTTCTCATGAGTTAAACGTAACATAACTAATATTGAAATGTAGTTGAATAGATCTAATTAACAGATGATTTATACATCTAAATATAAACATTTAAATTATATTTTTTTCAGATTAATGAGCAATATGACTTATAAAATGTTTTACAGACTTTCTATTCGCTGTACACTTTGAATTTAAAAACAAAAAAATTAAAAAAAAAAAAAAAAAACTCAGACTTAAAAGTAATTTGACAATTCAAAAATTGAGTTATTATAAAAAATGTAATTATAAGAGAACTCGGATAAAATTCATTAACTGGTTAATTGAATGTATTACATATTTTATCAATTTTAAATGGAACACAAATATTAATCTCTTAAGTATTTAGCACCTTTCTCTGCTCACCTTCTCATTTTTCCAATTAGAAATTACACCTACGCAATTATTATAACCACCTTATTATAACACATTTATACATTTGAATGTGGCTGATGTATTTGTAACGGGTGTGAGGCTACTTATGTTCAACATTGTTCTAACCATGATCTGTATTCCATTATGCCCCCTCTCAACGCTCCTTAGAATTATCCGCAATCAAAATGTCAAACATAGTTTACGATAATATGCTATTCCACCTATAGTTTGTCGATAATATAATAGAACAGCCTCGAGGTTCAGGAACGATTGAAGTCACTCAACGAGTGTCACAAAGGCATGAATCTTAACACATTGCGACAGAGAACCCACCTACTAGTAAGTGTAGACATGAGTATTAGGGTTGAAGGTAATGTAATGTCTGCTCTCTCTCTCGTATCATTTGATGAAGAGCTAAATTTATTTTCCTGATCAGATTTCCTAAAGGTCTAAAGTAAATTTTAATATTATTACATTTCGCACACATGCGTTATCGATATAATGACTGTAAGGATACGTACTAACTTGCAGAAACGGCACAGTTTTTTTTATTTCTGAGTTTTTCAGAAGAAAATACGAATAACTTTGAAAGAAATATAAAACATTCTTTTTTTTTAGCAAACTATATTCATATTAAGATTATTTAATGTACTTATTTATTTATTTTTCTTTCCTTGCAATAGTCTTAATATACTATAACAAAGAAATATTTATAAAATGTTACGTTTAAAAATATTATATAGATGATACATGTATTATAAATAAAGCATACATTTTGAGAAGCATTTTATGACATTTTCAAAAAAAAAATCATAAAATTTGCACGTTTGGAAAATGTTTTGGGAAATATTAAGAATTATTTACTAAGAAAATTATACATTAAATGTCGTTTTTGTCTTTTGACTATGATTCCAAATTGCGAGGATGGTCGTTAATAGCCCCTAGTGTAGCTTTGTATTCCGACGTTGATATAACACTCATTCATCCAGGTCCTCTTTTCTAGAATAAAATAGTTTTTAAGTCTTAAATGATTGTATGCACCAGTTAATAGGGAAAGACGCAGATTTTATAATTTGCAAAATTTGCTAATTAAAAATTGCTAATATTTTGAGAACGTAACTTCAAGGTGAGGAAAGAGGTTCTTATGTATTTGTATGGGAAGGCATTGTGTTAAACGGATAAAAAGATCTCCACATGAAGATAAAAATAAGCATGAAACTGAATTAAATATATTAATACAAGAGAGCATGAAAGCCCTGCTTGTGCTTCATGTTAGTGTTTAACATTTACCGGAACGCATCACATACATGTGCCGTTTATACATATCAATCAACATATTAGTACTTTAAAATGATAAATTTTTACATTGTAAATAGTGACAAAATATTTCATCATAAAGGTTAAAATTATTTAAATTTAATAAAAAAAATAAAAAATATAATAAAGTATTTAATTTTTCGCCCAAATATTAAACGATTTATTTTTTTTGAATTTTAAATAAATTTAACATCGGTTAAAGTACCCCCCGAAAAACTGTTTTAAAAAGCTTTTTTTATTTTATAATCCTTAACTAAATTAATTTTAAATTATAAAAATTTTTTAAGAATATTTTAAAGTAAAAAAAATTTTTAAATTACTTTGAAATTAATTTAAAAATTTTTCCAAATTTTTTTAAAAAAGTTCCTTTTTGTATTATTTGCCTAATATATGATTCGACGTGGTAAAGAATTAAATTTTAAAATTAAAGTTTTCCCTTTTTAAAAACAGAAAAAATTTTTTAAAGAAAATCCCATTTTTCAGGGAAAACCTGAAAATAATTGTATTTCAAATATATTTGAAAAAATCCATTTCTCCTTAGGTTAAACACGAATTTTAAAAAAAAAACTTTTTAAAGGGGAAATTTTTTAAAAATTGTTAAAATTTAAGCGCAAAATATTTATTTAAATAATTTTTAAAAATTTCCTTAAAAAATTTAATTTTAACTAATTAAGTACAACTAAATATATTCTTTTAAAAAAAATTTTGAGTAATCATATTAATTTAAATTATTTAATTTTCAAATCCTACCAAAAGTATACTTCTCAAACATGACTTTAATTCTAACGATATTATATATACTCTTTTCTTTTATTTTGCTCAGTTTTGGTACTTAATATTCCTTGCATGTTTCGTAATCTGATAAACAGGAATTACTGTGCTAATGTCGCATTGAGAGAGAAAAAAATAAAATATATACCATTAATATTTTCTTATCTCATACTTATTTATTAAACATTTTTACATTTAATTGAGTATATAATTCTTATAGAAATTTGGCACAAGAAAAAATCGAATTTCGAGAAATATTTATTTTAAAAACATAGTATCGGAAGCAAAGTAAAATACAGCCTCATTTTTTTGCTTTTAAACTAAACAGAAAAAATTAACAAAGGCTGTGTTCTAGAAATTATATGGCTTTGCTTTAAGTAGCGATGAATTTATCTTTTAATTATTTTAGAAAATGATATTTCTCTATTTTCAGAAAAATAATTTTATATGGTGTAAAAACCTTTAAAAATTTGTGTGATAAATCATTTATAGAAGATGAGATGAATTAAAGCTTTGATTTTTTTAAGATTTTAATTATAAATATTTTTCGTATTTCGTAATGATTTTATTATTAAAAATCTCTACGCTTTATTAGTAAACCCCCTTTTTTGTTATAATGGTTTTATTCAATTAAAGGATTTTTGTGGTATATAATATATATATATATATATATATATATATTAAAAATATTTGAGTTTACTCCTAAAAAACTGAATACCGTACTTTGGTAAACCATATCGGGCAAACGAATTATTCTTTAATGATTATTATTCTCTGTTATATGATTGACCCCCAAACCACGATATTTTAGAGATTATATTAAAATATTTTATCCCTATATATATTATAGCTGAGAAGTGCTGAACTAATTACCTTTTCTTGGAATCTACTGGAGTTAGGCTCGAAAAACTAAAAAGACTGTGGATGGAAATCAATTTAATTAAAAAATTGATTTAATTAAAAAATTGATTTTTTTATTAATTAAACTTACAGATGAAAAAAAGTAAATTTGTTAGACATTTGTCAGTAAAGAAAAAAATCCCTTTAAAATAGACTTAACTATTAAAATTAATTTTACTGATATTTTTTCAATTCTTTATAGTTAAGCAGCAATTTTAAAAGTAGTTCACCTTCATTCTCAATATATTATTATTGCATGTTTTAGGAATCCTACATAATGATGAAATGAACAATTTTGATGGTTCAGAAATAAAAATAAAATAAATGTTATTTTTTAATAATTATTTTCTACATCATTTGTTATTTCTAATGTTTTTTATAACAGTGATTCCCAAAGTGGTCTATATGACCCCCAGGGTCTACACAGAAACTTGAAAAGGGCTCATGTCATTGAAGAATAATTTCGGGTTTCATGAGGATGTAAATGGGCGTCAATAATAGGTTTCTCGTTAAACTAGATCATGACTTTAATTTTTAAAGAAAATTTAATCGAAGGAAACTAATTTTACTAACTTAACAGATTTATTAGCTAAATTTAAAGATATTAGATTGCAGTTACGAGGTGGCAGCATATAAATTTTTATTTAATCAAAAACCATTTCAGCATTTATTTCCAGAATTAAGCAAAAGAAGTGTATTACTGGAGGTAGCTATTTTTTGTTTTCAATTTTTCTCTATTTGTCTGGACGTTTTAACCTACGTTCAACATTTAAATGCCTTTTATTCAGATTTTGAAACTGAATGCAGGCAATGGATTTATATTGTCACTTTTAAAAAAGAAATGCCATATAACAAAAAGAATTGATTGGAATAGTCACTAATGAAGATCTAAAGTAAAGTTATAAGCGGATGTCGGCAACTTTGGTTTGAAAAAGACAAACCAGTTAATATCCTGAATTATGGAATATTGTGAGAAAGTTTTTAACTGCTTTTCATAGTGAGAAAAGGTTTCAAATCGGGTGTCAATCTCCAGAAAAAAAAACGGATACTGGTATAGGAGATAATTTTATGGTTAAGCCTACCAAGATTGGTACCAAATGATGAAAATTTGTTATTGCAGCATCCTGATTCCTCCCTCCCACATTAAAAACATTTGTCTGTTGCTTAGTTATTTTATGCATTAATTAAATTTTAACTATACTTCATTACAGTTAGAACAGTGTTTCTCAAAATGTGGGGTGCCCCCTAGGGGTGCGTGATAAATCTACGAGGGGGCGCGAGCATATTGAAAAGTCAAATAGAAAAGATTATCTTAAATAATTATTATCTTACTGAAGGTAAACAAACAAATACATTCTGACATAATAAAAAAATAAAATACTCATTTACACTATAATACACTTATAAATGTATCAGTACTGCGCAATTAATTTTATAATTATTTTAACAATACTAAGTTAAAGATAAGTTTAATAATTACCAGGTACCCCATGGATTTGTCATATATAAAATTATATGCCAATATTAACTCTTATCTTTATAATTAATCTCTTAACTGCGGATTGAATATTACGTGATTGATTCCCCTTTTTTCCCGTTTAGCACATAAAAGGCGTAGGGTGGTCTATTGGGGGGGATAGAAAGGACTAAATAATCAAAAATCCCCCTTAAAAATAAGAAAAATCTTTCATAAACACTATAAAAAGGTCTTTTTACGCCCTAGGGTATATATAACCGGGGTGAAAAAAAAATTACGGGGCCCCTTTAAAAAGGGGGAGAAATCCCCTTTTATTAATAGGGGTTGGACCCCCCCTTTTGACTGAATTACGGGGTTTTGTATGCGACGTGGGATGGACGCATAGAGGTCATGAACAACTTTTAATGGAATATGAAGCCATTCTTGGGGAACGGTCTCTAATCCCAAAAACCCCGTAGAATTGGGGAACCCGAGCACGGAGTTTTGACCCCAAATACCCCCCAAAATATTCAAAAATTTATTTAAATCAGGTGACTGAGGGGCCAAGAAATTTGACCTACGTCCCCTCATGCTCTGCAAACCATTCTTGCACGATTTTAGCTCTGTGGATAGGAGCGTTGTCGTCTTTTTAAAATGGGCATTCTCCGGGAAAAAAAAGTCTGGACAAATGGATGCCCCTGATCCCCAGGAAAATAACATAGTGGGCAGCGGGGCCTTGCCATGCAGGTAAAAAATTGGCCCAAGACCACAAAGATATCCCCCCCATACCAAAAAGGGACCCACCTCCATGTTCACAGTCGGCATGTTTGCATTCAGGAGCAAATGCTTCTTTGGGTGTTCTCCACACATAAACTCGCCCGGTGGTCTGGAATAGGTAGAACGTTGATTCATCCGACCAGATGACTTTTTTGCCACTGTTGTGGGGACCACTGTCTGTGTGTTCAAACCCACTGGCGTCGCTGTAAAGCCGGGGGGGGCCCGTTACCCAAAGGGTTTTCAATTGCAACTCTTCCCATTTCAATTTCCAAAACATGCGTTCCTTTTTGGGCGGTTCTTGCTGAAATAGGGTTACAAAATGACTATTCACCTCAGACGTTATTTGGGATAGCGATTGCTTTTCGCTTTTTGGGCCACTATGTGGGTTGGGGGCTTTTTTCCCTCTCCCGGGAAGCTTTCTTTTCCTCCACTGTTGTGCTTGCCAGACCCAAAATTCCCCCCTTCTTGTATGCTGTCATAACGGCAGATACAGTACTTCTTACGCCCCAAATAATTAGCTGTTTCCGTCACCGAGCAACCAGCGCACCTCATTCCAACAATCATACCTTTTTTTGAACTCCCGACGGGGCCCGTCATTTTGCGTTTTCAGAAATTTGGGGCGCGTGCAACACCTATTGCAGCTTTGAAGGGGTGATACATTACCTTTCGAATCCCGGCGGCGGACTGCAACGTAAAATGACATGCGCGCTGTGCGTCTTTGAAATGGGCCATGCCATTTTCGCGGTGTTCGTATTATTTTGTCACCCATCTGTAAGTCTTGGGACAAATATATATAACACACTACTAGTGAAAAGGGGTTTATATAGGGCGGAAGGGACTTAGGGGTTAAAAATCGTATTGTAAGCAGCTTAAAATACAGCATTGTTGCATTTAATATAGGGTTGGAGGAAAGTTCTGTCGTATTTTAAATAGGCAGGTGATTTATATTTTTAAATAAAAAAAAAATCTGGCTGGTGAGTCATTCCCGGGTTTTTCTTTTTTTTTTTAGATGTGTATAATATAAAAAGAGTCCTTTTTTTCCGTTCATCATTTACTTGTAATATTTAAAAATGAAAAACGTGTCAGTAGATAAAGTGCATTTACGACACTACATTTTTTTTCTAATTTAAAAAACAACGCATCGGTTGCATTTTAAAATTTTTGTGTGGGATTTTTGGAAAAAATTTGTAAATGTTTTTTACTTGTCGAAGATGATTTAGAAAAAATTTTGTTCGGGGAAATGGGCCTCCAAGAAAAGGAACCCATCTGGATGACCATCCCAAAATCGATAATGATGTTTTGCGATCCATGTTGGAAAATAATACACATTTAACAAGTCAAGAAATTGCAGAAGAGTTTGGCATTCACATTAAATCTCTTGGGTTTGTGTTAAAGCGAAGTGTTTGGATTCCACATGAATTAACGGAAAATAATTTATCTGATCGTGTAAGAATGTGTTAATCACATCTGATTAGACACAATGTGGAGCCATTTTTGGACAAGCTGATTACTGGAGATGAAAAGTGGATTCTTTACGAGAATATTAAGAGAAAAAATCTTACTGCAAACCAGGAACATGATCTGAACAGTTGCAAAACCAAGTATCCATCAACGAAAAGTACTGCTTTGTTTATGGTGGAACAGGAAAGGTCCAGTGTTTTACGAGTTGCTGAAACAGGGAAAAACCATCAACGCGGATCTCTCCTGCAATCAATTGGATAAAATGAATGCAGCTTTCAAAGAAAAAAGGCCAGCATTAGCCTCCAGAAAAGGAATAGTGTTCCATTACGATAACGCTCGACCCCATACTGCAATAGTGATGAAACAAAAACTGAATACGTTAGGATGGGAAGTCCTTGGTCGTCCACCGTATTCACCTGACATTGCACCATCCGATTATTACCTATTCAGATCTCTGCTAAATTATCTAACGGAAAAAAATCAAGTTTTTGAAAGTGTTTCTAAGGCAGTTGCTGACTATTTTAACTCCAAGGACGAGAATTTCTACAAAATAGGATTTTATATCTTACCTGAAAGATGGCAACAAGTTGTAACAAATAATGGAGCATATATAATTGATTAATATTAAACACATATTTTTATAAATGCATTCAAATGTTTTCTTTAAAATACGACAGAACTTTCCCTCCAACCCGATACATCGTTATAGTATGAAGGGGCGCAATGCAAATTATAATTGAATATTGGGTCGCAAACATTGAAAGTTTGAGAAGCACTGAGTTAGAAATTTAATTATTTTATATAAAGTATGTAATTCTTATAATGAAAGCTGTCAAAAAGACATTTAAGTCGATAGATTTGTAAAAATTTAATATTAGGTAAGCAGGGGTTTACACAAAACCAAAAAATATGGCAAAGGGTCTATGAGACAAAAAGTTTGGGAACTTTTGTTTTATAACAATAAAATGAAATTACTTTTAATATTTTTTTACATATTTATCAACTTTAATTTACCAATATGGTTTACAAATTTTAAATAAAATCATGTCTTGATATTTAACTTTAAAAAAAAAATGCTTACTTAAACTGTCTAAAGAAAAGTAGGAATTCTACAGTTAATTAAGCAGAGCTAATATCATTAAAGTAATTGTAATAAAGTTGAAAGAAAATGTGCTTTTAATTTTTGCCTTAAACTTATTTTTGTTCGAAACACAAATATCCTTGGGGCAAGGAGACGAAAAAAGCCGATTGAGTCGCGCATTTTTCTCTTTCGTCTCATCAGGGGTAGTAAAGCCTTATTTTAAAAATTAGAAGGTGATTAGAACATCATTATAGTTTTCCACTAATTTGATTTAAAGTACACTAAGTGCTTCATTTTAAAAACATAGCTAGCTCGATCAAGATAAATAAACTTTTATTACGTGAAAGATACAAAAATGTTCATTATAAGTGTAAATAAATTAATTAATTATAAGAGTGTACATAATTAATAAACAAAGCAAGCAAATTGAAAGCAATAATTCACATTATTTTGGAGAAATAATGTATAATTGAAAATAAATTGCATGTCTAAGTTGAAAAATTCTAATTTTTCATTCTTTACACCTTTTCTTGATCCTAAGGGAGTTGCACAAATGAAGCATTTAAAACTTTATTTTAATTAATTTGAAATTAACAGATGGTTCGAAGAAATATACCGGAATTATTGCTTTCAATTTTTTTCCCTTAAAAAAGTGTTATATTTTCTATTTGCGTATTTTAATTAAAATGCCCTAATTTTTGTGTTTATGTAGCTTAAATTTATATAAATATAGTTAATTTTATCATTAATATAAATGTGAAAAAAAAAAGAAATAAAGCGTTACGTTTCAGGATATCGAAATGTATATTGTAAAAATATTCATATTTCTTTAGAATTCAGAGTTTTTAATCATGGAATTTCTGATAATTTATTTCATTCAATTTTATTTACCTCGATGGAACTATAAACTATTTTTTTTACACGAAAGCGTTCTTTAAGCTATTGCTCTAAAATGTTTCGTAATTGCTGGTATCTTGTCTCGTAACAAAGATTAAACGAATTTGTTGCATGTACATTTCTTCTTCATGTTATGTTTGTATTATTTTTAACACTAACGTAAAAGCTATACAATAACCATAAAGTGCATTAAAATTGTAAATTACTATTTGCGTAATGTATCTTAGAAAAAGGTACATTAATGTTGAATTTAAAATCAGATTTTTTAGGTCTGCATGAAATTATGTAGAGCTTTTACTTGTTATTCATTTAAAGTTGAGTACTTTTTTGAGAGAGAGAATTAACGTCTTCAGATTACATGAAGGAAACCGAGCAAATATTATAAGACTTTTATTTTTATTTTTTTTATTCTTATAGCAATATTTTAAAAGATATATAAACAACTATATTTAATCGTAATATTTTTTCACCAATTAAGTAAGGTTTGAAAAATATAAAGGAACCTTGAACTAAATTTCAAAGTTTTTTTTTTCTGCATCATCGCTTCGTTATTGAATAAAAATACAGCACAAAACGATGGAAATATCAAGGTAATGGACCTTATTTAAGTATATATCTATCTATATATATATGTGTGTGTAGTATACAGTGGCAATGTGACGAGCAAATCTACAACGTGACGACGACAGTACGGAGATCATCACTACAAACCAACCGCTAACGGAAGGGCCAGTGAAATTCTCCCCTTATGAGCTATCGAGGAGCCTCACTGACAAGTTTCTGATGAACTGAGGCTTGAACCATATGGGAGAAATATTTGGACATTATACGGCACTCGCAGGAGTCTTTATTTTATATGTGTAGGCATTTACTTTTTACTCTGTAAAAAGTTTCTTAACTCATTTTTACTTTTAATTAAATTTATTTAATAGAAATCGTCCAATGTGAGGCCCTTCCATGTTAATTTACACACACACACACATACACACACACACACACATATATATATATATATATATATATATATAT